>JACCIC010000144.1:582500-1182500 GCA_018907035.1 Sycobia sp. Sy_11 | reverse complement strand
TCATGCATTTTTCTGCGCAATATATATATATATATATATATATATATATATATTTCTAATATATTTATTATATATTTCTTTTAATAAAAATGCTGATTACACAAAATAAAATTGTTAGTCAATAAATTATATATTTTTACACACACAAGTATATATATATATATATATATATATATATATATATATAAATCATTATATATTAAATATAAAAACATAGAATATAAAAAACCCCCTCACAGATGCAAGTATTCTTCAGTAATTCGTGAGATAATAATTATTAATTAAATTAATCGCTAATTTAAATTATTGCATATAAATTAAAGATATAATATCTTTTTAGAGTATAATAATTAAAATACTTACAAATGATATACTGATATTATAACCTTAAAATATAAATATATATTACTTTTTTATATAAAATCGATGTTCAAAGAACAATTATTTAGCAGTATAAATATCAGCAGTGTTGTTTAAAATTCTGTATTTACATTTTTAATTAATATATATATATATATATATATATATATATATGTATGTATGTATGTAAAACATACCACAACTGGGATCATCAATATAATTATTTGATGGAAGAAGGAAAGTCCATCAAAATACATCGAACGCACGTGCATAACCTCTATTGCAGAAAAATTTTGAATTATTTCTATTGCATATATTCGGCAATAAGCTGAGGATTTTTGCTAGTTCGTCAAGCAAATTACGCTTTTGTATTGCCGACAATAATTTGATTTTGTTCTCTCGTAATGCACTTGCGCAAATTTGACGCAACGAGGCGGCAAACGACGCAGGCGTGCGTACGGTTGGCACGCGCTGCTATCTGGGTTGTTTTTTTTTGTATTCAAACCTGAAGAGGATAGCGTATTTTATCTATCGAAATGTTGCACAAAGTTCAAAAAACTATTATTGCATTTTATTTCACGCTCTTCAAAAGGATCTTTTTTCCATATTTTAGTTTACCAAAGGTGATAATATGAATAACGACGAGTGTAACATGATAAGTTATTGAAATTATCTTTGCAACTTTTTTTATTGTAAATATTTCCGTTGACCAGTTTGGTGTAAATCATCCTATCCTTCTTCAAAAATAATTTTCATTTTATTTATTTGAATATGATCTCCAACTCTCTATTTTGTTTTTTCATAGTCTTTCTTTTGACTGGAAAATGCTTCTTTACCTCTTTTTCATTTGCTTTAATTATATTTGAAGGCTTAATACATATAAATTTATATTAATTAAAAATATAAATACAGAATTATTAAAAACACTGCTGATATTTATACTGTTACATAATTGTTTTTCGAACGTCGAAATATTATATCTTTAATTTATACGCAATAACTTAAATAATTGATTAGTTTAATCAATAATTATTATCTCACAAAATATTAAAGAATACTTGCATCTGTAAGGAGGATTTTTTATATTCTGTGTTTTTATGTTTAATATATAATGATTTATATATACATATATATGTGTGTGTGTGTGTGTGTGTGTAAAAAATATATAATAAATATATTAGATATATGTATATATATCTCTCTCTAGGGGCTGCATGACCGTGACGGGGTGAGAGGGCTGAAGCTGGGGGATCAAGAAGGAGCGCTTGGTGGATGTACCAGATCCTTTTAGATCTGTACAACACGAAGAATTCCGCATCCTTGCCTGGCTTACGAGTATTTGGATCGGGAATTCGGATCCCTATAAACGGGCTCTCCGAACTACCTGATGGGTGAATCCCTATAAACGGGTATCCTGAGAATGATTGCGAAAGTATGGATGGTATGTATGGATGTGAGAGTCAGGGAAGAGGGTAAGGCTCCTCGAGTATCTAAGAAGCAGCCTGCGGCTGAGAAACGGCAAATCTCGGTCTGCTAATTTCGCCCCTAATCCAAAGTGTTAGATACCGTGCTGAAGGATGAATGGCACAAAGGTGAATGTGTCACAAACGGTTCCTTCGGGAAACCAGGCCGAATCCCGTCGTATTGCAGGCCTTACTCGGTAGTTGCGGCCCATGCTGGGTGGACTATATATATCCGCAATACTCGTGGGAATAGAAATGGATAATTCTAATAACACTGAGATGAAAATAGAGGGGGAGCACGAGATGGAAGAAAGTCGGGCTTTGTTACCGACAGAAACCATCTCGGAAGTACCTGTTCAGCCCACTGAACGGGGAGAAAAGAGTGCACATGAAGGCGCGGGCATGAACCGGAACCTGAGTGGAGCACAAAGGAGGAAACTCCTTAAACAAAAAGCAATAGAAGAGGGTCTACCTGTTCCTAGATCGGGGGCGGGGAAAAAGCGGAGGCAGGCAGAAAAGAAACGGGCACTAACCGTACTGACTACGTCGGCCTCGGCTGCTCCAGCCACTGATTCGGGTAAGAGGGGGCCCTCAACCAGCCTTGGGTCTACTGAGCAGGGACTCAAAAAACCGCTCAAAAACGCAAGGAAGGCACGTACGCAGGGGCAGTATCTCATCTGCCTAGTGATTAGTGACTGAGTGACACACACGCGTGGTGAATATCACGTTAGGAAAATGCCTGCAGAAACCTGCACATCACTGAAAAAAGCAGTGGTGAAGAAAATCTGTGAAATTGATGATAATGTTAAGTTGGTCCGAAGACAGAACAAAGGAGTGGATCCATCAAGATGGGCGATCATGAACAAGTCTGCCGACGGTAGTCTTATTCTTGGTCTAGATGAACCATCAGTGGAGGCCCTCCGAAGTAGAAACCTAAAACTCTCGGTGGGGGTTGAGACAGTTACCTTTAAGCTACTGTCTCGGTAAAGTACCACTGGGGCAAAGGGAGAATCTTCTACGGAAAACGTATCTAAGAAATAGTATCCTCAATGGCTATTTGGGGGATACGCTTTACCCAAATTAATTTGCACCATTCCAAAAGCGCTTCGGCGATCTTAACGAGAAGCTTCGGAAAGGTGCATACACACATAGCCCTAATACAGGAACCCTGGATTTGGAGGGAACGTATTAGGAGTATTAACGCGAAAGGGGAACTTTTTGTGGGGTCCAGAGATGGAAACGCGAGAGCTTGCATTTTCATCAAGGGAATTAATGGTTTTCTGTTGCAGGAGCTGAGCTGCAGGGACTGCACCACCATCAAATTAGAAATTGAAAGCAAAGACCGACATGTGCGAAGTATCATAGTTTGCTCAGTCTACCTCGCACACGATGAGGATATACCTATCTCCAGCATAAGAAAGGCGGTTAAGTTCAGCAAACGTGCGAATCTGCACTTGATCATTGGTTGTGACGCTAATGCACATCATGTGACAGGGGGTAGCACCGATATCAGCGCCAGAGGAGAGGCATTACTGGAGTACCTAATCGGAAGTCATTTAGATATAGTCAATCGAGGAAATGAACCCACTTTTATAACAGCTAACAGAAATGAGGTCCTTGACGTCACTATAGCATCTGTTAAAGCAAGGAGTATTATATATGGATGGAAGGTGGAAAAAGAATAATCCATGTCAGACCATAGGACCATAACATTCCAATTGGAATGTCTTAACACAAGAATGGAACCGAGGAGAAAACCCACAGGTACAGATTGGGAATTATTTAAAGATGAACTTCGTGAAAGCACTGCTCATCTTAAAGGAGAATATGGCACTGAGTTTCAGTTCTAACAGCGCATACTGGTGGAATGGGAAACTAGAGGCGCTGAGAAAAAGGTCACGTAAGCCCTTCAATAGGGCGAAGAAGAGGAAAAACTCTGAGGGATGATCCATATATAAGAAAACAATGGGTGATTTCAAAAGAGAACTAAACAGCGCTAAAAGAGAAGCATGGAGGAATTTCTGTTCAGGGACCGAGAACCTGTCTGATGTGGCCAAGTTGGCCAAAATCCTAACAAAGGATAATAACTATCGACTGCAAAATCTACGAAATGCAGCAGGTAGTTATGTAAATACAGAAGAGGGCACACTTGAACTACTTCTGAAGGCTAACTTTCCTGACTTCATCAGGAACTGCAAAAATGAAACATACCACACCATCACGGAACGGCTGGTAGGTGCGGATTGGAAAATGGCTGTTCAAATTGTGACTCCGGAAACGATAAAATGGGCGATTTACTCCTTCGAACCGTATAAGACACCAGGACCTGATGGCATCTTCCCTAAGATGTTACAGATGGGGTGTGAAAATATTTTAAAACTTATTACGGAAATCTTCAGAGTCAGTTTCGCAACTGGGTATATACCAGAGGTATGGAAGACATCTCGTGTCTCTTTCATTCGCAAACCTGGGAGGGGTAGTTACTCGTTGGTGAATGACTTTAAACCAATTTGTCTGATGTCATTCATGCTAAAAACGAGAGGGTAGTAGATTTACACATAAGGCAAACAGTGTTGATTAATAGCCCAATTTCAAGTAGGCAACATGCCTACACGACGGGAAAGTCCACTGAGACAGCTCTCTACTCAGTAGACAAACACATTGAGAAGGCTTGGAACTCGAAGGAAACTATAATAGGTGCCTTCGTAGACATAGAAGGTGCTTTCAATAGCACCACGAGGATTGCCATTGACGACGCTCTATATGCTAAGGGAATAACACCCTCTATTAGAAGGTGGATTATGAGTTCCTTAAGTAATAGAGAGGTATATAGTGAATGGAAAGGTAAACTCGTAAGAGGTAAAGTCAACGAAGGATGTCCACAAGGAGGGGTACTTTCACCTCTCCTGTGGAATCTTGTAGCTGATGGCTTACTGCGTATGCTTGAAGAGGAAAGAATCTTCGCAGTCGCACACGCAGATGATTTCGCAATACTTGTTAGGGGCAAGTACGAAGAGATATTACCCGAAATTCTTCAGGAGGTTCTGGTAAAGGTTAATAACTGGTGTCAAGAGAGATCCCTGGGGATCAATCCAAAGAAGATCGAAGTGGTAGCCTTTACTAGGAAATACAAGAGCAAAATAAAATCTTGCGTAAACTTCCGCGGGCAGGGTATACCGTATATGGAAGAAGTTAAATACCTAGGTGTATACCTAGATAAGAAACTATCGTGGGGACAACACCTACGAATGCAGAGTAAAAAGATCATCAACATACTGATGCAGTGTAGGTCCGCTATCGGCACGCGCTGGGGGCTTGAACCACAGAAAGTTTTATGGATCTATAAAACAACACTCATGCCGGGGCTGACTTATGCTGCCTTGGTATGGTGGAAAGTGATCGAGAATAAATCCTCTGCGAGGATCCTGGATCACATACAGGCAGTCTCGCTAAGGGGAGCATTTGGATTAAAAAGAAGTACCCCTACTGCTGCTGTCAGGATGATGCTAGGTCTGGACAGCCTGGACTTGGAAATAACAAGAATAGCTGCCAGATCGGCTTATAGAATGATATGCAGCGGTCAGTGGGATAGTACCGCAACTGGGCATGCTACCATTTGCAGGGAAATCCTGAGAGGTCCAACTTTTAATCTCCCTCAGGATCGTATTAACAAAACTCTCTGCTTCGGGCAACGATATAAGATCAGGATACCGAGCAGAGAGGATTGGAATAATGACCTACATTTGGTAGGCGATATCTGGTTCACAGCATGATCCAGAACAGATGTTGGTACTGGATTCTGTATTTATGGACCTGAACGCAGTTGAAATTCAGCCTTTAGACTGAATAAATATAACATAGTGTTTCAGGCAGAAATAGCTGCCATTGAAACCTGTGCAAACGGCTTACTACAGAGGGGAATGAAGGGCAGATGCACAAATATATGCACAAACAGCATAGAAACGCTGAAGGCCCTCGATCAACCCTGCACTACGTCACTACTGGTAAAAGAAGCTAAAATTGTTTTAGACAATTTGACCAGGGCAAATAAGGTCTGTATTATATGGATACCGAGAAAATCGACCGTAAGGGAAACATGAAAGCAGAAATTATGACAAAACAAGGGTTCTCATCGGGGTGCCATCGGGTAAGGGATACCGCTGTACCTTACCAAGAGGGATGCAATGTGATAGAGAAAAGCCTTGAGAAAGTAAAACAAACAACGTGACCTTCTTGGCAGTAAGATCTGCGGATGGGCTCAAGGGGTCGTCAAATTAAATAAACGTGAAGCAAAGCTAATCCTTGAACTTACAACAGGACACAGCAATTTACGGTGTTATACATATAAGATCAGAGGACACAGTAACCTCTGCAGATGGTGTGGGAAAAAGAAGGAAACTCCGAGACATTTCTTCTGCACGTGCCCTAACGTAACGAAATATCGCGTAAAGTGGCTAGGAGAAGATAACCTCGACCACGAGAGTTTTTCCAAGGTGGATGTACTCAGTCTTCTGGCATATTGCAGACAACTGAATGTGACGGAAACTGTGCAAGATTAATCAGGGGGAAAGGAGTACAATGGCGATAGCTAAGTGTTCCTGAGCATAGATTTGCAGCTTGATATGGTTAGTGGGTTTAGTAGGTTAGAATCCAGCATACCCTGGAACCGACTCCAGCGGTAGTCTAAGTTGGCGAGAGCCACTAGCCGTCAAACAATGGCGGATTAACTTCCCACTATCCAACGAAAAAAAAACATGTATATATATATCATATCATATCATACTTCATATCATATTATATCACATCATCATATCATATAATATCATACTAATTTATAAAGACAAAGCGTGTTTTTGTTTGTAAACGAGAACCGAAAAACTACTGAACCGATTGTTCTGAAATTTGACATATAGATTCTATATTATCTTGGGTAGGACATAGGCTATGTTTTTTTATTGAAAATCATTTTACTTTCATCAATATATTAAGTTAATGGTTTTAACAATCAGTTTCACTAGTGGCTACTAGGTGGCGTCTTGAATCACGAATATCAACTCAAAGTAGTCCGCTTAAAGTATTAATACCAGGTCAGCTCAGACGAATGTTCGATCATATTCAACTTTAGGATTCGTATCCTAAAGAAGGTGTGACGTTTATCGGTATAATCCTTTTTGTTCTTCAGGTTAATCTGATATTACTCACACACCTTATTGATATCTTTTGATTTTTGTAAATTTTGTTTTCTTTTACGTGGGAAAATCTCTCTCTCTATCTGTCTCTGTCTCTATCTCTCTGTCTTTCTTTCTCCTTCTCTTATAAAGTGGTTCTGTATGCCAAATCATACTGAATATAGTTTGTAACGACAAATTGTATTTTTATTTTCATACATTCTATTAACTTCAAAGTTGTGAAAAGAGACTATGCTTTTTTTAGTTCGAACAAAAGAGATGATGGCAAAATAGGGTCCTTTACCAACAACCTTTATATTATGTATATACAAATAAAATATATCGTCACTTCTGCATAAAAAGGTAATATGCATCGTCTGCTTAAAGAATATGCTATGCGCATACCAACATTTTGCTTGAATTTCAGTTGGCATCACTATGAAAATATTCACGGTATTTAATAAAAAAACGGAAATATAATATATATATATATATATATATATATATATATATTGTATGTATATTATATTGTACATATTAAATATACATATTTTAAATACGGTTTCTACTGATAAATATTGTATTGGCGTGTACGGGTGGTTGATTACGATATCCCGTAGCGTCAAGACGATTTCGATAGACACTTGTGTTTTTTCGGATGATATAATAAAAGTCCAGGTGTCTCTGGACAATTTCTACAGGGAATATTGTATTTAGTTGATAGAAAACGAGATCCAGGTATGAGGCAATCAGCTTCTATGGGAAGATTCGTGTTGGGACGGTAAAATACGATATCTAGATCTTTCCAAATGACTTCTATAAGGAGTATTGTGTTTAGTCGTTAGAAGCGATATTAGCTTTCTCGGGACGACTTCTACTGGGTCTATCGTGTTTAGTTGGTAGGAAACTATGTTTAGGTATGTCGGCACAAATTCTACGAAACGACTTCTACGGGGAATTTCGTGTATAGTTGATGGGAAACAATGCCGATGAATGTCAGCACGATTTTTATGAAAATATTCGTATTCTATCATTCGAACACGCACACTCCCAGTAAGAGTCGACCCGGAATATCTGGACATTGTATTCTATTTCCCCAATACAAAATTCTCTATAGCAGTCGTCCCAATTTCCTATTGTCCAAACATGATACTTTCCGAAAACGTCGTCTCAAGACACTTGGACATCTTTTTCTACCGCTTGAACTCGAAAGTACAATTTTCTCCATCAAAGCCATATTTAATATGTATATATATATATATATATATATATATATATATATATGTTAGAGTATAAAAAAATGTGTGTTACAACTTGTATGAACTGTGAATGTACCGTTATAATATCAAAACCAGCGAATTGTCCTAATGATTCTATAATGAGAATGGGGAAATTCCGAGATGCAGGTTGAAACTGGAATATATACGCGAACAATATTAAACGGAAAATTCATGTAGTTGCTATACGGAGAGGAGGAAAAGCGAAGTGATGAGTAAAGGTGAAAGAGCGAGGTGAGGGAGATGAAATTGTGGCGCGTGTGCGTGAATATCGGAGTGAGGCGCGTGTGCGCAACGATCGACAGTGTAAAAACCTTTATTATATAACTTAGTAGTTTAGATTCATTTTACATATTTGCGCGCGCGAAGAAGGAGAAGAGAGAGAAAGAGAGTGAGAGAGCATAAAACAGGCTGCCACTTACAGCAAGTACGCCGGTGTCGTCCCGGTCCGTTAGTGACGAGGAGACGGCGGCAGCGGCAGACCCTCGGAGTGCAACAGGCGGCTTTAAACTTTTTTTAAACATTTATCATCCTTATATTTACAGTTGCTGAATAAGTTTCTTATATTACTATTATTTTTCAGTAAAGTTACATATTATATTTTTTAAAACATCTTCTAAGTCTTTCTGATAAACCTTTTACATATAGTAACTCTACAATTGTACGTTTATTATTTTTTTTATCTTTCATATTAATAAAACTGTTTCAAAATTTTCCAGTCTTTTTAAACAGGGACTAAACCATTATGCTTCCAACTATCGGTGCTAATCAGCGACGGAGCTGTATGATGTGTTTGTAAACAAAGCACATGCAAATTATTGCAGTGGTGTTTGAGTCAATTAGTCGAGATCGGGTATTGAACTAGGATCACCAAATTAGGAGTCCTTCGCTCTAGCGATTGAGCCATCGTAGGTCTCATGCCATATCATATGAAATACTATTTTATATAGACAAACCATCCTTTTGCTTCTACACATTAAAAAAAACTACAGCACCGATTGCTTTAGAATTCGAAATATATATTTTATATCATTGTCAAAAGGATTTAAGCTATACATATCTTTTTAAATTCAATAAAAAAAGGCATTTTATCATCACTTCTAAAACTATGTATTCATATCGTCGATTCTGTATAAAGAGATACTATCTTTGTCGTATTTACACATAAAAAACTGTCGATAGTATATAATGCGTTTTGACTGGAAATAGCGTAGAGTACGGATGTGTATCACGTGTATGACTTTGACAGGACAAATTTCCTTATATGCCTCCTTGTAAGTTCTCTGCAGGCATCAATGAGAATTCTAGTTATAAAACCCAGATGCACCGCATATGTATTGTAAAGTAATTGGGATGGTTTTAGCGCAGTCCTTCAGGGTGTTCTTAAGAAGGTCATAAAGTGGGCGGGTCTAATCCATAAGCTGACCATCCGAGCGAGAAATTTTCAACGTATATTTTCTGATATTTGAAGCTTATATGGTTGTAAAAGGAGCGTGGGAAGACCCTCAAAAGGGGCGTCTAGAGGTTCTACGGCGCTTCCTTGCAGTGTGAAAGGTAGTTGCAACTGCGTCTTCGAGACGAACGGTCAGCGTTATCTGATATATTAATCATTTGATAGCGTGTATTACTTTAGAATTATAGAAACTAGTTGTTCAAACTTTTAATAAATTGTTTCTCTTACACTTTCCACTATAAATTGTTATGTCATTGATTTCTCATACTCCAAATCCTTTGTAAGTTAGTTAATCTCTTTAAATATAACATCTGGCGACCGTGACAGGACCGTGGAGTGAACAGTGTTCAAGTGATTTGAAAGTGACGAGATTTTATAGAAACATGGATAAGTGTAAAAGAAAACGCGCAACAGCACGCACAGCGTTTACTAAGGCATTGCGTGCATTTGAGTCATTTTGTATTGGTACTGTCAGCAACGTATCTGATTTAAATGTGGCTTACAAATTCATGACAGAAAAAATGGAAGTGCTGTCAAACATCTCAGAGCAGTTCATCGATATCATGTATGAGGACATGAACACTACGGACGACGAAATCGCGATTGAGCTTGATGAAATCGATGATTACAAGAAGAGATTTTTAGCAGCCACTGAAGAATATCAGCAATTCAAAACGAAAGGAAAACCTAATGAAAGTATAGGTAACTCTGCATCAGAGAAACAGGTCACGAGAACGTATAAATTGCCGAAAATTGAATTGGCGCGTTTTAGTGGTAATGTACGGGACTGGTTCCAATTCTGGAGCCTCTTTAAAAAAATTGATGAGGATACTACCATTGCGAATGAAGACAAATTCCAGTATCTCGTTCAAGCGATGGAGCCACACTCAAGAGCTGCTGATTTAGTAAAGGGTTATCCACCAACTGGTGATAACTATGAAAAAGTTATAAAGGCACTGAAGTGTAGGTTCGGCCGTAAACAACTCCAAATAGAAGTTTTTGTTCGAGAATTGCTCAAGCTTGTGTTGGAAAGAGCAATGAAACCGGCAAAGGACATTAATCTAGCAAGTTTATTCGATAAGCTAGAATCATACCTTCGATCACTTGAGTCGCTCGGGGTAACTACCGATACGTGCGCGGCGACGCTCTTTCCGCTTGTGGAGTCAGCGTTACCAGAAGAATTGCTTCGTGCGTGGCAAAGAAATTATGCGGCGCAAAATACAAGCAACCACACGGATGAAGAAGATGCGGACGATTCGAAAACGAAGCTTAAGTAGTTGATAAAATTTCTACGTTCCGAAGTCGAAGGCGAGATGAGCATAGCGATGGCCGCAAAGGGTTTTCAAATGAAAGAAAACAGCTCGACGGAAAGGGGAAAAAGGGAGAAGCCACGTGCTGATATAAAAGATGTGCCAAGTGCAAGGGATTTGTTGGTTTCTAGAACACGCGGTCCGACGAATACAAAGGATATGTCCATCTCAAGAATGCGTGAACCATATTGTATTTTTTGCGACCAAAAAGGCCATGAGAGTGCAGATTGTAAGAAGGCTGGAGGTATGAGTTCCGAAGAGAAAAACCAGCGCGCAAGAGAAAAAAATGCCTGTTACAAATGCCTGAAAATTGGTCATGGCGCAAGGGTATGTCGTTCAGCTACAAAATGTGTAAAATGCGGAAGACGGCACGTAGAATTGATGTGTCGAGAGAAAGAAAATAAACAGGAAGCTGAAAAAAGTACCCGCGATGTAGTAGAAAATAACGTAGCTACAGTCGCAAGTGCGAGCAACAATACTAAAGTGTTTATGCAAACGTTGAAGGTGAGATTGATCGAAGGATGTAATGAGATTGTTGCACGTGCTGTTATAGACTCTGGCTCGCAGCGCTCGTACATCACTAAGAAGATTGTCGAACAGATGCAGTATCATGCCATTGCAGAGCAGAAGATGAGACATTTACTTTTCGGCGGGCAGCGATCTGAAATAGTAAATCATAAAATGTACGCAGTGCGAATTGGCAGTTTAAATCGCGATTATCATGCCAAGTTAATACTCCATGAACAAAGGGTTATCTGCGATAGCATACCTGCAATTACGTACGGCCCGTGGATTAACGAGCTAAGGAAAATGAACATTGTATTGAGTGATTTAAACACTGACAGTGATTCTGTCGATATATTAATAGGCGCCGATCATGCAGGAAAATTGCTAACGGGTCATAGACATGTATTAAACGGTGGATTATTAGCGTTTGAGACATTGTTAGGATGGACACTTATGGGCGAGGTCCCAGACGAAGAAAAACAGGACAGCGCAGCGATGACAACTATAGGAATGGTATCACGGAATATGAGTATACAAGAATTATGGTCGTTAGACTCTATAGGCATTAGAGATCCTATAGAAGTACAAATAAAAAGTGATCAAAATGCAGAAATAAAACGTCTATTCTTGTCGACGGTGGTTCGCAGTCCTAATGGCAGATACCAGGTACAATTACCATGGCTTGAATGCCATCCAGTATTGCCAGAAAATAAGAATATTGCCCGTAAACGACTGGAAACATCGATAAAACGTCTACAAGCAACGGGGAAATACACGGCTTACAATGCCATATTTCAGGAGTGGCTTGCGGACGGTATTATAGAAGCAGTACCTGAGAAGGAGCGAGAGCGCGGCATGGTTCACTACCTGCCGCACAGGCCAGTTTATAAGGAAAACTCCACAACCACAATCAGACCTGTGTTCGATGCATCGGCCAAGCAACCAAACTGCCCCTCCCTTAATGAATGTTTGCACAAGGGTCCTAATGAGTTGGAGTGTATAACATCTGTTCTACAAAAATTTCGTGAGGGTAAGATAGGCGTAATTTCGGATATTAGAAAAGCATTTTTGCAAATCGAGATACACCCGACTGACCGCGATGCACTTCGATTTCTGTGGTATAATGAACAAAACGATTTGATTATATATAGACATTGTAGAGTTGTTTTTGGTGTATGTAGTAGTCCGTTTATTCTAAGTACGATTATTGAGCTTCATTTAAATAATTGTATTAACTCAACGATTGAAAATAAAAGCGCAGTAAAATGTAAACGGGAAAACATTATTAAATTAAAAAATAGTTTCTATGTCGACAACTGTGTTACTAGCCTAAATAGCGAACAAGAACTGTTAGATTTTAAAAGAGATGCACAGTCGGTTATGAATTTAGCCGCCTTTGACCTTCGCGGGTGGGAAAGCAGCATTGACGATCACTCAAAAAATGATAGAATTGCATGCGTACTGGGTATCAATTGGGAGAAAACTAGCGACACTTTATTACTTAGTCTAGATAAACTTAAAGGGGACGAACTTAATATTATAACGAAAAGGAAAATTTTGTCTTTTACACATCGTATTTTCGACCCGCTTGGTTTTATATGTCCGGCAACTATACAACCTAGAATTTTATTAGAACAGGCGTGGGCACAGCGGTTGAACTGGGATGATCCTGTTGATGAAGCAATAGCAACCCAATTTTCTAAATGGGTTAGTGAGTTAAAGGTTTTAGAAAGCGTACGAATACCCAGATGCACAATCGGTGATATAAAGGATATAGAATCTGTAACTCTGCATACATTTTGTGATGCGAGTAAAATAGCTTATGCGGCCGTGACATTCATTCGTATTGTACGTGGAAATGCCGTTGAAGTTAATTTCTTACAAGGCAAATCGCGTATAACACCTGTAAAGGAGGATAAGAATACGCGTATAAGCATACCACGATTGGAACTATTAGCTGCAACGATAGGCGCGCGTTTAACGGATACGGTTTTAAAGGCGCTCACGTATAAAGATTTAAATATTTATCTTTGGACTGACTCATCAACAGTGTTATCGTGGATACGCAGAGTTGATAATTGGAGTGTTTTCGTTTCGAATAGAGTAAGAGAGATAAGAAAGCTCACAGATCCTAATCGATGGAGGCACGTGAGCGGGGAACTTAACCCTGCAGATTTACCGTCGAGAGGCTGCACAGCCCGTCAGTTACTAGCATCGGATTGGTGGAATGGTCCTGAATGGCTTCGCAATCCTCCGGAAAAAATGGCCCTCTTATTGTACGTATGACGAAGACGAAATTAATAAAGAATTGAAAAGGGTAGCAAATTTGACGTCGGGGTTTATTTTGTTGACTTCTACTTCGGAAGGAGAAAACGTTCAGTGGTATAGCCGTTATTCTAATTTTGATAAAATTGGACGTATTTTAGCTTGGATAAAGAGATTTATAAATAATATAAAAAATAAAGGCGCGAAAAATATATCTAATTATTTGCAAGTAAATGAAATTGAAAACGCCGAAAAATGCATAATACGAATTTGTCAAGTAGAATGCTCAATAGATGAAAGTAACAAAGATATAAAGCATTTGCAGCCTTTTTTCGATGATGACGGAATTTTGCGTATTAAAACGAAATTGTTTTTTAGAGACGATACTTATAATTTTCGATGTCCGATACTTTTACCAAAGAAACATATACTAGTAAACCTAATTATACAGAAAGAGCATAACAGACTTAACCACGCCGGCATACTAACTGTATTACATGTACTTAGAGAAAAGTATTGGATATTAGGTGGTAGGAAAACCATCGGATCTGTCATAAAACGGTGTGTAAGATGTCGAAGATACGACGCGCAGCCTCTTAGTACGACATCGGCAACATTGCCTCTCAATCGTATAAGGAATGCGGCAGTTTTTGAAATCGTCGGTGTTGATTTGGCTGGGCCTGTACATCTGAGGGGAGGTCAAAAAGCGTGGATTAGCCTCTTTACATGCGCGGTCTATAGGGCTGTGCATCTTGAATCAGTTAACACAATATCTGTAGCTTCCTTTTTAATGGCTTTACGACGATTCATTGCACGCAGAGGGCGACCTCATACCATTTACAGTGACAACGGCACAAATTTTACCGGTCTAAATAATGCCTTGACGAGAATTGATTTTGAAAAATTACAGGACACGGTTGCAAGACAAAAAATAGAATGGTTGTTCAACCCGCCTTCGGCACCATGGTGGGGAGGATTTTGGGAACGGTTGATAGGCATATTAAAACGATTATTAAGACGAACGCTTAAAAAGGCGAGTTTAACCTACGAAGAAATGCTCACGATTCTCACGGATTGCGAAGAAATAATCAATGCGCGACCGATTACATTTGTAAGTGAAAATAAAAATGAGCTAATTCCATTGTCCCCGGCTATGTTTTTACAAGACGTAGTTGAAAGCGGTGTAGTTGACTTAGATCATATAGAAAAGTTAGATTTCGGAAAACGATATTCTTATCGACAGGAAATTAAGGACAAGCTAAGACGTCGTTTTCGAACTGAATATTTGGGTGCATTAGCTTGTCAAAAATCTAAAAAATGTAATGTAACAACAATCCAGACTGGAGATTTAGTTCTATTAGGAAATGATAAGTCCAAACGTATAGCTTGGCCCTTAGCACGTGTAAAGAAAATGATCAATGGAAAGGATGACAACATACGAGTACTACAGTTAGTAACTGAAAGGGGAGAGATATTAAGACCAATACAGAGAGTGTACCCGTTAGAAGTAAGTCTTCGAAATTCTGATGATACTCAAATAGATAGTATACTTAAGAATAAATATATAAATCAAAATAAGAAGGAATGCACAACACAAGCAAGTGTCCCATATCCAATTGATATAAAACAGGACCATGTAATCACACGTAGCGAACGTACATCCCGTCGTCCTGATAGACTAATGTATTCTTATAAGTAATATGTCAAAAATCTCATGTAATAGCGCTATATATATATATATATATATATATATATATATATATATATATATTATTTATATTTATTATTGTACTGTACTGAATCGAATAAAGATATTTTAGACTCTTGTAACTTAGCCACATAACATAAACACATTATATTTCCGGGGAGGATGTCGTATTTACACATAAAAAACTGTCGATAGTATATAATGCGTTTTGACTGGAAATAGCGTAGAGTACGGATGTGTATCACGTGTATGACTTTGACAGGACAAATTTCTTTATATGCCTCCTTGTAAGTTCTCTGCAGCCATCAATGAGAATTCTAGTTATAAAACCCAGATGCACCGCATATGTATTGTAAAGTAATTGGGATGGTTTTAGCGCAGTCCTTCAGGGTGTTCTTAAGAAGGTCATCAAGTGGGCGGGTCTAATCCATAAGCTGACCATCCGAGCGAGAAATTTTCAACGTTTATTTTCTGATATTTGAAGCTTATATGGTTGTAAAAGAAGCGTGGGAAGACCCTCAAAAGGGGCGTCTAGAGGTTCTACGGCGCTTCCTTGCAGTTTGAAAGGCAGTTGCAACTGCGTCTTCGAGACGAACGGTTAGCGTTATCTGATATATTAATCATTTGACAGCGTGTATTACTTTAGAATTATAAAAACTAGTTGTTCAAACTTTTAATAAATTGTTTCTCTTACACTTTCCACGTTAAATTGTTATGTCATTGATTTCTCATACTCCAAATCCTTTGTAAGTTAGTTAATCTCTTTAAATATAACAATCTTAGCATTGCTTCCAAATGGTGATATTTCGCAGATCATTTTATCCCTTTAATATCAGTGGGCACCACTAACTAAATATTAGTGATATTTACTATAAATTACGAAAATATACGAGATATAGATATATATACAGTTTCTACGGAGCAATATTGTAGTTTCGTACTAGGGTGGTAGAATACGATGTCCAGGTATCTTGGAAACACTTTTATGGAGGATTTCGTATACGGAGTGTAAAAAACGATGTTCAGGTATTTTAGGACGACTTATATGAGGAGTCTCGTGTTTGGTCGCTAGAATATTATGTTCAGGTATATCAGGACCACTTCTACGGGGAGTTTCGTATTCTATCATCCGAACACGAAATTTCCCACAGCTGTAATCTCGAGACACCTGAACATCCTGCTCTATCGTCCGAACACGAAACTCCCCGTCGAAGTCGTATGTAATATATATAGTAACGTGGCAAAACATGCACATTAAAAATATAACGCGAAATATGCCTTCGATCGTCAAGGTATTGAGTCTCGATCGTTAAAATAAAATTTCTAACATCATATAATATAATATAATGTGCATTATTTCCGAGGAATTGAGAAGCCGCGCACAGAAGGCGACGAATTACAACGAAAATCATCGGTCCGACACGCTAAGTGTAAACACGAAGCAGATAAGACCACTGGTGCTCGACCTTCGAAGATGGAGAGCAAAGCAGAAAGAAGAAGAAATTCAGCCAGGATACCTTTAGGTAGGATAGGGTCGGCATAGTGAGGAGTTAAGAGCCGTCGAAAAGGCGTTAGATTCAGGAGAGTACGCGAGATCGTCCCTTTTGCGCTCAACTGCTTACCAGAACAGACTTTCAAAAAGAGGACGGCCGCTGCCGTCTGCTGAACTTCCGTCATTTTTGTTGTAGGCGCATGACGAAAGATTCGGCGTGTTTCGCGCTTAAGGGCCAGCGGGCCAAGATTTTAGATTTAAGGAGATCGTAACAAGTAAGTTCGGTAGGAGGCACGGAATCGGGAGTCACCAGGTTTGGGCAACCTCGGGAACTGCAATGGGAGAATCTCTCGTGGCTGGGCTGAGGCGCTGCTCGGGCAGTTTCCTAGCGATACGGGTTGATGTGACCCGGTCTATCGGCGGTTTCGGACGCGTTTCCGCGGTCGTGAGTGGGTATCGTGGTTACCGCCCGCGGAGACTCCCGTCCTTATCTCTTTTTATTAGCATTAAGTTGTATATAATGGCGTATGTTTAGAAATCGAGAACGAACAGTGCGCGAGAACCGGGCCTAACAACTATGCAAGAAAACAGATATTATAAGAGGGCTATCGGATGTATAGGCTACCGGATGTATAGACTATCTGACGTATAGACTACCTGATGTATAGGCCACCAAATGCGTAGGCTACCGACTAGTTAAGTAATAAAATTTGTTAATCTAAAGTAGTATGCGTATTCTATGTTTACACATCCTCGAACCCTCCTCATACCTTTATAGCTAGTCAAGGCCATTAAAGAGAGTGCTGTACGGGACTCACAAGGAAAAGAGGTTTAGACCTTGACGCGTAAGCGTCTGACGCCTGGGTATTAAAGTAAGGTATTAACCACGTCGGCAATCTCGAGCCTTGCAGCGGTCTACTATCTGGCTGTGGCCAGGCCAGATCACGAAAATTATTGTAATATATATATATATATTATTTATTGTGACAGATTGAACTCTGTGCAACTTATGAGCAGCGGTCGCTCGTCGTCTGTGCGAACGTAATCAAGCCCGAGCTCGACTCAGTTCGAAGTTCAAACAAGAAAAAATATATTCTTTTTTTAATTCAGTTTGCTCTGAGGAGCTTATAAAAGTTGACTCACGCTTCACCGATTTTACGTCTCGCCGACAATTCGAAGTTTTAACATGCGCGAATTCATGTCATCTTGGTCATTCACCACCGATACTCCTCCGTTCGTATGGGGGAATATTCGTAAAATTGGATTGATTCATGAATCACTTTAAAAGATAAATAGTTTTTTCAACGCGGGTTTTATATGCTGCCAGAATGATGGGAGGAATCAGTGACCATCGAAGGACAATACTTTGCATTATAAATATATAACCAGTTTTTTATAATAAAGCCTCGAAATTCGAAGAAAAAAACGCGGAAGCAAAGTTGGACACCTAATAACAAAAACATTATAGTCATTAAAAGTAAGCTGTAAAAGTTTATTGTTAATTATACTGTATTAATTATACGCAACATCCTCTCTAAACTGTTTACAGTTGCGATTAAATCTCAAACTTTAACTTTTTTTTGTGTAATTCAAAACAAACACCTGAAAAGAATAGTTATACATAAAGTTTTGTTTTTTAAATATTTTTTGTTGATTAATTAATCAAAATTTAGAAAAACTATTAAGAGCAACAAGTAATGAATACTAAAATTAGAGAAAGAACATCACAATTATTAAAAAAGGTATCTTTAAACAGTACTTAAATTTGTTTTATAATATAATAAAAAATTGGGATTCAAGTAGTAAAGCATAAAGAACAAAAAGTTTGAATGAATTACGGGTTTGAATAAATTAGCAGCAGTCATAAAAAAAATTAAAATTCACTAAACTTTAACATAAAAAATTTCTAAACTACAATTTAATAGGGAAAAATACAGTATGAAATAATTAATAATATGGTTATAAAATGAGCTTAAAAATGATTCCGGAAATTCGAATTCGGCATAAGTATGGAATGCTTTTGAGAGTGCCTTCATGTGTTTCAAAATCTTACTTTTCTATAATGTCGCAGTTACGAGAACTGTCAAATAGAGAATTAAAAATAGGATGTATGTCCATTCTTCGCAGTCCATAATTAGGGTAATTGTCACGTCATCAAGTTTTCATTACTTTTATTATATAATATTGACATTAATTGCTTCACTTTTATTCTAAAAATGGATTATTTTAGAACATTTTATACAATTATTCAAATATACTTTTTCTGGATCGAATGTAAAAGACATATTTATTATACATTTAAAGTAAAGTTTTATTAAAACATTTTAAAATAGTATATGCAACTAAATATTATAGTACAATAATCTAATCAGTAGAAATATATACATCAATTTAAATTATTTCGATATTTGTACATCTTTTAATAATACTAAGGGCTGTGTCTTTACGAAAAAAAAACTAAATAGAGTATTCTTCAAATTTTTTTTACTGAATATATATCTAATCTTTAATTATACATATAAGTTTACAGAATTGATAGAAAATTCCTCATTATAAAATTATTATAGTGTACCGAATGATTGGTTCGGAGTATATTACTATTTTTCAAATCACAATTATACCCCCCCCCCCACATTATTAGTTGAATATTTACGAATTTTTACAAATCTTCTTAAATTGGCTAAAATGCAAATATTTATTTAGTTTTTAATTGAAATACGTTATTTTTAAAGTACATGTTTAATTACAGGATCGAATGATGGAATTATTATTTAAATTACAATTATATTTACAATAAATGATTTCCATTAAGATAACTAGGTAAAAAGTTGTAAAAAAAAATAAATAATAAACAACAGAAATAAATACTTAAAAATATAAATATTGAAACTGTAAATAAATGGCACACAATTGGATTGGTACATTCGTAAATATCAAATAAGACGAGATAGTCGGCGTAAACTTCGTTTACATTCCTTAGTGCCGACGACCGGTTGCTGGTTTGTTCCTCGTTTAGTTGGTGTAGCCAGGAGCGGCATTTTACAGGGCTCACCAGTATGTAGCTTGGATGAGCAAAAAAGACAAAATTCCTCCATCGGACAACTTTGACGAGAACAAGTTCCTATATTATTAGTTTTAACACGACAAGCAAACTTACAGTGAGGACAAGGAACCAATTGATCATATGGCGATAGACTGCGTCCTGCCTAAAACATAAAATTTAGTTCGTCAACGAAAACAATGGTTTGTATTTTTTTTACATAATTTTTAGTATATTACATGTAAACTAAAAATATATAATCAATACTTTTAGACAGTAATAATCATACAAAAATTACTATTGGTATATTTATATATAAATATGTTAGGATGGTTGGTTTGGGCGTAATTTATTGGTCAGGATTTAGGTCAAATAAAACACAACAAACACCTTTATATTTTCTTTTAGATTAACAAAGCTATATTACTTAATATTACAAGATCTTACACTAAATCTTACGTGATATTCTCTCACTCGCACTACACAAAATCTTTGAATAAACTTAGCTGCGCACACGCGACTCGATCAACACTCTGACGCACTCTGTCGATTCGCTGAGCTCATGCCCTTCACTCCGTCCTTAATTACCTCTACCTGTTTCGACTTGCATAATTGCCCAAATTTCCCGAGCCATCTGCGCGGTCTCTCACTCAGCGTTGACATTCGAATACATACGTGTACCGTTACATCTATATTATATATATATATATATATATATATATATATATATATATATATATATATACATATATATATCTTAAATCTGCCCGTCAGTACGCCTTTTATTTCTAACACTCGGCCATCCTGAAATTTGTTTGTCCTCAAACAATTACGTTTATTATTAGACTTATTATATATTTTATTTACTTAATTATTTATTTATTATTGCTGAGTTTTACAAATCGTTATCACTCTTACCTATTTTGCTTTAATATACACCGTAATAATTCGTTACTTTACACTCGCGCTTACTCCTTCTCACATTCATGTTATTTGATACATTTTCAGAACTTCCAGTACTCATCTCCTTAATGTTATTTATCGTATCTTTTTCATGAGACATACATTCATCCTGTTCATATTGTGATTCTACTTCTATCTCGTTTTCATTTTCTATTTCATAGCCCTTCCAAATTTTTATTTGGCTCACATGAACCGTTGTTACGCGGCCATCTATTTCCGAATGATATAACTTTTTAATTCTATAGGTATCTGACGTTAAAATGTCAACTATAACCATGGGACCTTTGAATTTATATTGTAATTTATAGAACTTCCCTGTCGCAACTGGGTTTGTTTTTATGTAAACAATGTCACCTATTTGATATTTAATATTTTTCAAACGATTTTTATCATTCGTAGCTTTATAAGCTTTCTGATTTTGAATAATTATTTCGCTGATTTTACTTTGAATTTCTGTTGGTGAACTGTATTTTTCGCAGTTAGTAGTTAAATTACGAGTCAGCCCTTCGTCAAAACGAGGTAAATATCCATACAGTTCTCTAAAGGGAGCTGTTTGTAACTCTAAAAATTTACAAACAGTCGCGTTCAAATCATTTTCAATATTTTTAAGACTACTATCCCACCCATTTTCTCCTGTTACAATTACATTTGCCCTCATAGCAGGTAAAATAATACCGTTTAATCTTTCTACAAGACCGTTCGCCTGCGGGTGTCGACTGGAGTTAAGGGTATGTTTGACTTCGTAACTTTCACAAAATTTCGAAAATCGTTCAGATGTAAATGCTGTTCCGTGATCAGATATTATACGTAAAGGCGCATCGAAGGATTTTACAAAGGTTTCTAATACAACAAACACTTCGCGCTCGTTTCCATTTACATGGACTTTTTTATACAATAATACATTGTTCAACATATAATTTTTTATTTCTTTATTTTCTCCTAATATTCTTCCTTTAATCTTTAAGTAAAATATTGATTTTCTTTAAAATGTATCTATCTTTTCTCTGAAACATTAATATTTCGTCTTCCCGTGTCTCAATATTATAAATATATTCGCGATTTTCATCAGGTTCCAAACAAAATACACCATTTCGTTCCTTATCTTCGCGCGTTTCTATTATTGGAGATCGTGACAGTGCGTCTACATGTTACATTTTGACACCGGCTCTGTATCGAATATCAAAATTGAATTCCGATATCGCACTAAGCCAACGTGACACTTGTGGTTGTTTCGTCTTCCACGCATTAATGTATACGAGGCATTCGCAGTCAGTTATGACGGTAAACGGAATGCTTATCAAAAATGCCCGTAATCTTTCCATTGCCCATGCAATAGCAATGGTATTTAGATTTTGCCTCGTTCTTTCTACTAATCGCGTACACTAATTTCATATCACCATTCCCGTCAGATTGAAATAACATTGCGGCTATTCCATTAGATGAAGCATCAGTATGCAGTGCTGTCTTTTCCGCTTTAAGATTAAAAATTAGAAGCATTGGTTTAGAAATAAGCTTACTCTTAAGCTCTTGAAATGCATTTTCAGTATCAATATTCCACGTGAACTTGATGTCTTTTTTGTTAATTCGGATAGTGGTCTCGCGATTTTAGAAAAGTGCGGGAAAAAACGTCTAAAGAAACTTGTCAATCCCATAAAAAATTCCCAAGTTTATCGTTAACCCCGCTTCTCTTAATAATTTTAATATATACTCTAGATTAACCATTAGCTCGCTCCAGTTTTCCCCGATGATGCAAGAATCATCAAAATACGTAACTACTATTTTCCTTTTATGCGCTGGTTTCAACGCGGCGCGCATAACCTTCGCGAAGTACATCGGAGCATTTGCAAGACCGAACATGGCTCTAGTGAACTCTCCCGACTGAGTTTCTGTAACAAACGCGGTTTTCTCTTTGGCGTCGGCTGTTAGTGGTACTTGCAAATATCCTTGTGCAAGATCTATTACAACAAATCTTTTAGCTTTACACAGTGTCTCTAGAAAATCGTCAAAATTCGAAATAGGCAAGGTCATTCTTTTTGTATTTTTATTGAAACATCTATAATCTACTTTATCTATAATCTCTATAATCTCTTTTTTGCAAACGATATCTAATTTACGAAGCTGGTGTTATTATCATGTGCTGCCATCTATCAAACAATGCCAAAACAAATTTCAGCTATTAATAAACAAATATTTTACATGATAACTTCGCTATGAAAAAATTGTCGGCCCGATGGGTGCCGCGATTGTTCACGGTAGACAACAAGCAGAAGCAGCTGTTAACTTTGAAGCAGTGTTTGGAACAATTTAGTCGGCCACATTTGGTGAAAAAAAGATGTTGTTTCATCACGATCACGCACTAGCACATTCATCTGGAGTTGTCAACACTAAACTGCATGAATTTTGTTATCAATTGCTGCCACACTCCCGTATTCACCCGATCATGGCTTCCTGCGACTTCCTCTTATTCCCTAACATGAAGAAATGGCTCGCGGGAAAAAAATTTTGCTCAAAAGAAGAAGTCCTCGCCGAAAAAAGAATTATTTTAGAGTTCAAAAATCCTTTTTTTAGAGGGGTTAATAAAATGGCCAGAATTTTGGGAAGTCTATCTTTTTAAAAGGGGACTATGTTGAAAAATAAAAAAAAAGTTTTTGAACAAATGGTATCTTCATTTCGAACACGGGTACTTATCGAATCGCCCTTGTATGCATGTTTATGATATATAAAAAGGTAGAAGTCCTGGACGAGTTATTAAGTATGAGGGCAATCACTCTACACCTTAACTCGAAACTACGTGTTCTTCGATGCTCTGTTGTGGTCTACTGCAAGAATTGATTTCGAATAATGCTGTCTATTGAGTTCATACGCATATCCAAAGGTATAGAAACTGAACTTAAACTAATTAGAGCAGAACCTTGGAGCAAGTCCTGCAGCTGGCTCTCGGCTTTTTCCTCGCTTTCTGGCAGGTCTGAGTTGTGAAGGTTATATTATGGTATTCGTCGCAACCATTTTCCTTAACGGTCAGGAATGCAATCTCTAACGAACTTGAGTTCAGAGAATTTCTTCCTCAATCCGTTTCTCGCATGAATGCTTCCATATCTGGCGTTTAGCATCCACAGCTATAATTGTTTGTTTGGAGCGCGTATGTGTTGTTTCGCCGGATGAATTGTCACTTTTACCGTAATATAATCGTCAAAAGGCAACGGGATCAGCCTATTCATACTGGTGATATTCTAACGGAGAACTCATTTCTGTATCTCTGGCAGGGGATTTCGATATATGAGGGTGAATGCTTGTCGTCTGTCTGAGAGTCTTTGAATCTTTAAGATCGTAAGCTAGAGGGTGCGCATAATTTTGCATTGGTCGTACTTGAATTGTTAATACTTTTAACAACATTAACTATCGAACTTCTTGGCCACTCTTATATGAGAGGCGATGCTAATGCACGGGGACGCTATCTACTCATAGAATTGAACATATCATCGGTTAACGGCATCAGCCTGTGATATTCTATGATTTACTGTAGTAATTTTACTACACTGTATCCCATGATTACTATTATATCCAATTTTTCTTTAGCAGATCCAGCCAGTGATCTGGGTTATGCTTTTAAATAGCGTAAAGTGCGTCGTTAGCAAAAGAGGGTTACTTAATCTCTTTGATCGATGTGAATCCCCTATCCAGGCCCCTAGTACTGAGGCTAATAAGGGATGAATGAGATTAGCTCGTCTGGAGAAGACTGATAATTCTTTTCGATTAGAATATTTTTGTATCTCTTATCTAAGGTCAAACATATTCTGGAAAGTTAAGCGAAAAAGCCGTTGACTTGTTTAATGCTACTGCATGCTTAGTAATACTGCACGCATTCTGCTCCATCCAACGTCCGCAACATTTCTTCTTTATTGCTTTGTGAATAGCTGATCGCACAGTTGGACTTACTATCTAGTTCTATGCTAGTATTAAGTGTACAAGTAAGTTTCGAGCGTTTGTCAAGCCATCTGCGTCATCAGTGGATCTCGGGCAGAAATGTCAGACCTCATATATTTGTAGGTTATGTATCTATCAACAACTTTACAGCATTATATTTAAACATTTCTTTCGATGTCGTTTATTTTATCGAGCAAAGTCATAGCAGATTTTCAGTTAAATAAATGTCATTTTCGAGATTCAATTTAGCGGGAAATAAATTTATGATTAATGTCCGACGTTTCGAATAACTCCGGCTCATCTTTAAGGACTAAACTAAAATAAAAGTCTAGTACTATATAGTAGGCATACTTTCATTCGTTCTTAAAAATATAAGTAATTATGCAGGGGAAACCCTGATGAATAACAGGGGATCAAAAATATGATTAGTCACCTCTAGCAGATAAAGCGAAGCACTGGCACAGGTATCTACGTAAATATAGCGAAAACTATACTTGGGTCTCCCACTCTAGAATGTATCAACATATATATGAATGGCAATCGGATGATTTTGATATTCCTTCTGAAGCTTAGATTATCATTGTAAAATTATCGGCATCTTTTCATTCTTTTATGTTCATATAAAATTTTGTCATTAATAAAAAGCATCGTTTTTTATAATATATTTATATAATTTTGATATAAATCAGTAATCTCTAGTTTTATTTCAAAAGTTGTTTTCCGGACAAATCTCTCACAAATTCAGAAGTGGGATAAAGAGCAAAATTGTGAAATAAAAGGATCCGTGTTTTGCACATAAATATATATATATATATATATATATATATATATATATAACTATTGGTTAAAACAAAATAAAAAAATGAAAAATGACATTATTATTATAAGATGCCGTGAAATTATTTAAAAATACAAATTAATGATAATGACAATTTATAGTAATGATTAACTAAATGCATTTCTACGTGTCTGTAATCTGTCAATTTCGTGTACAAAGTCAGAATTGATATTAAGATCGGGGCAGGATGATTTAGAAGTATGGCAGAAATTAGAGCAAGAAGCAACTAAACTATAATCATCACAACAACAGCAAGGAGTAATTTCGCAACAAGGTTAAGTCAATACTACTGATGTTGTCAATCTGCAAGCTAGAGAATTCACTTGGAGTAGCGAGAAAATGAGTTGCTAAAATGAGAAATTGAAATTTTGCATCGAGCACGTGAAATGCAAAATAGTTCCAGAATAACCATAGGAGCATCACAGCGAGCACAAAATATAGATTGTATGGAACTTCTCTAAGTGAGTTTAATAGAAACAGCGATTGTTTTAATAATTAGCAGCAGCAAATAGAACTACTGCAATATACATATAACTTAGATGAAAAATGAATTCGCATTCTAATTATATCGAAAGTATATATCGAATGAAATAGCAAATAAATGAAAATTTTGAACATGTTATCACTATAACTTAATACTAGGAAAATCGAGTGCCAACCCCAGCAGAAAAATTAATCGATCATATTATTGAAGGTTTACCGAATTAAAATCTGCAAAATCAAGCTAGACTTATATAATTCCGTAATTCGGACGAATTATTAAAAACTTTCCATCAATTGAAAATACAATTGCTTATATGGACATTCAAGGGCAAAATTTTTGTCAATTCTGATAATGAAATTATTTTTAGACGACAAAACCAATATTTTAATTATTATTGTATCGGCTACATAATACCTCCCAAGCCGAAACGAAGTTCTCATCTACCAATTCACAACTCTGCAATTTTGAACCTGCTTCGCCTTAGTATATGCTCCCTCAAATTAAACCATATACTGTGCGTGTTGAATTAAATACAATAACAAACAGAAAGCCAGGTCGAATGCGTATAGTGTAAAGCTACATGAAATAGTAGATGCTGCTGCAAACTTGCGATATATGTCCACGCCGCATCAAACATAAAAAACGGCAAGCCAAGATGAACTCGTATAGCATAAATCTATACATATTAGTATATGCTCCAGCAATTAAACAATATACTATGTATTGATGGTAAGGATCCGGCTCGAAGGACCAAAAAATAGCTATGTCTCTTCATTGTTTGGAAGTATATAAGTCAAGCAGGACTGCAACAGCTTCCAAGAGCAATAACGATAAGCTAAAATTCAAAACTGTACTTATGTTGACTGTTCTGAATTAAATTAATAAATATTTTTATCGGTCTTACAGTCTTTATAATATCATATATTAGTAAAAATAATGACAGTTAGACTGTCCTTGTTTATGATCACACTCGTAGAATCTGAAATGAAACTTATTACTACAATAAATTATATCAGAAAATTAAAAATTAAAATAAAATAAAATTAATAATAAAATAAAAATAAAATGATAAATAAAATAAAAATAATAAAAGTACTTATTCTATGTTAGTAAAGGACAACCTGACTGTCCCCACCACCTTAAATTTAGGATCACTTTCTTGTTCGACGTTTCGAACTGTTACGGTTCATCCTCAGAAACTAAACTAAAATGAAAAACCCAGCATGCTACTTTAAATAACCCATCGCCACTCTAAATTTATTAGTATAACATTTATAGGACCCCTTTTTTTCTTCAACTTAAATGCAAATACAAATTCAATATTAATAAGGAATGACAAGCGTTGTCCAATTTACTCAACTCTAACATTAAATTTACATTATTGGGATTTTTCAAAACATGAATATTTTAAAGAGTTTCTCTTTGATATTTATTTTTAATACCATGTTCCAAAATATTTATATTTTCAAAGTCGAAAAAATGTAACAAGTTTAAACTATGTTCTTTTAGCCCGGATGTACCTTCATGCTTCGTAAGCTATATTAATGTTCATATATTCTTTGTTTTAGGTACCTTTCCGTTTGTCCAATATAATATTTGTCACAATCTTTACAATTGATTTTATATACTACTCCTGTTTTCAAACCTTTATCATCCTTATCTTTACAATTATATATAAATATATAATTATATAAATAGATTATATATTAGATATTATATATATTAATATTAATATAAACATATATTAATATATATAATATATATTATTTTAAATTGAATTTTACTGCAAGACTAATAAAAATACTTATTAATTTTATCTAAGAACAGTCGATATAAGCACAATTAAAGTATTTTTATAAAATTATTATACACCTATGTATACATGCCAACAACAATAGAAACACAATAAGTGAGGATCAATTATTAATGATTCCAGGAACATTCGCTAATTGCTTAATGTATTTAGCGAATAACAAGAATAGAATTATCAAGCGTTAAATATATTATCTTACATAATGGTATTAACGCATAGTTGATCACATTAGTCAAAATACTACTTAAACGAATAAATATCATTAATGTTATAAATACATATTTCAAGTTTATATTTTTCTTTTGCTCTGGTCTATACTATATATTTTGTTTTATGAATTGTTGCCCTTGGCGATTCCCTGCTGCTCATGTCCATGTACTTAATATCTTCTTCATGGTAAAATATCACTACTATAATAGTACAAAAAGTAAAAATTGAAAGTGGCAAAACTACTGGAAAGTGACTGTATTGTTCACTTCTGATAAATCCAGCAAGTTGAGCAGCATCACTAAAATGGTGCAAATTTGTTCCAAGAGGTTTCATTAAAAATCAACAAGTTTTGATGATAAAAATTAGAAACAATACAACTGGTCAACAAAATACGGAATTGATCATTGACATGTCTAATAATTCAAACGTGCTTAAACTAACATCTTACTTCAAAATGCGTTTACGACATCGGTTATCCCTATGAATTATAGATTTTTATTATTTATTTAGCATTACTGCCGAAACTTTCTCAAGTTTTCCAGTAATCTGTCTATAACGCGATCACGGATTATGCAATAAACTTCACTCCAGCTGCATGCCGTAAAGGTTTATTGTTCCCTTCCGCACCGCTTTTAAATATGCCCTTTCCGCCGCACCCAAAAATTTCCTCCCCTTTTTGTTTCCTATTCAATAGGACCTCGTCCAATCATCTAATAGAGAGATTCCTAGAGGATTGGACAAACCTTTTCCATCCCTTCTCCTGTCCACCCCGTATACCTGTAGCGTTCTGACTCTGACAGACAAAGAGGACTTCAACAGATTTGACTTGACCGCCGCGGGAATAGGTTACTTTAACATTATTTCTGTATGAATAGTTAGCGCACAAATTATTTATAAATCGTGTAATTGTGTTTTCAAGAAGAAATGTGTTAAATAAACAAATATAAATCCTTTACATTTGCCGCATATTTATTTGAATAGTCGTATTGGAGTAACTTTCAGTACGGCGGAAGAGCTACCTCTATATCATTTTATTGTATCACCAACACTCACATTTATACAAACATCAAGAATCAAACACCTAGGAGGGTCAGACAGTGCGAACATACTAATGTTTAATTTACACATAAATAATTTATAATAGCTTACAATAATAATAATAAATAGATAGTGCTGCATATATACAGTCTGTCAAGTAAGAGCGTGGTCGTGTTAATTATAAAAAAATTTATTTGATAAAACTTTTATATTTATATATACATTCCAAACATTACAAGCGATGACGCAATTCGGTCAATAATTTATCCAGTCACCACCGGCATTTCCGAGGCATGCTTTCTACTGATTTGACGACGTATTCTAGTGGCAACTATCTCCAGATCCGACGAATTTGGTAAGACAACTACTTTAAAGTGTGTGTACGTCTTCCACAAAACTTCTGTTTAATATATGCTCATATATTTTCAATAAGGTTTCCATTGGGCGACTGTTACGGCCAATCCAATTTAACGATGCCAGATTGAGTGTTTCACTCAGTACAAAGTTTGCTGAAGAGTTTAGGATCATTGTCCTCCTGAAGAATCCAATTTTCATTTTTTCTGATGAACCATCGTTTGGCAAATAGCAGTAAAGCCTTTTTATAGATTTTTATCATTTTCTCGGCATTTAGGTTACCAATAAAGAGATGCAAAATGCCGAATCTCTGCTGTGAGAAGCAGCCCCAAAGATGCACCTTGATTCCGTGTTTTACGGTCCGCTGAACAAGCCTATTGATAGAAGTTGACCAAGCTCGTGTGAGGACACAACGTGCCCATATAGAACTTTCATCAGTAAAAATGACATTTTCAAAATCTCTATCAATATTATCATGCGTACAAGAACTACGCCTAGGGATTAAGTATTACAAAATTTTAACAATTTAATTATATTAAATCGGAAACAACAATAGCCATGGAGTATCGTCAAGCAACGAATGCCACCGCCGAGGACGAAGAAAAAAGGCTACCAAGCTTCTTCGCAAATACTGAGGTAAACGTTGCTCCGAGATGGCGAGCAACTAAACGTACAGATAGACGACAATGGCTCAGTCTTACGAAATAGACTAGTCAGTTTCAAACTACGACGTCTATTCGGCAAAAAGCAGCATATTAGAACACGCATAAGGTCAAAGCCCCTGGACACGATGAGCCTGACCTAACGAAGATCAGGTAAATCCTGAATTTCACAGAGCTCGATCACCGAGTCACCTATCATAAAACACAAACACGAGACGAACAGAAAGAAAAACTTGAAAATATGAAAACCAGGGAGAGCAGCAGAGAACTGCCACCACAATGCCTCTTTGGCCAACTTTCTTGAAAGTAGTCCCGTTTCTAAGATACCATCTTGGACCGTGGTTGTCGCCACTCGCACACAGCACAGAAATTGCTGCGACCAATGAGAATTCTACAACAGTTGCTAGCAACTGGCAATTTCCGCCAGGTGCATGGACATTTGCGCACCCGGCGGGTATACAGAGTTATACTGTGCTTTCATACGCGGGTATACATAATATGACACCTATACAAAAGATCCAAGACCATCCAACCTATCCGACTTTTGATTCCCAGTCAAACACCAATAGCAGAACGATCGACAACACATATCTGCAAAAAATAAAGGTAGGCCAGCTAATGCGCCACTGAAAAGTACAGTTTTCCGGAACACCATGGGAGGGTGTGGAAAAATGCATAGAAAAGCTTGAGATAACGGTAGAATATCCTGAAACTCGTCCCAGGGATACTCTGCGGCCCAGTACAGATGTGGGTCAGATAAATACATATGGTATGGCAGGCATTAAATGACCTAAAGTCTGCATTAAATCGACAGTTCCAACCGATCGATTATTGCCTCCGTTTAGAGAAGGAACGCGAAACATATCACATATCACAAGGTCCTGACGAATTAATCGGCTCGTATCTCAGAGGAAGAGCACTACTAAACAAAATGACCCTGCAGCTAATCCTTGAGACACAACTCGATAAAATCTGTCGCAACTTACGTTCGCACTTCATAAACAAGATCAACAGGAATCAGTTCGGATCGGCCGATGAACTATAGCTCATATGTCAGCAACTTGAGATGAGAACAGAACTGAAACACCTTTATAAGGAACCACCTCACTCGAACAGTGGATGATGAGTACGACAGTTTGCCCCTTATAAGGGAGAATCAACAGACGCTCGAGGCTGGCTGCGCGAGACGACGAAAAACCAAAAGTCAAATCGAAACAAGTAACAGTAATAGAACTATCTGCATAAATTTTGGTTAAACGCGCAAATGAAAGAACAGATACTCGCGACGAACGACGAAAAAGCAGAAACCATTATTCAAGACTACAGAACATATGTAGACAATAAGTAGATAGAAATACGAGACGACTCCAAAGCACTTCGCCGAGATATGCATCTCCATCACCATCACATTGATGTCGATCACCAACACCCTCTCTTTCACTATCTCCCTCTGCTCTCCTGGAGTTCACCATGCTCAATCGCCTCCCGACACCTGTGCAAAACTTGCAAAAAGAAAAATACAGATAATGTACGTATCTATATCCTCGGAATCATCTACGAAAAATACGTGCATTTATTCATTTTTTCTTATTGAAATTTCTTTTGTCACGCATCCCGTCTCGAATTTTAGCTTTCCTTAACATTCCAATGTTTCCCGTTCTTCCCCTCTTAATGACACTGCAGCTGTATTATTATGCGTTACACGAGCCTGCTACTCCTGTCTGCCTCTGAATAAATACGTAACACTGTGTACAAATATGAATAAGACGTTTCAATTCAAACTTCTTTGGTTTCAAGAATTTCTGCATTTTGCAGTTCTGCAAAATCGTCGATTGACTACTAGAGCGCTTGCTGATATTGTTGAAATTTCAAATGGATCAGTCAACATCATTTTGAAAGAAATGTTGTGCTTGAAAAGAGTGAAATTTTGATTGGTGCCAAAAACACTAAATGTTTTGGAAAAACAGCGTCGCATAAAGGTCTGTGAAACGATGCTTTCGAATTATCAGAACAAGATCGAACGCACAATAACTGGAAATGAGACTGTGGTCTAAGTTTACGATCCTGAAACAACCAATCAATCGAGCGAATATCGTGTCAAAGGACAGCGGAGACGCTTAAAAATCACGCCAAAGACGCTCAAAAATCAAGGTTATGCTCACTGTTTTCTTCGATTACTGTGGTGTGGTGCATTATGAATTCCGTCCAACCGGCCAAACGGTTAACAAAGAATATTATTTGATTGTTATGTCTCGTCTGCATAAAACTGTTTGTCTCAAAACGCCAGATTTATGGAAAGACAACTCTTGCTTTTTGCATCACCTTAATGCACCAGGTCACATTGCATTAATTATATTCATACAAATATTTAAAAGAAGAACGTTAATTAGAAGCAATAATTTAATATTCTAATCAGATTTAAATAATAAAATATCTGTTTTTTTATTCTCTTAACTTAGGTCACAGAGCTAAAATTAAGTTAATCTTTCATTTGTAGTATAAACTTATTCTTGTTAAAAATGATTTAATAATCAAAAACTAAAGAATGACTCTTATTGTATTTTTCGTTCAAAGAATTGATTAAACTTTAAGAATTGTAATAAAGTATACTTGAAATTTCTATTGGAATCTCTATTGTTAGATTAGGTATGAAGATTAATATTTTTTATTTTTTTTTATTTTTGATATGATCAACAAACAAATGCACTGGTCGAGTGGCAAGAGCACACCTTGGAGATCAGTAAGGTTAAGCAGCATTCGCCGTAACTACTCCTTGAATGGATGACCGCGCGAAAGCTAACACCTTGTTTATTGTTTAAGTGCTTTCTCACACATTTAAATGCGAGCGTAAGGTGGGGGTCTAACAAATTCGGTATCCAAACCTACGAAACGTAATATAGATACCAAATTCGAGCAGTTTCGGAGCGGATTTGCTAATATTTATCTCACTAAATATAGCCATAGGGTTTTCCCATTCCACAGGCAGAATAAGAAAATGCGGAGTGGACGGGATGGTAAGTTCAGAAGTAGGTTAAGATAGTATATAAGACGGGAATTAGGCACAGAAAAAAATGCAAAGGAACACATATATAAAAATGTTTTTCATGATGTATACATAGAATAAATAAAATTAATTTTTTAATGTATAATCAATTATCTACATTATAGTTTTTAAATTTTGATCATTGAATTCGTAATTGTGTATTTCTAAACATTGTTTGAAAGCTATTTACATAACTTTATATAAATTTAGGTAATATTCAGCAATAAAATTTTAAGTCCGCGATCGGTTATTATTAGTATTTAGCGAGAGTTACTTTATTTGTCATATCTCATTTGAATGATTTATATAAATATTTTGAATTTATGATTAATTTACATTGTAACAGGGGTGCCTTGATGAGAGCTACTTCGTGTTCAGGCTCAGTCCGCCTCGGCACTCGATCGCTCAACTCGCGACTGGTCTCTTTTCCCCCTCACTCAACCCAAAATCAGGTTTATTTCTACAAAACGTTGCTTTCTTTAATTTTTCTCTTTTATATTATTTCTCCGGTCTACTCTCAATCTGGGGACACCCTTGACCACTCAACTGACAACCAAATAATTTAAATACTTTTATTTTATAATTTTTTTAATTTTAATTCTCACTCTGGTCATCTTTTGAAACGATCCACGATCAACCCAATTTTTTACTTCTTCGCACCGTACGATCTCTGTTGCTTAAAAATCGCACCGTTACAGTATATGCAACTTAAATATATATATTATATAATAGATTATTATCAAATATTATTATATAATTTAATTAACTACAAATGCAACTAAAATATAATAAAATATAACAATTGAATTGTACTTCTGTCGACTGCCCATATACAAATTAATAAATATTTTTTTATTGGTCTTACAGTCCAATCAATTCCATCCAAAAATAAAATAAAATAAAAATAAAAATAAAATAAAAATAAAGAATAAAAATAATAATAATAAATAAAAAATAAGAAATAAAAAAAAATAAAAAATAAAAAAATAAAAAATAATAAAAAATAAAAAATAATAAAAATAAAATAGAAAAATAAAAATTAAAAATAAAAATTAAATTAAAAATTAAATTAAAATTATAATGACAGACAGACTGTCCTTGTTTACATTCACCCCCGTAGACTAATCTGAAAATAAAATATTAGCTGAAAAAATTCTTTGTTAGTAAAGTGCAGTCTGACTGTCCCCAACACCCTTACCTAATTGAAGACTTGTCCAACGTTTCGAGCTCGCTACGGCTCCTCATCAGGGACTAATCTAAACCTTATATTCTAATCTATATATACCCATCCCCACCACCAAATTTCGTAAATTAAATATAAATTCCCCCTCTACACAAATTGTCCAAAACCAATCAATTTAATAAGGAATGATAAACACTGTCCAATCTACCAGACTCTAACATTAAATTCACATTATTTCGATTCTTGGAAATGTGAATACTTTTAAGACTCTCCCGTTTATACTTATTATTAACACCATGTTTCAAAATATCCACATTCACAAAATCAAAAGAATGTAAAAACTTTAAACAATGCTCTTTTAAACCAGAAGTAATATGTGAGCTACGTAAACTATATTTATGCTCATAAATTCTCTTTTTTAAATATCTACCTGTTTGTCCAATATAGTATTTATCACAATCCATGCAATTAATCTTGTAAACAACTCCTGACTTTAAGCATAAATCATCCTTATCTTTGCAATTATTAAACAATCTACTTAAATTATTGCGATTTTAAAGAAAATTTGAATGTTATATTTCCGAAAATTTCTTTTTATTCTTTCAGATAATCCTCGAACATATGGTAAGACAATAATTTTGCCTCCGTTAAAATCAATTTCTGTACTATGTCTATTTTCGGTATTATAAATGTCAAACAATCTCTCAGCAATCAATCTATTAATAAATTGAATTGGATAGCCATTATTAATAAAAGTCTTTCTTACTATCTGTAAATTATTTTGTCTAAAATCTTTATGTGACAATTTAATTGCTCTGTCAATGACAAAAGAATTTTAATTCTAATATAATTATAATAATTTAACACTAAATATAGAGTGTTGAAGGTTTCTTGATTTTAGAAAACTACGTCGTTGCTGCGGTGCATGTCAGCAAGAAAGTTGGTTTAAGGAGGAGTATCACCTAGGTGTGTAGTAGAGCCTGAAAGACATTTTTGTGAAAGGAATCAAAGGACGAAAAGAGGAGTAAATGAAACAAAATAAGTGAAGATGAGAATTGGTAGTTCTGATGGGGAAACGACGTAAGCGTTATACTCTAAGTGAGGATTTATCTCATCCATATCGAGAAGCTACAGTGTTCCCAAGACCTGCCACCTGGTGCTATGATCAACGAAGACGAGTGAGCCTTCCAATTTGTGGGGACGCAATTGTCCTTTCGAAGATGAGTTAAATGCATCAAATCTTTCCTTCTTCGGAGCGTATCTGAAATCAGGACAAAATAAGCTCGTGTACGCATCGGTAACCATCCTGTATTCGGATGGTTACCACTTACCCTTTGATCGTGATTGCAACGGTGATCTTGGATGAAATGAGGGTATTATGATCTTATTCAAAATAAAAGGGCTCACCTCCAATATAAAGAGATAGAGAACAGAACGTCCATCGACACAAAGTTCTGGCGCCCAGGTAAGAGAAAATTTTTTTGCAGCTGTTCCATCGAAACAATTTCTTTGTAGCTAATAAATCGGTATCACCGCCGATTTGGCTATCGCGCGTTATGCGTTCGCACAAAACCGCGAGTGTTCGCGGTCGATCCTGAATATCGCACTCGTGAATCGCGAGAGTGCGCGCACAGCAGACGAGTAAGAACAAACTGAAAAGAAACGCGCGTGCTTCTTCTTCTCGTTCCGGCCGTCAAAGAATATGGACCCTTCCGGCTATCGAGCAGACGCCTTCCGACCCTCGACATCCCTCTTATCTACAAACTTCAGCCCGAGATTTAGCGGCTTCGAAGGTACCTACAAATCCACGAGGACCGTCAAGGCTAAACAACTAGAACTCCCGTTCTATCCTCCCGACCTCCAGCGGCCCGTCTGTGAGACGCGCCCGCGTACCGCACATTAAGGACGCCGAGTGGCCATACGAGCGAAAGAGAGAGAGAGAGAGAGAGAGAGAGAGAGAGAGAGAGAGAGAGAGAGAGAGAGAAGACTGAGTGGCGTCGAGGACACCGCTCACGCATCATCGAGAGAGGACAGTCCAGCGTCCAGCACCGGCAAGTAGCCTCTTATATTTAAATATCGAACTCTCTCCCGAAAATGAGAGAGAATTAGGTTAGTCAGGCCCCGCTGTCGCTCTGTAGCATGCGCGTGCGCGTTCTGCGTATCAGCATACATGCTCGCCCGAGCACCATGTTCCCCTCCTATCATTTCCGTTGAACGGTCGCATGTTTGTATATTCGTGTCTCCGTTTTGCGCGTCGTGGAACCTAGAACTGATCGGCATGAGAGCCATAGCACTCTGTTCTAATGTGTATATCTACGTTTTAATAAATGTTATGTTAAATATCATTGAACAATCGGTTATTTATTAACTACCATATCCCCTGTCCATTTCCCGTTTCAGCAGCCTGCGAGTCCAGCGTATGCGTTGCGGTGAACACGCATACACACATACGCACATATATACGCACATACATACGCTTCATAAGGTAAGAGTAGCTGCATTTATGCGGTTCGAGCTGAAATGCAATCATTTTGTCATGAATTTTACCACGAAATATATATATATATATATATATATATATATATATATATATATATTTCGTAAAATGCAGTGACAATTAGTTTTAGGTTTTGACGTCACGTTTACATGCCAATATAAGTAGAACGAGAAGTCAGATGTATCGAATCTAGTACTTATGGCATTTAGTTTTGGCATTTACCAATGAAATTCAGTTAACAAGCGCCATCACTTATGTAAACATTATAAGTTTTTGATCAGTAAAAAATGAATCGTGATAAATCGTTTTTTCGACATATCTTTTGCACTATTTTGATTTGAAAAAAAGTGTAGCAAAAACTTATCGATTGTTTCAAGAATGTTATGGCGAATAATCTCCATCGCTTACAATATGTAAAGAGTGGCTTCAACGGTTTAGAAGTGGAGATACTGATGATAATGATAAAGAACGTTCTGGACAACCGCAAATGTTTGAAGATAGTGAATTTCAAGCATTATTGGAAGAAAACTTAGCTCAAACGCAGAAAGAACTGACTAACAAGTTAGGAGTTAGCGACAGATCAGTTGGCAAACGTTTATAAGCGATGGTAAAGATTCATAATGAAAGAAAAAGGATATCACACGATTTGACCGAAAGTGACATTATGAATCGATACAACATCGCACTGTCTTTACTTGCCAGGCAAAAAAGGAGTTTCCTGTAGCGTATAGTGACTGGCGATGAAAAGTGGATCTACTATGACAATCCTAAGCGAAAAAAGCCATGGGTGGACCCAGGGCAACCTTCCACATTGACCCCAAAATGGAACATGCACGGCCAAAAGTTATTGCTGTGCATTCGGAGGGATCAACAGAGTGTGCTGTACTAGGAGCTGTTAAAACTGAATGGACACGTCACTGCTGAGGTTTACAAAAGCCAACTGAATGATTTGAACAGAAATTGATCGAATATACATCAGCAATTGTGAGAAATAGACGCAAAATCATTCTGTTGCATGCCAACGCTCGGCCACATGTTGCGAAAGCCGTCAAAAACAGCCTGTTGAAGCTCGAATGGAAAGTGTTGCCGCAGACAGCGTACTCGCCAGACATAGCGCCTTCTAATTACCACCTATTCAGATCGATATCAGCACGACCTCGTTGATACGCACTGCCCACATGTTCAAGAAGTGCGAGAATGTGTGGATGATTGGATCGCCTCGAAACCATCATCGTTCTTTCAACACGGTATCGCGACATTGCCCAGAAGATCAGAAAAAGTAGTAGAAAATGATGGAAAATATTTTGATTAAGCTAATGTGTATCCATTTTCTATCATAAATATAATTTTTCTGTTAAAAAAGGTCGGAAACTAACTTTGCCTCCTAATAATCACACGACTCAATAACATTAATCCAACTTCATTTTGAATTATTTTTAATCTGTAACCTGTTGAAAGATTTTTTAACTGTGATTTCCCTTATGTATTTAAATATGCTGATTATGAATACCGTAGTGACTTTTGGCGTAAACTTTATTGGGTGTACAGATGAGCTTCCAGCGTTTTTTTTTCCAAAATGAAAGGTTTTATTATGAAAACATAGTTACATATCCTTTATTCAAAGTATCGTCTATCGAAAGCTATAACTTTTTCTCATTTTCTGGCTATTAATAAATTCCGGACCAAAAAAATTTCTTGTTGTTCATCAACATTTTTAAAAATATATCAATTTTTAACATATATTTCTATATATTGTTTTTTATAAAATAATTTATTGTCAGTAGATAAATATATTTAGATATATATAACAATTTAATTTATTTAAAAATTATTGTTGTTAAATCAATTACAAAATAATATGTAATTAGCATAGTAAGAATTTTAAGTACATCTTCTCACGTACGTTATAAAAACTTTATATAAAATACATTCCGGAAGTTCCAAATATATTAACACAAAAAATATTCTATAAAAATCCAAAATCAGTTTACTGATACAGTCAGATTGTGATAGTGATTGTGATCAATGGAAACATAATATATATTTTGAGCATATTCAGAAATGTATAACTTATAAATCTTACATTATTTTTTAAAAACATTATATCAAATATTTTTCTAAATTCACTTACATATTAAGATAAAAATTACAAGATAATAATATATGTAATTATTTTGTAAATTTTTTCATAGTAAAATAAAAAAATATTCATATACCAGAATAATAATAATACAAACTATTTTTCTAAAATCTTTCGAAATAAAATAACAAAAAATAAATCATACAACACAATAACGTCTTAAAACAATGGATCTTTCAAACAAATGGCTAAATGCATTTTATATGCATTCTTATAAAAAACAGCATGTATTGTTTACCAAATATATCTAAACCATCTAAAAAAAATAAATAAGTAGGTTTATTGGAAATTCAGCTTCATAAATTAATGAGATCATTTATAATAGCCGAGTTTATAATAGAAATTTATGCACAGGATAAAAGCATGTATATATATTGTGACGAAGGTCACAGTGATCGATGGCCTCTGCCCCGGGTGCATCGGAAGAAGGTGTGCGTATTAGCGACTAATCGCCATTTTCTACTTCTTTCGAGATGCTGCTGAACGAATCAACAGTAAAGAAGAGAGGAGCAACGATGACAAACCCGAACCGATGCGCGCGCACGCGTCGTATACGTAGCAGGAGTGGTTTTGTTAGTATTGTTCGGTGTTTCTACCCGTTTTCCCTGTAGCCCCGCGAGTTTCCGAAAGAAATATAGAGACAAGATACGAGATCGTGAAGTGCTGGTGAAGTGCTTGCGAGGATGAAACGTGCCGTATATAATTGCGACGCCGACTACCTAGTTGGCGGACCGCCAAGCCTGCACCGGTAGGAAGAGAGAGAGGGGCAACCGCGGCTCACGCGATCGGATTATCACAGGCCCGGAAGAGGGGAGCGACAGCCACAGCTCATCCGAGCCCCATTACAACTAGCCCAAACGAAAGTAAGATAATCCGCCAGCGCCTTCCACCGATATCCCGGTGACAGCAAGAAACGATGAGTAGCGACTGCAAACGACCGCGTAGTTGTGAGCCCGGGCGACGGAGCGGCGCGACGACGGCATATACGCGAACGGGAATACGTACGCGCGTGGAACGAGCCACGAGCACGAGGACGAGAGCGTTGTCAGAGGAGAAGAGACGACGGCTCACTAACGAAGACCGCGAGCTAGCGTATGGTGCACGTGAGAGAGAGAGAGAGAGCCAGAGTGCGTGTACCCCGGGACAGAGTGCGAGTGAGAGAGAGAATACTGCAGAAAGTGTTGTATAGTCGTAAGAATAAACGAAACTCTGATGGTGAGCGAGGCATTATTATTGATTGTCGCCCCCTTTTTCCTATTATTTTAGCGTACCCCGCTTCATCAGCGGACCCCCTCGTGGAGAGAAGACGAGTCGACATCAACCGGAGGAACCAGCAGGTAGGTGCTGCATACGTGATTAATATATTCCATGGCGGCGGTCAGGGCAAAGGCCGCAACATCACAATAATATATATATATATATATATATATATATATATATATATATATATATTAGCATCCCTGTCTCGGCTTCGCCCAAGATAATAATTTAACCGATATTATAAATAATTCAATAATATCTGAGTAAAAAGTACTCTATACATAAAAATCTGTTTCTACAAATAATTGACCGTAATTTACCTATCGTCGCTTTTGTATAAAAAGCTGCTTCAATGTAGCGTCCACTTTAAAAAGTTGATATTTTGCCGACAATTTTATACTATATATATATATATATATATATATATATATATATAAATATTAAATACGGCTTCGATGGAGAAAATTGTACTTTCGAGTTCCGGCCGTAGAAAAAGACGTCAATGTGTCTCGAGACGACGTTTATAAAGCGTATCATGTTCGGACTATAGGAAATGTCTCGGAGCGACTGCTATAGAGAGTTTTGTATTGGGGAAGTAGAATAAAATGTCCAGTTATCCCGGGATGACTCTTACTGGCAGTGTGCATGTTCGAATGATAGAGTACAATTCTCTCCATAGAAGTCGTACTGACATACCTGGATATTGTTTCCCACCAGCTATACACGACATTCCCGTAGAAGTCCTTCCAAATCATATGGCAATCGCATTCTATCATCTGAACATGAAACTCCCCGTAGAAGTTAACCCGGCATACCTGAACATCGTTCCTTACCAACTGAACACGATACTACCCGTAGAAGGCGTCTCGTCATATCTGGACATCCTCTTCTACCATCCGAACACGAAACTCCCTATAGAAGTCGTTGCATAACACCTGGAAATCGCATTCTATAACCCAAACACGAAACTCCCCGTAGAAGTTGTCCCGATATACCTAAACATCGTTTCCTACCAACTAAACATAATAGTCCCAGTAGAAGTCGTCCCAAGAAAGCGAGCATCGCTTCCTAACGACCCGTAGAAGTCGTTCAAAAAGAGTACTGTCTCAACACGAATCTTCCCATAGAAGTTGATTTCCTCATACCTGGATCTTGTTTTCTATCAACTAAATACAATATTCCCCATAGAAATAGCTCAGAGATACCTGGACATCGCATTCTATCATCCGAGCACACAACTGGCTATAGAAATCGTCTTGAGGCAACGGGATATCGAAATCAACCGCCCGTATACGCCAATACAATATTTCTCAGTAGAAACCATATTTAAAATGTGTATATATAATATGTACAATGTACTATACATACAATATATATTAGATATTCATATATTTTCGTTTTTTTTCAATTATATTTGTGAATGTTTTCATAGTGTTGCCAACTGAAATTCAAGCGAAATGGTTTGGCTATTATTTAAAATATCAATTTTTAATATATATTTCGATACATTGTTTTTTCTAGAATAATTTATTGTCAGTAGATAACTTGACATTACTTATCTTCATTTTTGTATTTCACTATCTTCTAGTTGATGTAATCTATAATTTCTAAGATCACTATGAGGAATATTTACCTGTGATTATGAAGTTTAATTAGGAAAAAATATCATGTATATAAATACAATGCATTATAGAGAAAAGCTTTTAAATGACTAGAATGTCCAATACACCATACTTGCCTTATTTGACATATTTTGTAGAAAGTAATTTTAAAGATATATATATATATATATATATATATATATATATATATATATATATATATACACGCATATATATGGGGAAGGAAATGAAGACCCCTGGCGTTGTTCTTCTCCGCCTATGTCACTCCATCCCCTCTTCTTATTTTCGACGCGCACCAGGTGGATTTTGAGGTACAAATATAAATTTTAAAACATTTATATATACATTTATATTTGTTTATATTTATATTTTAAAACATTTGTTTATATATATATATATATATATATATATATATATATGTACACAAATGTATTAAAATGTATATTTGTACCTCAAAATCCACCTGGTGCGCGTCATAAAGAAGAGGAGGGGACGGGGTATATATGTATGTATATATATGTATATACATACGTATGTATATATGTTTATATATGTATATATATATATATATATATATATATATGTATATATATATATATATATATATATATATATACATAAATACATATATTGTATTAGATTAAGTTTGTTTGATAAAATCAACGAAAATAGACTAGTATAAAAGAATACTTCCCATGTAAAATTTTTCTAAAACTTATGGGCTATATCCGTTAGTACTGTAACCTAACAACTTGATGGCGCCACATTCAAATTGTAAATACAGATATAATATGCGTTAGAGCTGCTCACGACACTGTGCGTCATGGAGATGCTCACAAAATATAATATTATTTTGCTACTGTGGAAGATATACATGAAAGAAGTGGGGATCGAATTGATTTAAAACTATACATAAAATAGAAATTTAAATTAATAATTTAAAAGCTAAAAGGGTAAACTTATAAACATATGCAACATCAACGAAAATTTTTATGAAGTTTACGAGTAGCGTAGTGGTTAATGTTCTCGCTTTTCATGCGAAAGATCTGGGCTCTATCCTTAATTTCTTTTTTTGAATAAATTTTAATAATGAATAAAATGTATCATTTACTTATTTATGTATAAATTAACTGATGTTTAAGAGATAAATATGTAAACTTACAAAATACTACAAAAGTTATCTTTTAAAAGTTTTTTTTTAATTTTCCTATTAATAATTGTTTTATTAACAAAGGTCATAAAAATTATTTCTATCATCAGCATTCTTCTGCCATGAAAGACAATGCTAATATTGAAATAAAATGAAATTATATTTTATGAAATTACGTTTTATTGAAATTTGGTGTAGATAATTCTTTCCATTTTTTTTAAATATTCATTTCACGATACTTGTTTTTAATAAAAATTTTATATAGTTATGGCGCACGTTAATAATGCTAAATATATTATTTTTATAAATAGTTTACTAAAATTGTTACTAACAAATTAATATCTCTTGGTTGTGGATATATTTACAAACATGTTTTATTAAAAAACTAATTTTTGTTTTGTTACATGAAGAACAAAAATTGTACTAGAAATAACAAATGTCAATTTTAATGTTCACATAAATTGACATTATTGGAAAATCTATAATTTCATTTTACGGGAACGTTTATTAAAATTGGCTACTGCAATTTTTAGTCCAACTATTTTTCAATGTAGATATGATTTAACTATATTATAACAATTTTATCTTGCTTATAGCTATTTTACTCGTTTTAAAATATTAATTCAATTTAGTTCGTAAAATATTATTTTACTGCGTTGTATATTATTGACGCCGTTCAATATGCTTGAAGATTTAGTAAATTTATTGTACATTTTTGTAAGAAATCTTCCAAACATTTTTAATAGTGCCTGTCCTCATTTTACTCCTTTACCTTCATTTCTTTCTCTTTCTTATCCTTTCCTGATGGAAGATATCTGTAACCTTTCCGCTAGATTTCCATTAAGTAATATTACTTTGCACATTTTTTTCAAAACAGTTTTATTAAAATAAAATTTTAATTTTTTTATAGAAATAATAATATTGCTTATTAAAATTATTTATTTCATCAGAAATTAGGAAGTTGACGTGCAAACTAATTTTAGCCGAGAGCAGACAATTATTTTATATTTGAAAATTTCACATTGATTTTGAGTTGGAAAATATACATTCTTGCATTTATATTCAATACTCATTATAATTATAACATTAATTTTTAATTCTTACTTAGCTATAAATTAGAGGCGTGGCCCTGCACGCACTCTATTAGAAATTTATATTATCAATATATTCATTATAATAGCCCAAAATTGCTTTTACGATTTCATTAATATTTAATAATTAATGTCGAAAAACTTTTAACTTTAACATACAATGAATGAGATCTACGATGGCTCGATCGCTAGAGCGAAGGACTAGTAACTTGGTGATCCGAGTTCCAATCCCGGTCTCGGCCGATTGACACAAGCACCGCTGTAATAATTTACATGTGCTTTGTTTACAAACACATCGCAGACCTCCGTCGCTGATTAGCACCGATATTAGGAAGCATAAATAAAGCGACGTTAAATAACATAAAAAAAACATACAATGAATGTTAAATTCTGAAATTATAAAGGTTGTATTCGAAATTTATTCTAATACTCTTATTACGAAACATTATACAGGAAAACAAAATTAACGATAATATTAGAACTTAATTTCTTTTAAATCATTTTTTAAATTTTATTTTGTAATTCTCAGAGCTTTTTACTTACTTTAATCAATTGATAAAGATTTAAAAATCTGATTTTTTTTAATTCAGCCTGAATTCGTTAAAACATCCGGTCATCCTATTGTTTAACTGAGGAAATAATTGTTAGCCAAGTATTTATTTTATGTAATAATTATGTGCATCCATGTAATTTGTATTTATTTTAGAATCAATATTTATTCGTTAAAAAAACTAAAAAAAATGAAATTGATCCCGGATCCGGAACATAAAAATCACGAACTATAACCAGTGAACCAATTTCTAATTTAAGTGTATATGTTGAAATGTTAAATATGTTTATCAGTTTACACATCAAATTTAAGTTTTATTTTAAGTCTTCATTTAAAGTAATACATTTATTCTCTTCTAAGTCTGAAATACATTAAATTAAATAAATTGTATTTAAAAGTTGGTGCACTATTGATGCGCATGCACGCAAACTCGACGAACCAAGAAAGTTTTGCACGTCAGCACTTACCAGCGATACGGTGCGGTGGGGGAGGACAAGGTCTGCACGAGAAACAACTATATGAATTGTGACAGAGGCCGGGCGGCCCGACCGCCCGATTGCCCGAAAGCAGACGAAAGACTAAACAGTTACTTAACGCCCCATCTTCCGGCGTTAGAGGTACTACCGGTTTTTCTTCCCATCTTCTTCATTAAACTTACTCTTCTATAAGAAATATTTCGGTAAGAAAATGTTATTAAATAATAAGAAATAATTTTAAAACTTGCAGGAATTGGTACTCATACATATTTACATATACCCGACTATGTAAAAATTGATTTCAATATTTTCTTTTATTTAAATTATAAAAGTTCATATCAATTTACTTTTAAAATAATTTTTGCAAACAGATTTATTTTTTAGATAGGACCACTCAGATTTCTTATTTTTCGTTCAATCATCCTGAAAAAGGATATTATAAAATATGAATATTTAGTATAATAATATGGGAATTTTCTTGAAATATTTTACTCATTCGAAGTGAAATTATTCTATTTCTTTAAAATTTTATCTTTCAATTAAAAATATCTATATCTGTATTTAATTATTGTTTTTATTATCTCAAAAAGTTAAAAGAAATACCAACATATATGTTTAATTGTTATGAAAAAATTTTAATGTTTGGTACGTTATATATTATTTATTTTCTTTATTTGCTGTCAATATCAAAAATTCATCTCCCATATGGTATATTAATTGAAATTATTTTTTTAATACTTAAAATAACTAAAATAAATGCACATATTCGTCCGCTCGAATCCGTATTATATATATATATATATATATATATATATATATATATATATATATATATACAAGTAGATAGAGAATCTAGCACACGAATCAGTGCACTTATTCAATTTTATTCCCAAATATCCCGTCTCGAATTTGTTTGGTATCGCCAGTCGCCGCTCCTTCATTTCTTAATGTTCCCTCCTCTCCCCTTTATGACACTGCAGCCTGCTGCAGCTGCACTAGCTACTGCATTACGCTTGCCCGCCCCCTTCCCCCTTACCAGCCAGAATTTTCATCACTTGCACTACCTGCACACGTATTTTTCTATTCGGACCTAGTATATATATTGTAACGAGGTTGGTTCGATTAATAGAACTCAAGCTCGAATATCGACGCGCGACCGCCCCCGTACGATGGGCGCGCCACGACGCGCCGGCCCGTTACAAAGTTTGACTCACGAATGCGCGAGTCTACTTACGTGTCTCATGCGTGGTGCTCTGGCAACGAGCACCACGTCCGCAGCAAGGCGGCTCCTTCCCCAAGGAGGTCCGCGGCCAGCTCAGATCGCACGGCGGAAGGACTTCGCCGTGCCCGCGGAGGCGGGTGGATCCCACGCGCGGGATAAACATGATACGGGGAATACAGGGAAGGTGGAGGAAGACTGTGAGGAAGAGCAAAGAAAACGGGAACGTGCTTTACAGTTACAACGTTTATTTTCAGCGCGTCAGGCTACACCGAATAACAAGTTAAGAGGCGCAAGACTCGCGCGCGCGCTGCAACAACCTCGGAATCATCCAGACCGCAACACGCGTGCACACTCTCTCTCTCACTCTCGTTCTCTCTCTCTCTCTCACACACACACACACACTCGTTCGCTCGCTAGCGGGGCGCTCCGCAAGGGCGCTCTCGCGTGGACTAACCTTCTCGTACTTACAGCGGGTCGTCCCCCAGGAGTACGGACGTAGGCGCAGGGCGGTAGACGCGAACACTCGCGAGCAGCAGGTGGCAGAGATCCGCCTACACCGTCTGCGCAGTCTCTACACGAACGCGTGCACGAGCGCGATGCGCTGGGACGCGCGGCAGGTGCTGGCTGTCTCGGCGGGGGTTGAAGGGCCTCCTTCTCGATTCCGGCGACACCACCAGTCGACGGTTCCCGCAAACACTCCACCAGGTTTCGCACACTACTCTCTTCCGCAAACTCGGTACACGCCGCTGCAGACGGAACGGAACTCGTTACGACGTTTCTTCCTTCTTCTCCCTTTATCTTTCTCGTCAGAGAATCGCCTGAACCGCGTGTAGAAGAATTACTTTGCACGAGGCCGGGGCGCACGTGATTCCCTTATGCGTAACACGAGACTAACTAACTGTACTTCGCTCCTCTCCGCGACGAATCTTCGATCCCCCCTCTTCCCGCTCTTCTCGTGCGGCCGATCGCCGCGTCGAGGTTGCGCGGTGTTTACATATATGCACGTGCCGCGGCTCGCGAGGCGCATTTCGGATGCGGCCTCGTGACACGCCCCCGTCCAGAGGCTGCTTACCTTGGTGGGCAGCTCTGCTACAAAACCGCGGCGCTAACGAAATTATATTATTTATAGTGCAGCCAGCATGTTATAACGTATAACACATTTTCAGATATGGTAGATGAATATTTCAGTATTATTAGAAATATTATTATTACACTTAATATATTTTTAGGCAATATGTAGTTAATAGTGCATTTGAATAATTTAAAAAAAAATGCAACAGTAATATGTTACCTACATACTTCAACAAGTTTCCTTCACAAACATTTCAAATGAAATATGTCTGTACATTAAATTTAAGATATGAGAAATGCAAAGCTATGTGATGTTACCAATGAACTACAAAAATTAATTACTTTTCGTAATAGAGCATAATTATGTTCTATTGCAGAAATATTAAATTGAAATATTGCAGATATGTATCATATTTGAAAAGCAGTTTTAAATAAATACTACATATATATTTCCAAATTATATAACCTTCACCAGAATTATTTCTGTAGTTAAAATATTTCTACATTCCGTAAACCTACCTTTTGAAATAGTTCCTTTGCAATATAAATTAAAATGACTGTCATATGAGGGAAACGAATTAAGGTATATCAGATATAATTTATTGTGTATCTGTTATATTGTAACTGCAATAAGTGTAACGGGTATATAAAATTTGAAATATTTCAAACGTACTGTTATATAAATATATTACACATACATATCAAATATTACATAGCATAGCAAACATATTGGAAATTATTTAAAATTAATTTTTATCCCACAAACTATTAAGTTTACTATAAATTTTGTAAGAAAAAAAAATCTTAGAATCGAAAAAATATTTTCAATGCTTTTCAGAATTTTTCGAAGCAACTTTGAACTTTTTACTTAATTTGAATTTTTCAAAAATATCATTTAAGAAATCTGAAGATTATTATTGGATATGTTTATATTTTTCACTAGATTTAAGTAGCAGTGTCTTATCGATGATAATAACAATTGACATCTTATTTATGTCTATTATATTATCACGTAGTAATTTGATACTGGATAAATTTTTTACTAAAAATATAGTTCATTTTAAATAAAAAGGTTCTAAATGTATTATCTAAAAAATAACGTTTAAAAAGTTAAGATTTTTTGAAGTTCAAATGTGTTCAAAACCTAATTGTTAAATCGCAATTAATTAGCAATTTTGGAAAATTCAAAATCACACTTTGTGTTGACAACTCAATTAGTACTTTTGAATGTTTAGAAACCAAAAATTTGAACCAAAAATCGGTAGAGCTGTCAAAGCTATATGATTTGGATATTAAAAAATATTACATTTTATTGTTAAAACTATTAAAACCTATTAAAAAATATTAACTTTTAATGTTAAAAACTATTGTTTATGTAAAAAATTTTGGATTTAAATGACTTAAAATTAATCAATAAGATTAAAACAAGAAAGAGAATTTCGAAGTTTACAGAAAAGTTCTTTAATTACGACTTTATAAGTAATGAAAGCTATTAAAAAATTGAAAACTTTGATCATTAAAAAATCATATCATTCCTATATTCATTTTTAGAAAAAGAAGGATTTTTTTATGTGAAATGCACATTTATTTAGAACAATTTTTTCATGGGAACTATAGTAATATTTTAAAGAGATGTCCGTAATATTTCATATGAAATATTTCTGTATTATTTCATAGCACCTAATAATGACGTAAGTTACAGATTTCAGTAATATACTATCCAGAAATACATTACAATATAATTTACATTACAATATAATTAATTTTGTAAATAACTCCTGATTTTAAATATACATCATCCTTATCTTTGCAATTATTAAACAACCTACTCAAATTATTGCTATTTTTAAAGAAAATTTGAATGTTATATTTCCGAAAATTTCTTTTAATTCTTTTAGATAATCCTCTAACATATGGTAAGACAATAATTTTGCCTCTGTTAACATCAACTCATGCATTATATCTATTTTCGGTATTATAAATGTCAAACAATCTCTCAGCAATTAATCTATTAATAAATTCAATTGGATAACCATTATTAATGAAAGTTTCTCTTACTATCTGTAAATTATTTTGTCTAAAATCTTTATGTGATAATTTTATTGCTCTGTCAATGACACCTTTTAATGCTCCAATTTTGTTTCTGAATTGGTGGTGTGAATTAAAATCTAAAAACCTACCTGACCATGTAGGCTTTCTGTACCAATTAAGTTTCACCTTATTATCACTACATCTCATGACATTAATGTCCAAAAACTCAACTGATTATTAACCTCAACCTCCCTTGTAAATTTAATTGCCATGCACAGAATTAAAAACATCCACCATTTCATCCATAAAAACTTCTGGAACAATTGTAATATCTTCTAAAATAATATCTTCTCTAAATTTCCCAACTTATAATATTGCTAGATTTTTATCTAATATATTATCAGGTATGTGAATAAGTCTTTCCCGTTTTTTTTCAAATTTTGAGCCTTTATTGTGAAAAAATGGTTACAAATGAATTATTGAAAGTATTGGCCATCGCTAGCTACAACTTTTTCCCATCTTTCTGGCAACATACGAATCCCGTTGCGAAAAAATTCGACCGGTTTGGCCTCTATCCAGTCATCCACCCATTTTTTGGCTTCCTCGTAGGAATGGAAGTGCTGGTCAGCCAGGCCATGCGTCATCGATCTGAAGAGATGGTAATCAGACGGAGCAACGTCTGGACTATACGGCGGGTGGGGTAGGACTTCCCATTTGAGCGTTTCTAAGTATGTTTTCACCGGCGGTGCAACATGTGGGCGAGCATTGTCATGTTGCAAAATAACTTTGTCGTGCCTGTCGGAGTATTGTGGCCGTTTTTCTCGCAGTGCGCGGCTCAAACGCATCAATTGTCGTCGATAGACCTCGCCTGTGATCCTTTCATTTGGTTTCAGAAGCTCATAGTAAACCACACCTAGCTGGTCCCGCCATATACAGAGCATGAGCTTTGCGCCATGAATATTTGGCTTGGCCGTCGATGATGATGCATGGCCGGGTAGTCCGCATGATTTTCTTCGCTTCGGATTATCGTAACGTATCCACTTTTCATCGCCAGTCACGATATGATGCAGAAAACCCTTTCTTTTATGTCGCTGAAGCAGCTGTTCGCAAGTGAAAAAACGCCGTTCGACGTCTCTCAGCTTCAGTTCGTACGGCACCCAATTTCCTTGCTTTTGGATCATTCCCATGGCTTTCAAACGCTTGGAAATGGTTGTTCGGTCAACTCCCAATGCTTCAGCAAGTTCTTCTTGCGTTTGACAAGAATCTTCATCAAGCAAAGTCGCCAATTCTCGATCTTCAAAGATTTGCGGCCGCCCGGAACGCTCCTTGTCTTCCACGTCGAAATCACCGCTTTTGAAGCGTCGAAACCATCCGCGAACACTTGAATCATCGACACAACCTTCTCCATAAGCCTCCTGAAGCGATCGATGCGTCTCGGCAGCAGATTTATTCAAATTGAACCAATAAAGTGAAACTTCCCGCAAATGACGTCGACTCGGCTCAAATTTCGACATTTTCACGATATCAAAAATTTATGATGCGAAAAAATTTTAACTAATGTGTTAGTATGGAATTGTTGACATATGAATAAGCTTTGATTATGACATATGTAACCATTGAATACTCGCACAGTATTGGTGGCGCCATCTCTTACAAAAAACGGGAAAGACTTATTCACACTCCTAATAGTTAAGATAGTTGGAAGAACTAGTTCTTATATTCAGGATAGTTGGTTTTTGTAAAGATATCATCAACATATCTCTTAAATATCATTGGTTCAAAAAGCAATTTTGACAAAGCTATACTTTCTAATTTTTCCCTAACTAAATTAGCTATAACCGGTGACAAAGGTGACCTCATTGGACATCCGTAGTTTTGTTCATAAAATTTATTATCAAATGAAAAAATTGTATTATTAAAAACTAAATTAATTGCTTTAATAAATTCATTCATTTTTAATTTTGTATGTAAATTAATTTCATGCCACTTCTCCTTTATAATATCATTTAACAATTCTAAAGGTACATTTATAAACAAAGATACTACATCCAATGAAATCTTGTAGTTTTTCGGAATAACAATATCTTTCGTTTCTTTGTAAAAAAATACTATTAATAATCCAAAACATCAAAATATTTATATATAAATTTTGAATAAAATAGGGTGTGAAAATTCATTGGAAGTTTGTTCCAAATCTTTAAATGAACAGCGAAGTCATATGCATATTTTATTTCATTTCACACTCCTTTCAGAAAACTGTATTTTGAATGTTCTTGATACTCTCAAGCTGTGCAAGAAATAAAGCAAAAAAATGAAACAGAATGACAAAGAGTGAGAAAGAAAATATGAAGCACGGTCTCTGAAAGTCCGAACGCAGTTTTGTATGCCTTAGTCTGCATTAATAAAGTATCTTTCCCTCTCTGGTTACAAGCAGTCAGCTTTTGATGTAACTACAAGGGTGCTTAGTCATGCCAGAATAGTCTAATATTTTCAAAGCCAAACATCTGATGTGTGACTTTACAAACTTGGAGTAGCATCTTCTATGCAAGTTTAAAACTTAACACACACTTTCCATAAGGATTACACATTCCCCCTTTGAACCTCTGATCAACTAGATTACATTAATTTCCATATATTTTATGATAATATACATTTACAAAACAACATTTATTTTTATAACACTACTTTAACTTGAAATTGTACTGCAATTTTCTGATTTAGTAAAAAGTACTCTATTGTCAATAATATTATATCTAATCATTCAACTATTAAAAATTAAATTTTATTGTTTTTTGTTATTTAACTTTGCTTTAATTATGCTTCCAAATATCGGTGCTAATCAGCGACGGAGATCTACAATGTGTTTATAAACAAAGCACATATAAACTATTACAGCAGTGCTTGTGTCAATCGGTCAAGACAGGGATTTAAACATAGATCACCAAGTTACTAGTCCTTTGCTCTAGCGATCGAGCCATCATAGGCCTCGAAAATTTAAATTAATTATGCTCCTTATTTACCTCTATTCTGCATTGCTGTGAAGTTTCAAGTAGATTTGATATCCTAATTTTTAAATATATTTCAAAAATTTCTATAGAATTTTTTAGAAAAATAGAAACATGTATTGAAACCTGAGTAAATAAAAATTAATTTGTATAAATTTAAATTTTTAATCAACAGCCATTTCTTTTTATTATAATAAAAAGTATGAAATGAAAAAAGCTGGGCATGTTTGAGCAAGGAAGGACACAGTAAATTACCAGAGGGTCACAATGGATATGTTCAGTGCATATTAATAAAATTAATATATTTTTCACGTTTTCAGACAAAATTTTAATTAGAAACCAATACGAATAATTTTGATAAGACTTTAAAAATTTAAAATAATTGTAAATGATTTCAAAAGTTATGTGAAAGTAATTATTATTTTCTGAAATATATTAACCGCAAATATAAAATGAAAAGATATTAATTAAATTAAAACATAAATTTCTTATCCATTTTTTAAAAAATTCATTCATAAAGTAAATAAAATAACATTAAAACAAAAATGCATTGAATCTTAATTAACAAACATAGACATTACTATATACCAAACCCTTATGGAAAGAATCTGTTTAAAGCTAAATAATAAATATCTATACAAAGTATTGTTATGAACATTGGGTAATTAAAATGTTTATTTTCAAGAAATAAGTAATTTATAAAAAAAATGATAATTCAACTTGATTATCACAAGTTTTTCAAAAGCTTATAATAATACTTTCATTATAAAATGATATCAGTACAAAAAAATTAATGCACATAAATAAAAAATCAAATAAAACTAATAATTTTTTACCTTTACAAAGGAATGAAATATAACTTTACTTGGTGAAACTGGTGGACTATTTGGTGTTAAAGAAGCTCTTGGTTCTTGTAACAAATTATTTGGTACAGCTGTAAGAAAGCTTCTTCTTGGATACCTAGTTTTAGGACTCATTTGAATTTCTTCAATCTTTCTTTTGTTTAGTTTAATAAGATTTTCCTTTGAATACTGTTGAAGTACAATATATTTTAGTCTTCTTTCTTGAGCTCTGTCATCACTAATACAAATAGTCTTCCATGATTTTGATACCATAGTTATAGAACAAAGATCTTTTGGATTCAAATAATCTAATATCTTAGAAACTATTTTTGGATAATTACTTTTTTCACCAAGAAGTTTTAAAATATCAATAGTTTCTTTTCCAGTATAATCAGGGATATTTTTTTGCTTTTGAAAATTTTTAAATATAGCATGCTTATTAAAGTATGAATTATTAGGCTGATTTTTTGCAGAATCAAAATTATATTCTGAAATTGATAAATTATTTAATTTATTGAATTGAACATCATCCAAAGGACTATTTGTATAACTAGAAAAAGCAGCACTGAAGAGGGAAGAAGAAAATATTGACGAACCAATTATATATGGTGTACTTTGTGGAATAACTATCTTTATTCTGGTATTATCAATAGTTGGTTCACAGTTACAAGGTAATAATGGTACTGCAATTAAGGATGATGAAAATAAACTGTCACATAAATTGTTACTTTTGTGAGCTATTATATTAATATTTGATCTTTTCAGTTCAAGCTGCCTTTTAGAATGGCTTCTTAACTCCATTTTATATGACCTTCTTATATAATTTAATTTTGAATTCTTTATACTTAAATGAGTTTTTGGACATCTAAAATTTATTTTATTTGGTCTATATTTTAAAAAATCTTGATCAACATTTGATTCCAAATTTTTTCGCTTAGAATTCCATTTTGACCATTGTGGCTGAATTTGAATATTCCGACATTTTGCAGAAGAAAAAAGTTTTAATTTAGAATTCAATTCATATTTGCTGATATGGTTACCATATTCATTACAAAAGACATTCCTCTTACTGTTATCACTTATCTGTATATAGTCTTTAGATGTACCAATTGGTTTATCTCCTTTTGTCTTTGAGGACATTTTTGTTATCTTCCTTATAATATATTTATTGCTTTCTTATTCTGAACATAATTCTAAACTATCTTAAGTCATTAAATTATATTAATACACAATTGTCTCATAATAAAGATCACATGTAAATTTAATTAAAAAGTTAATAATCTACGGTAATAATTAAAAATTTCATTTATGTTTGAAGTATAAATTTTCTCTTTGTACATGTTGCTCTATAAATGAACAAATGCAACTTCTTAATATTAGATTTGATTAAAACTATACACTGACATACTTAATTTTTCTTTTCTCTTTTCAATTTGGGTATAAAATAATTTAGGTTCGAAATAATCGTCCATCAATTTTTTCTATAGTTTTCTTCATCTTCTACAGGTTTAAAAATTTCAAATATAAGTTTCTGAACCGAAGAACTGTAATATTTAAATATCGTTATATATATATATATATATATATATATATATATATATATATATATATATATATATATATGCATATGGAGCACTCTCAACCACGAAGGAAGAGAAAAAGATCGAACTTCGTGTTAGAAAAAGGTCCGTTTATAAATTTTTGGTTCGTTCGATAGATTGCGCGACCTAACAACTTACAGCGCCGCTTGGCAGCCGCTGTCAATGGCTGATTCTTTTGATGATCCAAACAGTGATTTCAAAAAGCGTTTGAGTATCAATTTCACATAGGACTATTTTTTATATATTAGTTTATAATTTTTAAATTCAATATAAACATGATTTACATAAAAATGAATATATAATAAACAAAAAACAATGCTAATTAATCAAAAATTGCTTTTAATTATTTTATCTAATCAATGTTAAAGAAGTAATTTGATAAATGACTTAATTAATAAATTAAAACAGTTAAATAATAAATTGATGTAACATTAAAATTATCAAATAATATGTTTTATATGTATTTTATTGAGGGTAGACACAGAGATAAAAGGAAGAGGTTGTTAATGCTATATACGAAAGGCTAAACAGGTTTTGAGTGTCGTGAACGTCAACTGACGCGCCAACACAACGTCACAGCTGTGTCAGTATAAATTAGTGTGTGCAGAGATAAGAAGGAGAGATTTCCGATGCCATATACGAAAGGCTCGACGATTTTCGAGTGCCGGGAGCGTGGGCCCTCAACAGGCTCAACTGCTACACTAACGCGCCAACGCGACGTCACAGCTACGTCAGCATAAATTAATGTGCGCATTTGCCTACGTCACGAGCTGTGACGTAGGCATTAAATATATATAGATATAGTTATACGCTTTTGTCCAATGCGACGTTGTCGTTTTCGTTTATATCATTACAGAGGCTAAGCCAAACATCTAATATGCGCATGAGTATCAAAAAGCAATTCAGACTCAGCTCCGATGCCAGCTTTATCATGCAGACAAATTTTTGATTCTGCAGAAAATCAAGACTTCCCTTTCTTCCATTGTAGAAATTTCAAATTGAGTCTTATGATTTTGTGCTAAAATGGATATTCTTTACTTAATTTAAAAAATTTAATTTTAATTTTTAGTGCTTATATTATATTGTAGTAAATAACGCGTGGGAACAAAAAGAGAAAATCTATTAATTGTCTCAAATAATAAAAATATAAATAATAATTATAAATCAAAAATACTCTGTATTATTACTTATTGGTATGATATACATATTGATAAACAAATCGTGTAATTCCGATTTAATACAAAGATTAATCTAAATCATAGAGTCATTTTCTGTATACATTAATAACGAAATTATTATGTTTGTTTATTGATAATATTGCAGTGATTGTGGACATAACCTCACTTATGATGAGATTATCTATTGAAGAAATTGTTAAAAAAAATTATCTGAATTACTTATGTATATTATAGAGTAATTGCAATAATTTATTTTATTCTGAAAATTATAGTATCATATTTTAAAGAACATATAATAAATCGTTTATAATCATAATTGTATATTATTTAATATATATATATATATATATATATATATATATATATATATATATATATATATATATATATCAGAAAAGGACTATGTTTTAGACCAATCTTTGTGTTAAATCGGAATTACACTAATTGTTTAAAATGTCAATAAGTAACAATATAGAGTAGGTTAAAATAAATATAAATGAAAAGTATGCTCTTTGAATGTGAAGGAAACTAGGAATAATGTATGTGATTTATGAATTATATTTAATACGTAGTATCAGAGACATGGGTAGATCAACTACGTTAACGTTCAAATCTACCAATTTTTTTTAATCTATTTCGTTGAAATCAGTTTTATTCAAAAAATTTTTTTTTATTTTTTAATTACTTTTTTTTTTTGATTTTTTTCTTCTGTTTTTTTAAACTGGTTTAAAATATATAAATTTTTTTTATCTCACAATTTTTTTCATCAAATTTTTTACTGCAATTTCTTTTTCAATTGTTTGTTTTGTATTCGATTTTATTTTTTTCTTTTAGAGAAACATTGCATGGAAATTAAGTATTATATTTTGATATGATCTATATTTTTTTATTCAATTTGTTCCAAAACCTTTTTTTGTTATCACTCACTATAATATTAGTAATCAACGACTCAAAATCTACACTTAATCTATCTATCCAGAATTGTTATCAGTTTTTTATATAAATCTTACAAGTTGTTCGAAACATCTCTGTTTCAATGATATATATATATATATATATATATATATATATATATATATATATATATATATATATATATATATATATATATATATATATATATTAAATAATATACAATTATGATTATAAACGATTTATTATATGTTCTTTAAAATATGATACTATAATTTTCAGAATAAAATAAATTATTGCAATTACTCTATAATATACATAAGTAATTCAGATAATTTTTTTTTAACAATTTCTTCAATAGATAATCTCATCATAAGTGAGGTTATGTCCACAATCACTGCAATATTATCAATAAACAAACATAATAATTTCGTTATTAATGTATACAGAAAATGACTCTATGATTTAGATTAATCTTTGTGTTAAATCGGAATTACACGATTTGTTTATCAATATGTATATCATACCAATAAGTAATAATACAGAGTATTTTTGATTTATAATTATTATTTATATTTTTATTATTTGAGACAATTAATAGATTTTCTCTTTTTGTTCCCACGCGTTATTTACTACAATATAATATAAGCACTAAAAATTAAAATTAAATTTTTTAAATTAAGTAAAGAATATCCATTTTAGCACAAAATCATAAGACTCAATTTGAAATTTCTACAATGGAAGAAAGGGAAGTCTTGATTTTCTGCAGAATCAAAAATTTGTCTGCATGATAAAGCTGGCATCGGAGCTGAGTCTGAATTGCTTTTTGATACTCATGCGCATATTAGATGTTTGGCTTAGCCTCTGTAATGATATAAACGAAAACGACAACGTCGCATTGGACAAAAGCGTATAACTATATCTATATATATTTAATGCCTACGTCACAGCTCGTGACGTAGGCAAATGCGCACATTAATTTATGCTGACGTAGCTGTGACGTCGCGTTGGCGCGTTAGTGTAGCAGTTGAGTCTGTTGAGGGCCCACGCTCCCGGCACTCGAAAATCGTCGAGCCTTTCGTATATGGCATCGGAAATCTCTCCTTATTATCTCTGGTGTGTGCACAAAGATAATACGAGAAAATCGCCAGCGCTTATGGACGAGACTGCAGTGATAATTTTCGACTGAAAACGAGGGCCTCTGGTGGCCAAAGCGAAGTATTGACAGCTTCGAACGATTTTCTAGATGTTGCCTTCCGAGCTCGTGCGGCCGAACAAGGCGGAGACGAGGACTATCTTCGGCGCGTGCGAGGGGAAGGTCTGGCAAAACAATAGGCTGGCAGTAGGCTGTAGTAAATGATGAATAGTTTATACTGGTAGCGACGAAAAAGAAATTTTATTGCCACATGTATATATATATATATATATATATATATATATATATATATATAGATCCTCGAAATAACGCTATTTTTGTGCAATTTTTCTGAGAATGCTATTGAAGATATGGATATAGGATTTGAAATGCTTAATAAATACACTCTTGAAGTACATAAAAAAATTTTTTGTATTTATTTTGTACATTTTTTATACATGTAAAGTATGGTCAAAGACAATACCTCAAAGAGTAGGTAACGTTATATGGTCGTAAAATCTTGCCGACGGATGGTCTGAAAAAAATGACTCCAGAAACCAATATAACTAGAATATTTTATGTACGTGCAAAATCAACAAAATGGCGGCTAAAATACGAAAAAAAATTGCCTTTTTCCGTCTTTTTTGCAATAAAAATATAGTTAGAATTAAAATTTTAAGTTGATTGTAGTTAAAACGGTTGATACAAACATATAGAATATGTGTTCAAAATTTCATAAGGATCGGTTCAATAGTTTTTAGTTTTCACGACCACGGTACTTGAAAACGCTGTTTTGAGTGAAAAATCGTAGAAAAAATTATCTTACAATCAATCCTATGCCTGGGCCATACAATATGCTTTCAATTTGTTCCAGGCGAGTATTTTCATCTAATTTAACCTGCTTTTTTGAGTTCTGCTCTCCTTAGAAGCCTCAGTCGAGCGGCGGTTCTCTCGACGATGCGCTGTTGGTCGCGCATATTAGCGAACTGCATGGCGGTTTGGCTGATTTCCAGGCCCATCATTTTCATGATTTTCAAAAGTGGACTGAATCCTTCGTTAAAAATGCAGGCAGCAGTGATGCATGCAGTTTTAACGATTTTTTTTCATTATAGACATGCTACGGTGCCATAGCCCAAGCTGTTGAGTTCAAACATTCGTTGCTATTTTGAGTGTTTCTGCCCAAACATCTCTCCAGCAATTCTGTTTTTGTTAGATCTTCGTAGATCGGTTTCAAAACAGACTGACCACTGTGAGGACATTGAAAACACAGTAAAAAAATGAGTAAAAGAATAACCACGTGAAAAATTCTATCACGGTCCTCCTTCGCCGGTAAGGTGATTTTAGGCGAAGCCGCATATAAATCATCGAACTTGAAACAGGCTAAATCTAAAGTAGTTGCCACGATTCTTCAGGAAGCTTCTGATCTAGAAAAGAGGATCGATCGTGGATTAAGTGGGATCGTCTAGTCGACCATCTACTTCTCAGGATGATCGAGGGCTAAAAGCAGCAGAAGAAAGAAGAGGGCCTTCGAAATCGAACCGCCAAACCTGGAGGCGGAATTGAATACCCCCAAAGAAGAACTTGACTAGAACTACCAGTCCGGAGCGTACCAAGAAAGCTCCGGAGGGCTGTCCCCCGGATAGGAAGAAAGGTCCAGACGGTCCGATAAAATACTATAAGTGTCGTGAATTAGGTTATCCCCCTTATAACTGCCCGAAGTATTCGGGAAACGGGAAGCGAGGCGACCACTAGGGGTCCGGTCAACTTGTAATCCCAACGTGACCCCGGACGAGACCAATCGGGGACCTTGTTCCTCAAATCCTCAGTCGTCTCAGGTTGATAATGCTGAATATGGGCCTGCTCCAGTTAAAGAGACATCGGCCACTAGGAACATGACGGTGCTGAATTAAACCCCGGCCAGATAGCTGCACGGCCGGAGGAAGAGCGCTGGTGGATTCTGGTACTAGTTGCAAAGTACCAGATTCGGGCATTATATGACACTGGTGCGTCATGTACTGTCATGGGCAAAATTGGCTTGCAATTAGCCAGTGCTCGCCAACGGAAATTCTACCTTGCTTCTAGAGTTGGTGCTAGAGGCCCAGGGAACTCCCAGCTTTACGTCACGGGTTACGGCGAACTGCCGTTCGAATTGGCAGGTATTACGCGCAATGTATTGGTCGCTGTGATTCCAAATCTAGAAGTAGATTGCTATGTATCACGAGATGACACATGTCGGTCTAACTCGATCAATTCCATGATTTGATCAGTATTCGTCGTCACAGGTCTTCCACCGGTTGGCTTATCCATGGTGTCGTTTTCACCGGCTCTGAATCGTCGAAACCATTCCTATGCGATTCGAAGTGATAGCGTGCCATCCTCTAAAACACCATTAATCTCATGAAATGATTCTCTAGCGGATTTGCCATTGACGAAGGAAAACTTTAAAATAGCGCGAATTTCGGCGTTAGTGAACTGCATGTTTACACGACTATAACTTTTGAACGCAATATCCAAACTAATCATGCATAGTGTCGTTTTGTACGTAATGTTAAGACCTTTCAAATGATGTACAATATTGCCAGATACGAGCTCTGTAGCGCTTCGTACATAGCCGCGAAATTAATAAGACAAAAAGGCGAAAAGACATTTAACAACCTAAGATATACGAATTTTCTTAAAATTTTGAGTTAAAAAGTTGATAATAAGACTGCTTTGATTAATAAGACCACATTAATACTATGTATTTATAATTTTTAACATGAAAATTAAATTTCCATCAAATTCCCCTACGACAGTTTTAATCAACAACCAAAAAAAATTGACGAATCCGTTATGATCGTTTTTCGGAAGTTCATCCACGATTGCCGTTATGGTACAAAGTACAAAGCAATTTTCGATTTCCGCATGATCACAGCAGCCTTAGAGCAAGGCTGCATTATCAAGAAATCTCCGAGACATTTACATCGCAGCGATCTTACAGCCAGCACGAACTGTTAAAAAATTGTAAAAAAATTAATCATAAAACTATCAAAATCTATTATACTCTTAGAAGTTTTAATATAAATATATATCATGCATAAGAAAAATATGTAAATATATTTATTCTTTATTGCAATATAATATATAGTGTACGTTTACATATTTGAAGATTACCACAATTACGGTCTAATAAGTTAAGATACTCCAGTTCTATTTTAAATTAATAAATATTTTTATCGGTCTTACAGTCTTTATAATATCATATATTAGCTAAAATAATGACAGTCAGACTGTCATTGTTTATGTTCACATAAAAATAAAATAAAATTAATAAAAAAATAAAAATAAAAATACAATAATAAGTAAAATAAAAATAATAAAAATAATATTCTATGTTAGTAAAGGACAACCTAACTGACCCACCACCTTAAATTTTGAATTACCTTGGTGTCCGACGTTTCAAACCGCTACGGTTCATCGTCAGAAACTAAATTATTGAACTAAACAGTTCTATTTTATATTTATATTATTTCTATTCTAGTTTATATTTATATTTATATTTTCTATTTTATATTTTGTTTGAATTATACGAAATTTAAAAAAATTATGTTTAATAAATATTTCTTTAATGAAAACAAATTTTTAAGCTTTATACATAAAAAAAACATTTTAATGCATTTAAATAAAGACTTCAGTATTTTAAATATATAAATTACATATTTTGAGTAAATAATTTACTAATGGTATATGAATAAATCATTTGTATAATTAAAAAAATTTGTATTTAAATGTATAACATTTTAAATTAAAGAAAATCACCAGAAAAACTAAATGTAATACAATCGATCAATTGATTAATTAATTGAAAATTATAAAAATAAATAAGATAATTGCATCAGTTATTAATACCATTATGATTAAGAATGTCCTGAAAAATTCGGTATTTTTCATTTAATTTGCACGTTTTCAAAAACAAAATTAATTGAACGCGTTCTTTATCGAAAGTTCACAATTAAATAACTTCTATCCTTCAAATATTTAGAATTAAAAAAAATGTATATTTTATGGCTAGATAGTCTAATTGTAATAACTACATGTTTATGTATTTTGAATGCATAACTTTATTTTGTCTTTTTACGTCTTACAGTTCAATCAAATCAATCGAAAACAATACGTAACAATATCAATACATATCTACATTAACATTAATACATCAATACACAAAAATAATAAAAATAAAGATAAAAATTAAATTAAAAATAATAATTACAGTCAGACTGTCCTTGTTTACAGTCATCCCCGTAGACTAATCTGAAAATAAAATATTAGCTGAAAAAGTTTTTTGTTAGTAAAGTGCAGTCTGACTGTTCCCAACACCCTTACCTAATTTAAAATCCAGTCCAACGTTTCGATCTCGCTACGGCTCCTTATCAGGGACTAAACTAAACCTTATATTCTAATCTATTTATACCTTATCCCCACTACCAAATTTAGTAAATTAAATCTAAATTCCCTCTCCACACAATTCCCCTTCCACAACAGTAACTTAACATTGAAATAATCATGATAACCATTGCCAGCAATTTATCTATGTATGTCTGTATGTATGTTCTTTATAGGCGCCAAAACTACTAAAAAGAAACCGATCGCCTTCAACATTTGGATACGTATTCTATACGGTCAGGATTAAGTGATAGGATATTTTTTATTGCAAATTTAATAAAAAAAAAAAAAAAAAAATGATGGCAACATAGCTAGTTGCATGTATATCGGTAGACTGCCTGTCAGGCCTCGTACAATATGCTTGCAGATGGACAGGTAATAAACAGTGAGAGCAGTTGAGAGAAAGAGGCGAAACAGTATAGAGGAAACTCGCGGGTACATAGTATGGCAACATCCACCAACATCGAGTAATCCATGTTAATCTCCTTAGATTCCCCTCCTCTCTCTTTCTTATTTTTCCTCTCTCTCTCTCTCTCTCTCTCTCTCTCTCTCTCTCTCTCTCTCTCTCTCTCTCTCTCTCTCTCTCTCTGTCTCGTCCATACAATATAGTTATATGTCAAATATGATTATATAGGATTTTGATATGATACTCCAAAAAGCAATATAAAAAGTAATCAAATACTTTTTGGAAAACTTTACAGCCTATAATTAGCAGCTTTTTCGAGATCTATTGAATTCGTAAACATAGATTAATTGCTGACAATGGCCAAGAATATTGTCTGAATGTTAAGTTAATTTTTTTAGTTAAATACAGAAACATTACAAAATTAAATCTAGCATACATTTTTTAGTTCTAAATATTTGAAAGATAAAAGTTCACATTTAATTACTCTGAAGATTTTCTTTTATTTATTAGTTATAACAAGCAGGTACAAATAACAAAATATATCATAGAAATAAGCATATACTGAAACAAAAATTTATACATTTAAATAAATGGTTTATTCATATACCATTAATTAACCATTTATTCAAAATAAGTCATTTATACATTTAAAATACTAAAATGTTTATTTAAATACAGTAAATATTTTTTTGATAGATGAGAACTGCGAATTTAAACAAAATATAAAATTCAACTATAGTATCAATAATGCAAACGTACACTGTATATTGTATTGCAATAAATACTAAATATGTGTGTGTGTATGGCAATAAAATTTCTTTTTGGTCGCTTCTAGTATAAGCTGCTCATCTTTGATTGCACCCCGCTGCCAGTTTCTTTTCTCACCAAGCTTTCTCCCCGCACACGCCGAAGACAGTCGTCACCACCCTCGATCGCACGACCGCACGAGCTCGAAAAACAACATCTGAAATATCACATGAAACGGCCAATACCTCGCTTTGGTCACCAGAGGCCCTCTTTTCAATCGAAAACTTTTACTGCACTCTCGCCCATAAGCGTCAGTGATTTTGCCATATTACCTCTGGTAAGACCAGAGATAATAAGGGGAGATCGCCGATGCCCATGTTAGACATTGCAGTAAAATTTTGACACTCAGCGCTGCGGCGGTGAACGTTGGTACTCCGTTCGTGCGATATTCCAGATGTTGATTTTCGAGCTGGTGCGATCGAGGGAGAAACGGCGTTCAGTAGGGGGGACGCCGAAACAATAGGTGCAATAAAGGGATTAATTGGTGTCGAAATTCTTGAAGTGCGTATAGATTTTCTTGCCTGCGTGCATAAGTGTGTATGTATGTATTTATATACACACGTATTTTCTTAAAATTTTAAATTCGCTGCGTGGTCTGATGATGATCGAGGCTACGAAAAGGTATACCTGGGTATACGCACTTAAAGAATTTCTTCGTCCACACCAGTGAATCCCATTTGCTACACCCCGCTGCCAAATTTTTAAGAAAATACGTATGTATGTGTATATATATATATATACACGTATTTTTTTAAAATTTTGAATATAAAACTTGATAATAAGACTGTGTTGATCTTAATAATAATACTAATTTGATATAAAAAACTATACTTCCTGTAAATTATTTATATAATAGCATTCATTAAATTTTTATATAATAAATGTTATTTCATTGCTATTTACATTATATCATGCATTCATTAAAATTAATTCAATACTTATTAGAGTACAACAAATATTTCTTAAAATTTATGATTAAAACAGAAAGATACATATTTAACACGAATGAATATTTTGTAATTTAGAGTAAACCACATATTTAAAACAAATAATTAAGTTTATTTGCATAGCGAATATATATTTATTACATTACACTAAATAAATTATTGAAAAGTAATAAATATTTCTTGAATTTTACTAAACGGAACTACATATACGTAAAAAATAAAGTTAAATAAATAAATATTTGAAAAACTATATATATACTCAAATTTAACAAATATATTCAGTTTTTGGAAAAGCTATTTAATATGAACAATTAATTAAATAGCTTTAAAAGGTGAAATATATTTATTTGATTATATCCAACGAGTTGTTAAAAACTAATAAACATTTTTTCGATTTTATTAAACGAAGCACAAATATTTAAATATTAAATTTAAAAGAATAAATCATTTAATAAAACTATTTATATCTTATATGTAAATAATTTTTTCAAAAATAGAAAATATTTTTTTGATTTATATATATATTTTTTAGTTTTTACTATTTATTTATTACATTGAATATTTAAATCTTTGTGCTTCATTTAATAAAATTAAATAAATATTTATTAGATTTTACAACTGGCAAGGAATAATCAAATAGATCTAATCCACCCTTTGAGAAAACTATTTCATTCTTTTGAGTAAATGTTTTTTTCAAAAATTGAATATATTTCTTGTATATATATATATATATATATATATATATATATATATATATATATACACTCATTTTCTAGAAAATCTTGACAAAAATCTAGGAGATATTTAATTAATCCAAAAATTTATTTTCCTGATTTTAAATTTGAAATCATTGGTTCCAGATAATATTTTCTTTAGATAAGAAAATATTCATTTAATTTCCAATATTTGTGTTCTGCTGTTGAGAAAATATAAGCTTTATGTTAGTACCTACTAACTTGGTTAAAGTTTATGCGATTACTTGGTTAAAGAAAATATTTACTTAGTACAGAAAATCGCGTAAATTTCTTGAATCAAGTAATATTTACTTTATATTAGAATTTTAGCAGTATATAATTTTAATGAATTGTCTCGAAAAATCTATTTCTTAAACTAAGAACATTTTTATTTAATTATTTCGATAATATTGTTCTTTTGATAGTATCAAAAAAATCTTTGACCACAAATTTGATCAATCTATAATTTAAGTATTTAGATTATTTGCAATTCTAGCTATTAGATTTTCTGAATTCAATGCATTACTTTTTGGTTTTAATATAAAAACCTTCTGATTCAAAATTTTGTTTTCTTAGATTAAGAACATATTTATTTATATATGTATTGCGTAACTCTTTTCTATATATACTGTATAAAAACAATTAAATACTAATTTCTAGAAAATATTAGTTTGATTCTGTAAAGCCTTTTTTAGAGAATCAAAAGTATTGTGTTCAGGTATATAATTACTAAATTTAAGAAACTCAGGTTTTCCATTTTAAGTTTGATCAGCTTGTTTGAAAGAAACGTTTTCTAGAAAATGAAAATGCTTATTTTTAGATTATGATGAGCTAAATTTAAGTAATTAGAACATTACAATTAAATAAATATTTACTTGACTGAATTTTTGTTCTTAAGAAAATTTATTCTCTTGGTTTATGAAAATCATGTGTTTCCTGAATGTAAGTTAATATTTCGATCGCCTTCAAATTTTCAATACGTATTCTATACGGTCAGGATTAAATGATAGGATTTTTTTACTGCAAATTTAACAAAAAAAAAAAAAAAAAAAAAAAAATGATGGCAACATTTGTTGCATGTATATCGGTAAACTGCCTGCTAGGCCTCGTACAACGTGCGTGCAGATGGACAGGTAATAAACAGTGAGAGCAGGTGAGAGAAAGAAACGAAACAGTATAGAGAACACTCGCGGGTACATGCAGGTACATGATATTTCAACACCCACCAACATCGAGTAATTCATGTTAATCCCCTTGGATTTTTCATTCTCCCCTCCCCCTCTCGCTCTAACATTCCCATTCTCTCTCTCTCTCTCTCTCTCTCTCTCTCTCTCTCTCTCTCTCTCTCTCTCTCTCCCTCTCTCTTTCTCTGTCTTCTCCATACAAGGTAGTTATGTGTCAAATATGATTATATAGGATTCTGATATGATACTCCAAAAATATAAAAAGCAATCAAATAATTTTTGGAAAAGTTTACAGTCTATAATTAGCAGCTTTTTCGAGATCTATTGCATTCGTAAACATAAATCAATTGCTGACAATGGCCATAAATATTGCCTCAATGTTAAGTTAATTTTTTTAAAGCGTACATATATTTTGTTGCAACTTAGAAATAATAGTCATAGAAATAAGTCTATACTGAAAAAAAATTTTATAGATTTAAATAAACGGTTGATTCGTATACCATTAATTAACCATTTATTCAAAATAAGTCATTTATACGTTTAAAATACTGATTTAAACTTTAAAATTCTGTACCAAGAGTTCCCAAAAAAATATATTCAAACTAACGGAGGATATAGAATAGTCAATGAGAATATTACGGTGAAGTGCGTTGTTGTTAATAAAAAACGTTTAAGGAAAAAATATATAGATTAAAAAATATGTATTTTGATGAGATTTTTAACTTTTAGTTAGATCATTTAATGGAATTTTTTGTATTTTACGAGATAAGTTAGAAAAACAATATTTTCACTGGGTATTAATGTGATTTATTATAAAATTGAAATTATCACCAATTTTTACTACCATATATATAATCAGAATCCTAAAAAACGTATATATAAAAATTTTAATAAAAATCGCGTTAGTCGACTACTTGAAAAATTTGGTAGCTCTTTGCTATAAGAGATTTTCTCAGCTTTGATGTTTGCCAGTTTTCCTTAAAGTTGCCGTAGGTTTCAAAACTTCGAGCTGCTTGCTAGCTGCTGCGAGACTATATATATATATATATATATATATATATATATATATATATATATATATATATATATATAAATATATATATATATATATATATTTATATATATATATATATATTTATATATGTAGCAATAAAATTTCTTTTTGGTCAGTATAAGCTACTCATCTTTTATTGCACCCCCCGCTGCCAGCCTATTGTCTCGACAAGCTTTTCCTCTGCACGCGCCGAAGACAGTCGTCTCCCCCCTCGATCGCACCATCGCACGAGCTCGAAAAACAACATCTGGAATATCGCACGAAACGGCCAGTACCTCACTTTGGTCGCCAGAGGCCCTCGTTTTCAGTCGAAAATGTTTACTGCAGTCTGGTCCATAAGCGTCGGCGATCTCCCCTTATTATCTCTGATAAGACCGTAGGGGTACAGACAGAGGAAAAGTCATTTAAGATAACATTTGTGTATAAAATTTGAAATTATTAAAAGAATACAAAATGGAAAGAAAGAAAAATTTTAAAATGGTGAGCATTATGAAATATGAAATACTGAATGTTAAAGGATGAAATGAATTGAGTCCCTAGAAAATATATCAATACTTTTCAAGTGATTATTATAATAAATTTACTTTTTTAACTTGGTAATTGAATCAAATCAATCCAATTAATTGTAAAATAATGCCAAATATAAATAGATTAAACTAAATTTTTATATTATTTCTTAAAAAAAAACATTTTGTACATATTATAGTAGGTGACTACAAATAATGATTATTATATTTGTATTGTAAGTCTTATTTTTAAGAATTTTAGAAACGGTACAGTATTAATTATTAAAGAAAATGCATATTAATGATTCAAGGTATTCTAGAGTAATTATTAAAAAAGATAATAAAAATTAATTTTTTAATTTTGCAGATATAACTATTAAACTTTATTGTAAATACTATAAAATGTTGTGTTTTTATCTCTGTAATGTTGTTGTTTTCCATAAATATAAATAAAGAATTCATGTTTACTCTATCAATATTCTATCTTATTACATCATGTATTTAGGTCATTTTAGCATTATTTTAATAATTAGTTGAATATTCTATTATTGAGAGTTAATATTCTCTATTTAAAAAAATTGATTTAAAAAAATAGGATTTGTATACAATAAAAATTTTAATTAAGAAATATTTTTAATGTTTTTAAGACCTATAAAATAATAAAATAATAATGATAATCAAATTCTCATTGTTTATGATCACCCCTGTAGAATCTAAATTATAAATACTATTTTTCAACAATAATAACAATAAAATTAAATATACCATTGTTATTAAAGTAGTATAATCAGACTGCCCTACTACCGAATCTACTATTTTCATTATGGTAAATTCAAATTTTTATTTGGACCTAATTATAAAATATATTATAATTTATTTTATAAATAAACTTTAATATTTTATTCAATATGTAGTACAACTCTATTAGAATTTTCTTGTTTGTATTTTAGTATTTATAAATATATACAAATGTTGAAAGTGACTTATGTAAATCCCAATGAATCCATATTAAAAAAAATAGTGACCAAACAGGACCTAGATAAGCTTAAATAACACAAAAAGAAAAATATTTGTCCTTGGAATAAGAAAAATTTCAAAATGTATAAAAGAAGTTTGTAACTAGTAATAATTCATTAGCTTTTAATTAAAGAAGTAAATTGATTTTAAAATTATAATTCAATTTTTCAAATGAACATTATGTTTTAATATAATACACTGTAATAAATTTAGAAATTATATTAAAAAATTAACTTTTAAAATTTTGAAATATATAAAAATTAATATATAATTTTAGGATCCTTTATCTCCAGGACCATGTCTTGATATAAGTGATGATGAGTTAGTAACAATTTCAGTGAGAGACCTAAATAGACAGCTTAAGCTGCGTGGTTTATCAAGAGAGGAGATCATCCGCATGAAGCAGCGTCGTCGCACATTAAAAAATAGAGGCTATGCTGCTAGTTGCCGTATCAAAAGAATTGAACAAAAGGACGAATTAGAATCAGAAAAAACACAAGAATACAGAGACATGGAAGCAATGCAAGAAAATAATAATAGAATGAGAGATGAAATAGAAATTTGGCACTCTAAATATATAGCTTTGAAAAAATTTGCTACAGATAAAAAAATTCATATTCCGGCTGAGTTAGAAACAATGTAAAATTTCTTTTCAATTTTATTTATTCATATTGTTTTATAAAAATTAATTTAATTTTTTCTTATGTAAAGCAAATTTTTGGTAAAGTACATAATACAAGTATTAAGTTGCAACAAACAGTAATTTAAAAAAAAAATTAAAGATATTTCTAAATAAATCTTTAGAATTGATAAATAATATAATTATATTTTTTATCAGATATGGTTTAATTTTGTATATTATAAAGTTGTATACAAATGTAATATTGATTAAAGATATTTATTTCAAATTTAAATGCCTTAATAATTTATGAAATAGATTCATTAATCAATTATATAAACATTTACTGAATTACAGCAATTTGTACTGTTGTTTACTCGATAAATTATTAAAAATCTTAAACTGACTTAGATAACCAATAAATCTTGATATTTTTTCAGGTGTATACTTTTTATCTTTATTTTAAATGAAATAAGGCTTTTATTACTTATCTTTTTATTTGATTATTTTGATATGAAAATTATATATATCAAGTCAAAAATCTACTTATAAGGATTGTTCTAACAAATATTTTTATTGGTCTAATAATCTCTCTATAAAAAAATATCATGGCAGTTCTTTGCTGACTATATTAATTTTAATTGGGGATTGTAAATAAGGATAGTCTGACTACCAGTATAATTTTTGTTTTGTAGAAAGATTGATGTAAATGTTTATGAATTTAATACACAGATATCAGTTTATTGATTATTCTTTATATAGTGTCAAGAAAATAGAATAAAATAAACTGGTAAAAATACTGATTGCAACGAAATTTGAATAGTAAAAATCGAATAAAATGATTTTATAGGGCTCATGCAATACCTTCATAATAATTTTTTAAGATTTTATACGTAACTCGAGCCCAAACCATCTGATTTTTATCAATCAAATTTCCTTGCAATCAGTATTTCTAATCAAATATCTATTTTTCAATCTTTGCAACATTTCGAAAATTCAGTTGCACATTTGTTTTTATAAAACATACGCCATTATTTTCAATGCAGTGGAATAGGCTGTTCTAAAAAAGGGTAGCTTGACAAAATATAAGGGAAGCGGTCGTTTGTAGACGAAGAAAGATAATCTTTATTCACAAGACGCGTGAACGTCGCATCTTCAATGCGTCCGTACACACAAGCAGTTATACGACCGCTGACAATGGACAGGAAAAATAACAACTACTAATCTTTGCCGTGTTCGCTCAACTTCGCCTCGTTTCCTTTCATTTGACCTCCTTCGAAGCTCACGGGCAATGACCCACTTTTCTGAGCCCTGATTGGCTCACAGATATTAGTACGTACTGCAAAAACTATTAACAATTGACGTAAATGAATATTAATATTTACACATAACTTTTCCTGCCTGACACCATGTCGCTAATATGAGCAGTTATATCTGGGACATAGTGTGTATATATATATATATATATATATATATATATATATATATATATATATATATATATATAACATAACATTTGAAATATTACAAATGCAGTAATAATGATATATTACTGAAACGTTTTCTATTATATTACATAAATATTACAATTGTAATGTTCCAGTTACATAACATTTGAAATATTTCAAAAGTAAAGTGACTGCAATATTTTAAATGTTGCCTTCGGTAGCATTTCAGTTGCAATGTTTTTGTAACATAACATTTCAAATATGTGAAAAGTAAAATAACTGAAATATTACGTATATGGCGGCCATGTCGCTTGCACTGAGATGTAGGGTTTAAAGAAAACTTGACCACGTCTCAACACTAGGACTATGAATAGCATTTGTACAGATGGCCTGCCGATCAAGAGATATCGAGACATGCGAAAGAAATGCAATGAGAAACGCGCTCCCAATACCATATGACGGCCAGTATGAAGTCGTTAGCTAGTCAGAAAAACTTTTGGTTTGCGGATGAACAACAGAACCGTAATTGTTTTAATTGATCAACTTAAGCCAGCTTACAGTCTTGCCGAAGCTACACCAAACGAGGGCCACATCAACATCGATATAAACAGACAACCTGTTAATAAGATGCCCGAGCCAATAAATATCGAACCAGCGCTCACATCTCTCCGAACTAATAACGAGACAGAACAGTGAGCAGTTAATATCGATTCCGAGTAGTCTCTAGCAATGCGGCGCTCAAAACGGCAAACCCGTACCATCGATCGGTACCACGCTTGGTTTTCATAACAATATCGTGACTCCATCACTGGCAGGGGGGACTGTGGCGATCATGTTGCTTATACCGAGATGCAGAGTTTAAAGAAAACCCGACCACGTCTCGACACTCAGACTATGAACAGCCGCTGCACAGATGGCCCGTCGGGTAAGAGACATATAGGCATGTGAGTACCTGACCGACCCTTAGATTTATTGGTGCCAGGTAATTAAAAAATTTTCCCTTGCCCGCAAATGGTTTTCACAAAAAGATTTGAGCACTTTGTCTGCAGCCTCGATCACGAGACGACGTGTCTCCCGACCGGCACGCGCAAGCAACCGACACGGCAATTTTACCGCGACACCCACCAAAGTCAGTGTGAATAGATCTATCTTGACAAGCATGCCTAGCACCGCGGTAGGTGTAGACCTAATCGCGCCTGAGATGCTTCTCACTATCATACTCTTCATTTTCTCGAGTATGCTGACAGTAGTGGACAACGCCGTTCTCTCCCACCAGACCAAAGCTTCACTTGTATACTAATCACAGATATGGTCCTATATAGTGTCGTCTCTGTGGATCTTCCGGTATAATATGCGTGTTGGTCCCTATCAAGTCGATTCTTTATCAAGGCATTGTCCCTAATGAATCTGCCAATCATCCTTTCTATCGTTTTACGGATACAGGGTGTCAAGCTCATGGGTTGAAAATCCTTTGGGGATGTATAACCGATATTACCTGCTTTACGTATGAATACCACTTTTGTGCCTAGCCAACTAGCTGGGACGTAACACAGAGTGATACTTGCCTTAGCCATTTTTATCGCCGGACCAACGATGGTATCCTCGGCTCTTTGCAAATAGGTCGGATAGACTCCATCCGGTCCCGGTGCTTTAAATGGGTCAAACGACCTGATGGTCTATCTGACTGTCAGGAGTAACAATCTGGTTTGCTAGCGCCCGGTTAGCGCCGAGAGCTTAGCCAGACCAAACTCCTTCATGTACTGTTGTGTTTTCGTTTTGTTCTGTATCACAGAATTTAGGAAAGTGTGCTTGGATGAGATATCTCAACGTTTCTTCATCCGATGTTGCATAACTGCCGTCGGAACGTTTTAACCTACCAAGAATGGTATCAGGATTCTTTGAGAGAATTCTACTCAACCTGGCCGCCTCTTTTCCCTCGCAGATGCTTTCACAGTAATTCCTCCAGATTCTCTCTCTGGCCGTCACTACTGCATATCTATATTCATCCTTAGACGATCTATAACGTTCCAAGCAGATTCTCCAACTGTTCCTCTAGCTGTCTTACGAAGACTCTTGGATTTCTTGTTTAGATAATCTAGTATCTTATTCCACCAGCGGACCTCGACTTTCGGTTTCGCTTGTTTAGGACGATAGTTTTCCTGAACAACGTATCTGATGGCGTCACTAAATGAATTTGCGGCATTGTTTAGCGTTCCCTTGTCCCTGATGTCAATACGTATATTTTTCAATTTATCCTCGACGAACCTCTTGCATCCATGCCAATCCCTGCGCTTAGGATCCCGCAGCCAGATTGGCTTTTCCTCATTGGGTATCCTTAAAGAGAATGTTAGTAGGGAGTAGTCAGAAAGAGTTGCCACATCCTTCACTCTCCATCGGCTAATTAAGTAGGTTAGCCGCGTGAAGCAGAGAGTTATATCTATAATCTGCTCCCTTAGCCTATTTCGAAAAGTAAGAATGTCGCCCACATTAAGTATTTCTAGTTCTATATCTGTCAAATAGTCTAGTAGTTTAGCACCCCTCTCGTTCGTGTCAGTGCTACTCCACACCCTGTGATGCGAGTTCGCGTCACATCCTACGACTAGTGGAAGGTTTTCATTATTTCCCTCTCCAACTGACTTGCAGCTTGCAACATTTCCTCTTCTAGGATTTTATAGTGAGATCAAGGTAATGTGTCTGTAGAATTGGGCAATAAGTATCTTTTATCATCAAATGGACTAAGGGCAATTTATCTGTTTTTCTGTATTTAATATGTGTAATTTTTAGCGAATGTTACAGTCATCTCGCTGTATAATCACAAGGTCTTCCAAACATCTTCAATAATTTTCAAACGTCATTGATGTTTTTACAACGCTTGATTTTATGCCTTTAGCTTTTTTTGATATCCTTCCGCCATCAACTTAAAATACTTTACATTTTACTAATTTTATTAGTAATTAGATTTTACTAATACAAACCAACAAATTCCATCATAATCTTGCCATTACATTCATCTTTCATTATCCCAAGAACTTTTTTATTTTGAAGCGGAATGTTATACTGATTATTTTCATCATAATCAGAAGTATCAAATCTATGAATATTTTCTTTCATTATTTGATGCATATCAATGTCCCTTACTTCATATATCAAGCTATCAGTGTCAGTATACAAGAGCTTACACTTTTCGCCACTCGCTGCTTCATGTAAAAGTAGTGAAAATCATACACTAATGTCTTTGATAGTTCGAGGATACGAATCCCAACGTATATAGGATGTTTGATTGTTACACTTGTTTTTTTTTTAAGTTGAATGGCTATTTTCATTGAAAATTGCACAGATATGATAATTATGTAGAGCTATGCGTGCCTCTGCTCCATATCGACCAGTGAATTTATTTACTAAACGTACATCAACGCGATATCGCTCTAGCTCAATGCATTTTCCGTATACAGCATTAATTAACAATTTATAAAAAAGTTTTTCAAACTTATTCTTTACATGCTTTCGCTTTTCAGTATTTAGTTCGGTATACGGTTTCAGCCAGGGTTTTCTGTTGAAAATTCAAAATTTTATGCACTTTTTTTAATCGAAGACCATTGTCAAGCGCTTGCTTAAGGGCACGATAATGAATTATATACCTTTTTTATCGTTCAATGTAGTTAGAAGTTACTGCTGTTTTGAACCAGATCGTGTACGATGCTCAGCACAGAAAGTTAAATTATGATGTTTGTTATCTATTACCTCCGGATACTCTATTTCAGCAATATAATCTATATCAGAATCTGATGGTGTATTGAAAAAGTTACGAGTTGATTCATAATCAACTCATTTAAATTTCCAATTGGTAAATGCTGTATCATCGCCCAAGCATGTAGATTATTTATATCAAAATATAAAAATATCTTTATTTTATTTTTTTCATCATATCTCGATCCCATGTATGAATTATTTGCCTTTGTATATCTATTGCAGCAATGACTTATTCCACCTCGAATGCCTTATTCAATAAATAATAACATGTCAATGTCTGTCAGAAGCTCTAATTCTACCTTTGTCATTTTAAGAGCTGCTGAAAATATTATTCTGGAGTAGTGTAAAAGTGTGCAGAACATAATCAAGACGAGAACATCTGTTTTTAAATATAAGTCCGAATAATTTTCTAATGTTCTTATATTAAAACTTTCCTATTAATGGTTTACGACATATATGGCAATCGCTCGACCATTGAAAAGTTAATTATTCAAGAACTGTGAGTTTCATTGGTTTTGGATTTTTATAGAGATAATCAATCTGCTCACCAATTGATTTCAGTTCACGAACAAAGTATTGTGCAGGTGTCTCGTTTGGACTTTTCTGTCTATATGATTTATAAGCGGATAATTTGTCATTAAAGCTATATTTTAAATAGAAACCTATACTTTAGGCTTCATGAAGTTGAAAAGCATTCTCATTTTCTGCCAGTTTTAATAAACATTCAAGACATGCATAAATTACAAAAGGTACTTTTTTACTTTTATTGTAATCTTCAAATGTTAAAATATTATTCGATGAGGTTGGTAAATTTATTCTACAATCGTTAATATTTTTACAAAGATTTTCATGATTTTTTAGCCTTTCCTCACAATGGTATAATTTTTTATGAATCTTACTCAGCTGTGATTGTAGAAGTCTGGATATACTTTTAATCGAAGCATAATGGAATTTAGGCACACTGCAACTATCATCCCAAATATTATTTTCTGCATATTCGGTTAAGTAGAAATCTTGAAGATTTGCACGTTTCCGTTCTTATCGGATGTGATATGTCAAGGTGATACATATTTCGATCCGTATTTCCTAAAAATATAAAACATTTACTGAAATATTTTTCAATTTTTCAAATTTAGAAATATCTTTCAGTTTTACAGGAAATTGTATATCACCAAAGTTCTGCTCGTTTCTAAATTTATTATAATTATGAACTCTTTGAGGATTCTATTCATTTAAATGCAATGTTCAAAGAATAGTATATTTGAAGCATTGATTATCAATATTATGAACATTGACAGTTGCTCTTTTTGATGCTATGAGCTATGAGAGAGGAACATATGATCTAGCCTTCTCAGGTGAAATTTTTTTTTATGTTTATGCACATACTGATAATACTTTTCAATGTCCATCCGGAATCTTTTTCCTGAAATTCTTGTAGATGTTTAATAAGAGGTTCCTTAATAAGTTCCTCATAACATTTTTCTAAATCAGTAGACATGTATATGTAGCACTCATAGTGGTGAACGATTTAATGTCTGTTGATTCCTCTACATTTTGCTGCATGGAATACTCTGACATAAAATTAGAATTTACTTTTATTACAGTATATTCTTATAAGCAAGCTTGAACTTTATCGGCAAAGAGCTTCTGTGCGTCGACCAAGAAACTTAGAATATCTAGATGTTTTAAATTAACAACACCTGTTCATATTCGAAGTTTAAAAGCAGATTGAATAACTCGCCATTCTAGTTTAGCTGACTCGTTAGAGATTGGATTGCTTCCAACTGGCGCTGCACTATCAAGATGATACCGGAATTCTGCTTGTAAACATGAAAGATTAATCAAACATGTTAAACATTTTTGATTTTCTACTCGAGACAGACCTTGTTCTTTCCAAATTCCTTCAGCTTTATCATATCCTGTTTAGTTATTATTGAATAATTCTCGAGTTCGATTATGTACAATTCACTTGAAATTCAATAGACGAAAGAAAAACTATTTTACTTTACGTTAACTCATAAAAAATATTCAGACTTCAGTTAATAACGCTTCTTTACTGGCTAATAAAAGTAAGACACAAAAATAAAACACTGATACAATATGATACAATATGATACACTCTTATCGATGACAGAAGAAAAAATAAGAAAGATGTATCTGAACTTATTTGACTGTGGTCTAGAGACTGTATTCCTCTAAGATATTGTCTCGCTTTTAAAGGAAATGTAAAAATTTAGAAGGGAAAGCAGAAGTGGAAGAAGAATATCATTCATATAGAAAACGTTCAATAGTGTGTTAAAATGAGAAGAAAATATGTATTATCTGACCAGAGCCAATCAAATATCAACCTTTTAGTACATCCACATAGATCATCTCCTTTCTCCTTGAACATTCAATCATAAACGTGTGTCCCTACGGAGAAAGTTCGTGTGTATCATTTTAGGACCATCTGAAGAATATTTACTGTTAGCCCTTTTCATATAATTACTTTTCTTCTCCTTCATTAATCTTAAGTGACTTTCTCTGAAAAAGGAGGGGATGAATTGACTTCTAACAAAAATTCAATTTTCATCCACCCAATCGAATCTATCTTTATTCTTCTTCAATCAGTCAATTGTAGCAGAGCCGTAATTTCAGGAGGAGGGGAGACCTCTTATAAAAATGAAGGCATAAGCATCAAACTATGATTCCTAATCATCATTTCTGCCTATAAAAATTAATATATATAAAACTGAAAATGGCTAGAGTGCGACAATACGAAGTAATGGTTAGAAAAAAATTTCTACAAAGTCCGGAAAATAAAACGTTCTTCTGCGATATGCAAGGATTCTAGACAAAAGTCCTACTACGTAACTCTTCCAAAAAAACAGTAGACTGGCTGGAACGGAATTACTATGGAATAGATTGAGAATGTGGCAACATCCCTTATCATAGTCTCAAAATCACATTGGTGATTTGTTGTACTGGAATGCAGAAACTATACTTGAAGGTTGAGAGAAGAAGGAATGGTTATCAATCGTTCTACCGAATATGTAAGTTTTCATACTTTTTCCATACTTTTCCATACTTTTCCATACTTTTTTATACTTCAATACTTTTTCATACTTTTTATGCTTTTTTGTAATTTTCATAATTTTTCATACTTTTTCATAATTTTTTTCTTTAATTTCAGAAGTATAGCTGATGTAGAGGAGCTACATTGTCCATCGTTGCAATCGCTACAGAGTGAAGAGCAATACGTACTTTGTAGAAACCATACGTTATGCAGAAGGCAATTACCAATGTGTCCAATTCGTAACGTAATGATTATACACACATGGTTAGAATATTATTTTAGAGGGAAGTACGGACGGAACGAAACTGGTTAAACAAAATGTATTTTAATGTAATTTTAAAAAACAAAATTTGTCCAGTTTCATCCATTTTCTATCTGTCATTTGGTCCCTATTGCTACTGTGACGTTCCGCACTATATATACATACTCATATATAATGACGAGTGCCCACCCGGTTCTATGCGCGACAATTTGCTTCCGCGAAAGACCGGTCTGTAATTTGCCCCTATTCTTGGCTTAGCCTCTCGACTACTAGCCAGGGATGTGGGGCCGGTGAGCGGAGGTGTAGGCGTTTTTGGATGGATACCAAACCTACACAGTATTGGCCGGTCTGTAAATCACGAGTTTACTACCTAATTCGTTATTTGACTTCATCTATATGCTCCCGTGTTAAGATTCTTTTCCCACAGTCTTACCTACCAGGACGAAAGGAGCGGCTTCCGTGTATAGGACTACGAGAGTCTCACCCGTTTAGCCTACTCAGCAAAATTAGAGGAGCGGCTTCCGTGTACAGGACTGCGAGAATCCCACCCATTTAGCCTACTCAGAAAAGTTACAGGAGCGGCTTCCGTGTACAGGACTGCGAGAGTCCCACTCGTTTAGCCTACTCCGAAAGATTAATGGTGTGGTTTCCGTGTACAGGACTGCTACAGTCCAACCCGTTTAGCCTACTCAGAAAAATATAGAAGCGGCTTCCGTGCACAGGACTGCTAGAGTGCGACCCGTTTAGCCTACTCAGAAAAATATAGAAGCGGCTTCCGTGTACAGGACTGCTAGAGTCCCAGCCGTTTTGCCTACTCAGAGAAATTACAGGAGCGGCTTCCGTGTACAGGACTGCGAGAGTCCCACCCGTTTAGCCTACTCAGAGAAATTACAGGAGCGGCTTCCGTGCACAGGACTGCTAGAGTGCGACCCGTTTAGCCTACTCAGAAAAATATAGAAGTGGCTTCCGTGTACAAGACTGCTAGAGTTCCACCCGTTTTGCCTACTCAGAAATGTTATAGGAGCGGCTTCCGTGTACAGGACTGCGAGAGTCCCACCCGTTTAGCCTACTCCGAAAGATTAATGGTGTGGCTTCCGTGTACAGGACTGCTAGAGTCCCATCCATTTAGCCTACTCAGAAAAATTAGTGGAGCGGCTTCCGTGTACAGGACTGCGAGAGTCCCACCCGTTTAGCCTACTCAGAGAAATTACAGGAGCGGCTTCCGTGCACAGGACTGCTAGAGTGCGACCCGTTTTGCCTACTCAGAAAGATTAGTGGAATGGCTTCCGTGTACAGGACTGCTAGAGTTCCACCCGTTTAGTTAGATATCGTGAGTAAGAATAAACATTTTTAAAATTCCCCTTTGAAATTGTTACCCTTCTTTCTTTCATTGTTAATATATGATATCCTGATCCGATTCGCGTGTACTACTTTAGTACCTTTCATATGTTCAATTTTTATGTTATTCTTACCCATTATTTCTAAGATGCGGAATGGACCCGAGAATTGGTTGGACAATTTTCCGGGTTGGGGACCACTTAATAAAAACACATAATCTCCGACTCTAAAATTCACCTGGTTGATATTCGGATCATATAGTTTCTTCGACTTTTCTTTCGAGCTATTCACGGGGGTATTCTTGACGATACCCTTTAGATCCTTCTCGTTCCTTGAGTACGGTTTTTCCTACGACGCGAGAATTTCATGCATATTGAATCACTGCTTGATTCACTAAGAGCACTCTCGGTATCGTCTATACTATTATTCCGTAATTCTATTGATTCGTCTGTTTCGATTAGCTTTCTCTTATTTACGTGGGCGTGTGTGCACCTGGAGTTTCTTGATTTTCGTATAATTTCAATATCCCGATTTTTAGATTGATCGGGTTCCTTGGCCGATATCGATTTTGGGGGACGCCATCTTCTTTTTCGATTATGCTCCCCTTTCGTTGTATCACTAACAAATTCCGTGTTCTCTAATGGTTTATTATTACCTTCACTCTGTATTATGATCTCGAGAGGTTCGGAAATCATATTTTCATGTGAACCGTTGTACCATTGGGATGGTTCTATTTCTTTAATGTTTTTATCAAAAGTCACCATTTTCTGCGGGCGGACGCGTAATTCCGACAGATAGCATAACCCTCGGTCTTCTACATCGCGTTTGTAACGGTTTTCTTCGAGTCGCGAGTGTATTCTCTTCAAAACTGTCACCTTGTCAGGTTTCTTTAGCCAATTAGGTAATATGGTGCTACCCCTGATCTTAGGCGGTTTCTCACGCCAGCTTTCACATTTTTGCTGGTCTTTCCCTTCACTCTGTTTATTATCCTCTTCATTATCCTTGGGTTCACGTACACGTTGACGCCAGTTAGACGGTTGCGCCTCTGCATTGTTATCGTTAATAATTGACGCATTATTTTGTTCCTTCTTACTACAGTATCCTTTATTTTTATCTGCCTTTCCATTGGTAAAAACACGTAGGCTAGGTTCAATCGTAGTTTTACGTCGTTGCGGACGGTAGGACTGTATATTTTTTCTTAAATTATCTGAACTATATGTGTTGTAATTATCTTTATTCCAGCTTTCTCTTGGGAATTCTGGGACAATTTCTTTATGCAATTTGGGATCTTGGGCGGCTTTAACTTCTGGTTCATAATAGAACTGTTCGCTTTTTGCTTGTCCTCTCGTAACTACGTTTAGACCTTTTATCGGATTCCGAAATAGGGCAGCCGCGTGTGCGTTCGCCTTTCCGGGGTTGTAAACTATGTCGTAGTTATATTCAGAAAGCTTAAATCGCCACTTAAATACTCTGGTATTTAAATCCGCTTTCTTAAACCACAATAAAGGCTAATGATTTGTTATAAGGGTAAAATGTCTTCCATAAATATACGGTCTAATGGTTTGGACTGCATGAAGCATAGCCAGAGCTTCCTTTTCATAAACTTCATATCTGAGCTCGGGTCCGCGTAAGACACGGGATGTATAAGCAATGGGTTGATCCTTACCGATTTTTCCTTGTGATAATATCCCCCCGATCGCGTAGCCCGATGCATCTGTAGTTATTAAAAAGGGTTTATCCACATCGGGAAACTGAAGTACAGGCGCAGTACATAATGCTCGTTTTAACTGTTGAAATACATTTTCAGCAATATTACTCCAAACGAACGGTTCATTACTTCGGATTAGTTTCGTCAAACACTTTGATATTTTAGCAAAGTCCTTTATAAATCGACGATAGTAGCCGGCGAGACCTAAGAATTGTCGTACGTTTTTTACGTTTCTAGGGTATGGGAATCTTTCGACCGCTTCTAAGTTTTTAGGGTCCCGCGTAAGTCCTTTTTCGCTGAGTACGTGGCCCAGGTATGCTACTTGCCTTTGCAAAATCCTGCATTTACCGGGTTCTAATTTCCAATTAGCGTTTCGTAATCTCTTCATAACATCATCAAACAACCTTGCGTATTCCCCTTTGAAATTGTTACTCTTTTTTCTTTCTTAGCCTACTCGAAAAATTAAAGGTAACTGAAATATATATATATATATATATATATATATATATATATATATATATCGCGATTAGGTTTAGTGGAGAATACGGACAAATAATGTTAATAAGGATAAACGATAAATATCGTTGGTGACTTACTATTTATTTACTTCTTTCAAAATACTTCTTATACAAACGTATAATATATAAAAATAAACTAGATATAGGTCGGGTATACGACGTTAACACGTACAAGATGAAGTTCGAGAAACACGAAAAATTTCAAATTCTGAAAAATACGAAATATTTCAAAGGTGAAAAATCGCAAAAAAATTCAGGTCAGAAAAATCCTACGTAAGAAAAAGGTCGCAAAAATTCTAAGGTTTATAACTACCGGATCGATCTGACCTTGTTGAAATCCCGATCGGAAGTGATTTTTCGCTTCGCTGGACTCATATTTATATGTGGTCCGGACAAAGTAAAAAAGTCGATCCAAAATTTTCGTGGAGATTCATCTGAGTGGTTGTAGGGAAAGCCAATGAAGGAGTCAAATTTCGTTTATAATATAAACTCCCTCGTTCGCTTTCTTACAATATTTAATTTTTAGATATAACGTATCTGCTATGATCATGAACAACAAACATAGCAACATTATAAATACGATCTTTAATTAATACTTTAACCGTTTGTTACGTTTATAATTATTAATTTTACATAATCTCTTATTCTATTAACTAAACTAATCTTTATACCATAAGTTAGAAATCTCTTACTTTATTATTCAATTTATTTTATGTGTCTTATGAAGTATATAACTACTAACATTCTGAACGAATATTATTAATCTTAATGTTTTGGTTTTGCTCTACGTTATAATTATTTACGTAATTTTTTATTATTAACTAAATTAATCTTTATACTATAAATTAGAGTCTCTTAGTCTCTTATTCGATATATTTTATATATTTTACAAAGTATATTGTTATTAACATTCTATTAACATAACTAATATCGTAATTGGACTAACATTATTAATCTAAATGGTTTAATTTTGTTCTACATTTACAATTATTAAACTGATCTTTATATCATACTCTAATATACGTTAAAAGTTTGTTAATCCATTATTCTACCTATATTAATTAATATTTTATTAATCATACTTAACATCGTAACAAGTCTATCAAAACAAACGTACGTGCACATGCATATGTATCGATGGCATACCATCCTTCAATTTATGATTTAGTCTCTACGTTCTTTTTCAATTTTAAAAATTACAAATCTAATATTAACATCGATCGTAATGAGCAATTTCGACAGTTAATATTTGGCGTCGATTCGGGAACTTTCCTCCTAGGTCAGCGTGGACGCTCAGTTTCCGACAATAGAGTGTCCGGTTACTGTCGATGATAAAAAAAGGCGCTTTTACCAAGCCATGAAAATTGGTTCAACATTCATGTATATATATATATATATATATATATATATATATATATATATATATATATATATGTCGTTCATAACGTCGCAGGATGCGACACCCATGGCCTTAAATGGTTGGTTATGGATTAAAGAAAATACAAGCGACCATAACGCTGAGTTGTGTAGTCCGAGGTATTCGATACAAATGATTGCGTCAGAACACGTTCGGAATGGATTATTACTGGTGATAAACACTTTCTTCTATGGTTTCAATTGTATAATTTCGTTTGACACAGCACCCCTTTTGGTCCTGAGGTTTTCTTTCTGTTATATTTTTTTTGTTTCCAGGTAAAATCTCTCACTACTCGACCCCAATACCAAACTTGGTGGCATACCATCCTTCAATTTATGATTTAGTCTCTACGTTCTTTTTCAATTTTAAAAATTACAAATCTAATATTAACGTTGATCGTAATGAGAAATTTCGACAGTTAATATTAGGCGTCAATTCGGGAACTTTCCTCCGAGGTCAGCGTCGACACTCAGATTCCGACAACAGAGTGTCCGGTTACCCTCGGTGATAAAAAAAGGCGCTTTTACCAAGCCATGAAAATTGGTTCAACATTCGTGTATATATATATATATATATATATATATATATATATATATATATCTATACATATATACATATATATCTATACATATATACATATATATATATACATATATATATACATATATACATATCGTTCATAACGTCGCAGGAAGCGACACTACATTATACTACATTACTTATTTACATTATTGTTGTCTAAACTGTTGATTTAATGATATAAAGTACTCTTTGTTACTACGATAAGTTAACAAAACTTGTGGAATTTAAAAAATTAATATTAAAGTAAATATTAAATTTAAGTTAGAAAAGGAAGTCTATGTTTTAGAATTTCATATTTGAAGTATAGGATGGGAATCATGTCTTCATAAATGATCAAATGCATCATATTGAATTTAATTAATTTTATTTATTAATATTCACTTCATTAATACATACATATATATTTATATAATAATACATATTTTATAAGTTATATCATTTTAACACATATCTTATACAATAATATATATTTTATTTTGTATTTATTTTTTTTATTATTTAAATACATATTTTTTATACATATTTTATATTACATTTATTTATTTTTATACGTTTTTTTTCGATTTATTTATTATTTTTTTACATTGTTTTCCAAACGTACATCCGCAATTATTCGAGGAAGTTCTGGCTGAATATCAATCTCCTCGATACTGGAGCTACTTCTGTGACCCATGCTTTCCACGAATAGACTGCAGTGACGATCAATCGTCGTCGTCATCGTCGTCATCTTCTATGTCCTGGGCCGACTCTTTGTTTTCTCTCTGGCCTTAATCTCTTCCTCGTTCTTGTCCTCGATCGGTTGCTAAATGGGTGTATTCGATCCTTTTTCTTCACAGCTCTAACAACACAAAAAATATTAGTATTATCAGTATTATTATAAAAATATATGTATATATGTATGTACAGTACCTGCATCTATAGACTTCAATATTTACGCAAACTTTACTGTATGCAGAGCTGTATAGGTTATCTCCTGTACTCTTATATACAGGATCCTCCAATCGGCAGAGGTAGCTGAAAGTTTCTTTCTCTCCTTCTGCGGTGACGGAGACCTTGACCTCTCGATAGACGGCGTTAGCGCCCTGGTCGGAGATGCTGCAGTAATGGGAATTGGGGTGGTGGACCTCGTCAACTTCGATACGTTCTCCTCCTCCTACTCCTCCTCCCTGAACAAGTCCATAAACTTGTAATATTTCTTTTTGCAGGGACGGCTACGTGGAACCTTTTCTACGGTAGGCAAATGCTTGCTATTACTGTTGCCGTTGCTGTTGGCACCCACTGTTACCTTCATCTTTCAATTTAAAAATTTTCAAATTAAAATATGAAAGTAGACTGTGCTGCATAAACTCACTATAGTTCCGCTTTTATATCGTTTTCTATTGCTGGTTTTTCCCCTACCTTGCACTAGAAAACTTTCCTATTGGTCAAAAACTTTCTATTTTTTTGGATACAAGAAACTTTCCCTCATTAGTGAAGGAACTCCATTTTTTCCTTCCTCCTTTCCCTTCTTCACTTACTCTTATGACGTGGAAGATAAGCGAATTATACTAATGATGAGTCAACCTAGATCAGTATATCAAGAGGCGCATGTGTTCGCCTCTAATACAACTTGCTTTTACTTTTCGAAAATAGAACGTCTATATGTTGGTTTTCATAGTCACTCCCTTTCCCATACGCATTGATATTATATACTTGACCAAAATTGAGAGGATGCAAAGCGTGGTACTAGTAAACAAAAAGAACTCGCATTCAGTATACAGTATAGTGGTATGTGATTGCTATAACAATAGACATTTATAACCATCAACAGTGTTTTCCTTTTCTCACATGCATATCAAATTTTCATCGTGACGATACATCGCGCTGCTTAAATATAATGAAAAGAAACGATTAAAACAATCGTTCCTCATCTCTCGCTTTCTTTATCTATTATAATATTGCAGGAGTGGTACCGTTTTCACGGGGGGGGGGGTGGCGGAACATTCTCTATATGCTTATAGGCATTCTACTGAATATAAAGTGTCTAAAATGTGCTATGTCCTGCAGCACGACCTAGATGGGGACATAGCACACTTTTTCAGCAGGTAGGTGTGGTAGAATGCCTATATGCTAGAATGCTTATAGCCTGTCTAGTGATATGAGATATTTAATAGGAGACTGTTAAATCAACATTTTCCACTTTAACGTTGTCAAGAGAAATTCTATCGCATATTTTGGCTACACATACATTTTTGTTTCTATTCATTCTTTTTGTGTTTTGTGTTTATTATTTTTTTTACGTTACATTTTTAAGTATAGTTTCTACATATGGTTTTAATATTTTAAGTGCCGAATACATGCATATTTAAATTAAGAAATTTTGTTATGTCAAGTTAATTTTATAAAATGCATATAGGGCTAAAATATCGTTTTCAAAAATTCTATTTGGGCCATTCTTTTACAGTAATTGAACAGACATCGAGAAAATAATTCGATTCTTAGAATATTTAGAACCATCTTAATTTTTATACAGTTTTCCTATATAAAATTAATGAAAGCCTATTTGAGGATTTGGATGAAAAAAATGTTTTTTCGAACATATCTACACATGAATTTTGAAAAAATTGGTAAGTTTACTCTAAAATTTATGTATAATGTCGAAATTTATGATACAAATAAATTAATAATTAAGAAAAAAATACATTAATAATATAAAATATTGATTTATTTACCAAATTTTTGTATATACTTTTTATTTTATATTTTACTTGTGGTAATATATTAAATTTGAATATTAATTATCGTCTCACTTTCTTCAATTTGATTGGTAAAAATCAAACCACATTACTCCAAAGGTAAATCTGTATTGCCCAACGGAATACCTTAATGCCCTTTTCTTACTCTTGTCAAAAGATTACTTTTTCTTCAATTATTTAAGTTTTATTTTGAAAATTCTAACGTGCTTTGTACTCCAGATGCTTCATAGAATTAGATCATGCTATTTAAAAAATTATTAAAATTGAACAGTTCAACAAGCATCAAATCTAAAAGAAACAGCACCGTATTTCGTCACTATCCTATGTACTGCTGTATATTTCGCAAATCTAGTGCGTATTCACTGGACGGACAGAATTAAATAACTAGAAATAGAATGAAAACGGGGTGTAAAAATATTCACTGTATAATAACTTTAATGTAATAAAAGTTTTTTACATGCAACTTTTTTTGAAACGTATTAATAATGGAATATCTTTCTATTAAGTATCAATAGAAGTAATATAACGGTCAAATAAAATTGCGTCAATATAATATATTGACGCAATAATTGTATTTGTAAATCTCATCATCCAATATGAAAGAATAATATCCAAAACACTTGAACATCCTTCTCTACCATGCGAATATAAAACACAAAATTCTTTCATATATTTATTAATGTCAATTCTTATAGTTTTTCTATTTTCACTATTATAAATTTTATACATTGTCTCAGCAATCATTTTATTTATAAATTCCATTGAATAATTATTTTTAATAAATATCTTTCTTAAATATCTTTCTTAAATATTAATCATACTAATTTATAAAGACAAAGCGTGTTTTTGTTTGTACACGATAACCAAAAAAACTACTGAACCGAATCTTCTGGAATTTGACATATAGATTCAATATTATCTTCGAAAGGAAATAGGCTATGTTTTTTTATTGAAAATCATTTTACTTTCATCAATAAATTAAGATAACGTTCTTAGTAGTCAGTTTCACCAGCGGCCAGTAGGTGGCGTCTTGAAACCTGAATATGAACACAAAATAGTCCGCTTAAAGTATTAATACCAGGCCAGCTCAGTTGAATGGTCATATCCACTTTTGGGATTCGTCCCTTTTTCTCTGCCCTCTTTTATAAAATGGTTTTATATGCCAAATCATACTGAACATAATTTGTGATGACAAATTATGCTTTTGTTTTTATACGTTATATTAACAACAGAAGTGACATAGCTATGTTTTTTTAAGTTTGAATAAACGAAATGATGGCAAATATGGTTATACTCAGTATATATTATTAGGTAATAATTCTTTACCAAGAACCTCAAACTGTGTATGAATATATATAATATACCTTTTAAATACGGCTCGGAGAATATTGTATTGGCGTGTATGGGCTGTTGAATATGATATCCCAGTGCCTCAAGACGAGATTTCTATAGGGAGTTTTGTATTCGAACGGTAGAATACGATTTTCAGGTATTTTAGAACGACTTCTATGGGGAGTATTCTGTTTAGTCGGTATTCAACGATGTCTAGCATTCTGGAGACGACTTCTGCGGGGAGTATCGTATTTAGTTGGTACGTAACAATGTCTAGGTATGACGAGATGACTTCTACGGGGAGATTGATGTTGGGACGTTAGAATACGATGTCCAGACGTTTTGGAACGAATTCTACGGGAAGTGTCTAAGAGACTTCTATGAAGAGATTCATATTCTATCATTTAAACACGCACACTACCAGTAAAAGTCGTCCCGATATACCTGAATATCGTATTCTACTTCCCCAACACAAAACTCTCTATAACAGTCGCCCCGAGACATATTTTATCGTCCGAACATGATACTCTCCCAAAACGTTATTTCGAGATACTTGGACATCTTTTTTTACCGCTTCAACTCCAAAGTGCAATTTTTCCCATAGAAGTCATATGTAATATACATAATGTGTATGTATATATATTGTATAAAATGGTCAGCGAAAGATCACGTTTTTGGAGCGGATGTTGCTTTGAAGCAGCTTTGAATATGGAAGCAATTTTTACATATAATATACATTTTACTGAAATATTATTGTACAGTTTATTCAATCGTTGAAATTATTATCTCGGGTGAAGCCGAGATGGGGGATGCTAGTATGAATATAATTATGTTTATAATATTAATAACCATATAAATAAACTACATGCAAAATTGTTAAAATATTTCAGGATTGTCTCATTCGTCAGAACATTATTAAGCAAGTACTCGGATACATCAATGTAATCTCCATATGATTCATTTGACTTTCTTTTAGTTTAACGTAAACTGTCATTCCAGGTATGTTAAGGAAAAGGAAAAATAATTTGTTCTAATGAAAGAAAACTCGTGAACTCTGTGAGACAGCCATTTATTGCAAAAACAAAAAGGCGAGAGCCGAGGCTGCACGGCGCGCCGGCTTTTATAGAGTTTCCCCACTCTCAAGCTTAATTTCGGCCGGCGAGTAACCAAGCGTCCCAGAGTCTACCGCTTTGCCGCCCGACTGACTAACGTTGCCCTCCGGTCCCTCCCTTTTCACCATTCCAATAAATTTCCTGCACGTGGTTGAAGGCCAGAAAGATCTTTGTTTTCCACGATCGACAATCATAGCGTTTGCCTGCAGCCTAATGGCGCCACAGCTTTCCTCCTACGGAGAACTCCGTGCACGTCGACACGGTCCTCCAGGAATGCAAGAATTTCCAAGATGAGTCTACCGGCCTAGAGAAATATTCGGGAATCTGTCTCTTATCGTGGGCTTATGAGTCTATACTCTGGATCACCTAGCATATGAGAGTCGCGATTTACCTCCCACACAATTTAAAGACGTCACGTGCGAAATTTCACGGCGGTCTCACATTCGTTATGCGAGAAGAAATATATTTTCATAAATATGTGTAATACAATATTTATACATTAAATTGCTTGCATGTTTACATATTATAACAACATAAACAAATAATAATCATATAATTAGTTTTCGTAGAATCACCAGAGCTAAATAGCCAGAGTAAATACAATTTATTATTACTTATATCTAATTAAGCCTAAATTTCACCAGAATATAACAAAACAGAATAATTTTAATTCAGAGTATAATCAAATGAACAATAAATTAGTATTATAATAATAAACGCATTTTTTGCCAATTTAAACAAAATTATAAATCAAATCGCGTTTCTTAATTCTAAACAAGGTATCAAAATAGACTTAGGTATAGTAATTGAATAAATAAGAACACTTGGCTAAGTTTTAATAAAAAGTCTTTTATAAAAAAAAGGCAGCTGTTTTTTCAATCAGGCCACCATCAAGGTTGTTCGTAAACTGTGTGTATTTATACAAAAAAATTCATCAATCGTTCTTTCTTCAATGATTCTTGATATTTTTCTTGCTCAATCGCGTGGTCAGAGGTTCAGTAACCGTTGCAAAGTTTTACAAGAACTTACAGTATAAGGATGCAAGGCCGACAAACCTTTGGAGTTATTTCAGTATCTTAGGTACGGGTAAATTAAGATTGACAAAATGTTATTCGGATCGGACCGAAAATCATCACGATTAACGAGTTTTACATAAAATGAAACTTCTGCGAGCCCGAATTTGCGTTTCTGCCGATTAATTGTCAGATCAGCATCAGAAATGCTTGGAAGAATGTGCTCGAGCCATTTGAGATGCCTGTCACAGCTCTCATTAGCGATAATCACAGAATCGAAGTAGGAGAAGTCTACCAACTCCCTTTCAGCGTCGATTAGCTCGTCGCTTTGATGTTGAAAAGTGGGAGCCCCATCGGCGGCACCATATGGCATATCGATCCATTCAAACAACCCTATGCCTGGAATAGTAAGGGCAGAAAGGATCGTGATTCCTCCCGAAGAGGACGTTATGATATAATTTAATTTGCGATAAATTACGAAAAATCGATAGCTTCCGTCGCTCTTGCAAACCATCACGACAGGACTAGACTGATTGCTCTGTAAATTATGCCTTGATTTGACGCGTTTGTGTATTTATCTCCAGCTCGATCTTCTATGAGACCGGCTAAGAGGGCTGCTTATTGAGTTGTGCATAGCCGACATTGATCACGTATTCGTTCAGATGCGTACAGCATCAAGGCTGATCAACAACTAGTAGTATCTAAACAAGGAGTTCTTCAGAGACAGTGCAGAGTTGTAACGAAACTAGATCCACTGCACACTCGATTGACACAGTATTGTCGCGTGGGTGAATGATCGCATTGAAAGCATGATTAAAGTCTGCATCGAGTAGACAATCAATTAAAAATAAAAATTAAAAATTAAAAATTATACTTATATCGACTGTTCTGAACTAAATTAATAAATATTTTTATCGGTCTTACAATCTTTATATCATGTATTAGCTAAAATAATTACAGTCAGACTGTCCTTGTTCATGTTCACCCCCGTAGAATCTGAAATAAAACTTTTTACTACAATAAATTATATAAGAAAATTAAAAATAAAAATAAAATACAATTAATAATAAAATAAAAATAAAAATAAAAATACAATAATAAAAATAAAAACAATAAAAATACTATTCTATCTAAGTAAAGGACAACCTAACTGCCCCCACCACCTTAAATTTAGAATTACCTTCTCGTCCGACGTTTCGAACCGCTACGGTTCATCCTTACGAAATAAACTAAATTGAAAAACCCAGCATGCTACTTTATACACCCCATCCCCACGCTAAATTTATTAGTATAACATTTATAGGACCCCCTTTTTTTTCTTTAAACTAAATGCGAAATACAAATTCTATATTAATAAAAAATGACAAGTATTGTCCAATTTACTTCAGTCTAACATAAAATTTACATTATTGGGATTTTTTAAAATATGAATATTTTAAAGAGTTGCTCTTTTATATTTATTCTTAATACCATGTTCCAAAATATTTACATTTTCAAAGTCGAAAGAATGTAACAAGTTTAAACTATGTTCTTTTAGCCCGGATGTACCATTCATGCTTCGTAAGCTATATTGATGTTCATATATTCTTTGTTTTAAGTACCGTCCTGTTTGTCTAATATAATATTTGTTACAATCTTTACAATTTATACATAAAACTTGCATCCAACCATGGGTCTTCGAAACTATTCAGAATTGTGAGTAAGTAGAGAGTAACACATTGTCGCGTGTCAGCTAGCGTTTTGCCTGTGTGCGCCGTTGCACATCATCAATCAACTCGGTTTGGAAACGCCTGTCGAGACTGCAGCAGCTACGTGCCACGTGGCATAACTCTCGCCAAATGTTCCAATCTGTACGTGAGAGATGGTATCTATGTAAGGTAACGCTGTCTATGAGCATTGTCATGGCGTTTAGCATAACTTCGTTGGTGAGTGGCATTACCCTACGGTATTCAATGCGATTTCTTGGACAAAATTTCTCGATGAATTTACGATTTGTATTGTTAAATCGAACTTTCTACTCGCTTACGGTCTTTCCAATATCCGTGTGCTGGGCCATGCTATTTGATAGCGTAGATCGCTCTGCAGTGAAGAGCAACATATTTACATCTCTTTGATCGATGTGAGGTCCTTCCTTCCAGGCCCTTAGTGCTGAGGGTAGCAAGAAGCTGAGAACGTTGGCTCGTCTGACGACAGTGAACACTTATTCTGGCCAAAATGTTCGTTACTTTCCAAGTACTTAAGATCCAACGTATCTTGAAAAGTGACGCGATTACGCAGTGGAGTTTGGTGCTGCTGCTGCATGCTGACCAAAGTAACGTTCACCTGATTTTGTCTTTTCTGCAGGACTTGAATAATGCTACTTTGTTATTCCATCCAAATCTGCAGTATGTTCTGTAGGTTGCCTAATGCAGGGCTGATTGCATGGTTACATATAGTATTATCAGTCTGAGTCTCAGCTATTAAACATGGTACATGAGATGCGACTTACGCCTGATGTGGATTGTCGTCACTGACACGCTGGTTGACGGACGTAATCGACGTCGTCGTGGTGATCTGAAACAGTGATTTATTGACCATATTGCATGCCAGTGATACGCGCATATCCATATCAGGCAAATTAAGATAAGATTATATACAATATAAGCTAAGATTTTGTATCTGCTTATTAGCAGTCGTAGTGCTACGCCTTTCGCATATGCTCGGACCAACTTCTCGAGTACGCTGTGTGTCGGTTGACGCATTATCTTACTTTGAATATCTGGCTTCGATATTATTTAGAATACATTCTTTTGAATCTTCGCGCATTCTCAAGATGACAATAATTTTAAGAAACTTTTTTCCCTACGTGCTTGTATATTTGCGCCTTCGTTCTCGCATTCTACAAAGTCACCCGAACTGGCATTTCCTGTTCTTTGAAATGGGCAACCGTGATTTTTAAGATCCATCTCAGTCTTGTTATAATATCTGTTTCCTCTTCACATAAGTTGCAAACATTCATACATATATTCGATACATTTTAAATTGTAAGTCATATTTCTGAAAATATTTTGATATTTCATTTCGGACTCCCTTAAGCATCGGCGATATGTGTCTGGATCGTGGTAATGGCCAATTAGTAGTTCTTCACGTATCAATGCTACTTTTACTTAGTTTTTGAGTGAGACATCTTTGATTGCATTATTTCTCGGAAAATATAAGTTGTAGAGTAAAAATATACAGCAGATAAAATTCGAATTTTACTACAGTCTACAATTATCGTTTAAAATATTTTAGATATTTTTCGTATTCTGTGAGATATATTCGAAAATGTAAATTCTAAAAGTCGCTATGATATTCCTTATCATTAGCTTAAAAAATATAAGTTCATAACTTTTTATCAAACTCAAGTGTGGAGATTCATCAGAGACACCGGTATTTTCCATTTGTATTATTGTGACGAGTCACAAGGCACCCGTGCCGATTCTTTTGTATTAAACGAAGATGACACGTGCGCCATCCTCCGGTCAGGGAAACCTTAAGGCTCTCACGCGGACCGTCGCGCCTTCTGTTTGGCTCCGTCCTTCGTTTCTTTACCTTACCGCCCGCGCCCATAATCGTTTCGCTCGTACGAAGGCTATTGAAGACTTGACGAAATAAAGTCAAATTTTAGATAATATGGTTCTAAAGTATTTGAGAATAACAGAACAATAGGGGACATATACAGGGTGACCCATTTCAATCGGCGCAGCTGGATTATTCGCAACCTAAGCCAGATAGGACAAAATGGTTTTGACAAAAGTTGTAGAGGGCAAAGGGGGAAACACAATAGGGCTAAAGTTTTTGATCTTGAACTCGCCCTTTAAAGTTATTTCAAGGTTGAGGTAATTTTTTTAAATGGGAACGCTTATTTTGGACTTCGGATTCGGAAAGAGTGGAAAATTTTACGTTTAAAATCATATTCAGAAAAAAAATTTCAAGGTCCTTTTAAGGTCAAATCAGACAAGCTAACCAACCTTAACCTTAATGTACTGCATCCCCACATACCGTTACAAACCTTATACAAATATTGCTTGCTTGGGTGTATATTTATAAGATTTGTCAGAATATATGGGGATGCGGTACATCAGCGTTAAGGTTGGTTAGCCTGTCTGTAATTAAGGTATCAATGATTTTTAATCCGGAGTTTGACCTTGAAAAAAATTTTCTCAATATTCCAAATTTTTATACATTAGTTTCTTAGTATACTCCAGTTATTTATTATTTGACTAATATTCCTCTTTATTGATTCATAAGCATAAGAGACTTAATTTAATTAATTAAATAAAAAACATATAATTCAACTTGCAATGGCATAAGGTTGGTTCGTCCCCTTTCAACATTTAATGAAAAATTACACTCATTCACAGACTCACACACACACACACACACACACACACACACACACACACACACACACACACACACACACACACACAGAGAGAGAGAGAGAGAGAGAGACACACACACACACACACAGAGAGAGAGAGAGAGAGAGAGAGAGAGAGAGAGAGAGACAGACACACACACACACAGAGAGAGAGAGAGAGAGAGAGAGAGAGAGAGAGAGAGAGAGAGAGACTGACACACACACATCTGTTATAAATATGCTGAATTTTTATTATTTTTATTTTATGTTTGTCTTTAATTGTGCTTATAACAATTTATTAGCATGAAATAGATTCTCGCTAATAAGCACAGAAATTAATAATAAAGGATTGAGAAAACCTGTAATAACAAGAAAAAAAATTTTTCTTTGTGCTAAACTTAAAATTAGTTATTGATAATTTTCAATTGGCATTTTGATGAATCATTCAGTTACATGAATTTTATTTTCAATTCAAATAAAATCGACAAGTTGACAGATTTAAAAAAAAAAATTATGTTAGAAAAACAAACTGATAGTTTAATAAAAATTATCTATTTACAGCCTAGGAAAAATAATTTTTAAATTAACAATAATCTTGCGTCGCCTTTTTTCACAGGTAAAGTTTTTTTTATAATTGTATAAGGTATGTAAAATTGTGTTTAAAAATATAAGTTTCAAAAAGGAAGAAAAAGATTTAAAGCGAAGAGAGAGCTGAACCAGGCGATCTAATTTAATCTTTTATAGTTGTATGACTTATTTTATATGCCCATACTCTTAATTGTAAAGTGCATTCGAGGTACGTGCCCGGCGCAGCTCGATCGCCACCGGCCGCCATCGTATATAACCCCCTTCCCACTGTTTATTCAAAATTTTTATGGAGAACGGTTTGCCGCCGTCTCGGTCGCTGGCGGAGTCAGAGGAGGTGTGAGGAGTAGAGAACGAGGAATAAAGTCGTGAGGCGGAGAAGAAGAAGAAAGAGACAGAGAGAGAGAGAGAGAGAGAGAGAGAGAGAGAGAGAGAAAGACAAAGCATGAAAGAGATAAAAAGAGAGAAAGGAAGAAGAGTCTAAGGAAGAGAGTGAGTAAGAGATGATGAAAGAGAATTAGAAGGAAGAAGAAAGCAAGGAGAGAGAAATATGAAGAAAGAAGCAGAGAGAGAGAGCGAGAGAGAAACAGCTCGTGGGAGAAGAAGAGAAAATCGAGTGGCAGAGGGGAAGCCGACGACGCCTCTACGGACGTAGAACAACGGTGCGCCCGCAGCCGCTCTTCCATCTACAGATCCGTCACCATCGCCGGTCCTCCAACGGGACAGTCGAGGTGAGTGCGCGTCGCGTCGTTTTAGGTTTTCCCTTGCAGGCGAATCGTCGTATCAGCGGTCGTGGTGACCAAGTCGCGCCGGGCGCCGAATTCTTGCGGAAAGCCAAAGTGGCGAGCGTGCATCGAGAATAGAATTCCTTTTTTTTATTTTCCTTTGCCTTACTTGCTGCCAAAATGAAGCGGAATAGGAGCAAAAATAATTATTTCCTCAAAAAATTATATAAGAATTAAGTAAATAAATAACTTTTGGATATATATGGAAATTAATCCCTCTTCTATTTTACTTCTTTTTTTGTGTCTACTTAATCTCGATGAGTGTTAAAGTGTTTTCGTTGCACAGACCGGCAGAGCCTTACCAGTGAGAAAAACGAGATGAGTGAAGCTAATAATTGAATTGTTTCGGTGCGCGACTTTTAAATTTCAAAATAAATTTTTCGAAGGAATTTTCTCGTGTTACAATATATATATATATATATATATATATATATATATATTTCTGTTTCAAATTTTTAATTTTTTCCTATTAGTTTAAATAATTATGGTTTAAACAATATGCTATCTCGAGTTCAAAAATGAACTTAGAATTCGTATTCTACAGGTTAAAATATATAAGAAACACTCTTTTATTTAAGGACATCTCATTTCAGAAGAAAAGAATAACCAGTGCGAGGACTAAACGATCAACAAGATCCGTAAAACAAAAACGAAACAAAAACGTATATCTATACGCATATTACACAGTAAATACCATATACATATATACATTATATATATATATATATACATACATATATATATATATATATATATATATATATATATATATATTGCGGCAGAGGATCGTGAAGGTCTTGCGCGTTCACTATTACACGTTCCCTATATTCTCTCTTCAGTTGTATCCTGCGTCATACATGACATCTATACATATATACATACACATGTAAGTTTGTTATAGACCAGTGATGAAGCCAAGGAACCCGACAGGTTAGTAAGATAGATAGATAGATAGATAGATAGATAGATAGATAGAGAGAGAGAGAGAGAGAGAGAGAGAGAGAGAGGGAGAGAGAGAGGTAGTGCGACAGTGGGGGGGGGGGCTGACGTATCTCGCGAGTGTTGACGCTTCAGAGTGACTTAACTTTGAGCCTTCGTACGAAAAGTCTCTTGCATGCTTCTGAACATAAAACAGCGGTATGATTGCTTTGTTCTCTTGGTAGCGGTGTATTAGTCTAGCTTATCGTGTCTTTGGAGAGCGAATTACTATGAAGGTGCTTACGACTTGGATTTGTACCGACAAGGAAATGCCCAAAACATCGGAGCCGTTACAAGTTAGCTGTTCACGGCGAACTTGCGAATTCGTGACCGTCCAATATTGTGGGGTCATCCGTGCTTCTGGTCAAAGCTGTAGAACCGCTATTCCCGCCACCTACTACCCATTCTCTGACACGGGAGACCCCGACCGCTCTCCACCAGGTGACTGATGTCGAGTAAGCGTATCTTTGTCTGTCTCTTTCTCTCTCTAATCAAAAATTATGTTTTAAATTTGCTAAATTTTATAATAATAAATATTAACTTTTATTTGAATAAATTACATATAATCTAAAAATTTTCTTATAAATTTATTAAATTTTATTTTATGTCGTGTAGTGTATCCATATAGAATCTCGTATTGAAAGTGTTTACTTTCTCGAAGATCGACAAAGTAAATACGCGCGGTCAAGGTCTCTACTTTTCGAGCCTTATAGCCGAGAAACAGACTGAAATACTAAATATTACATAGCTTAATAATATTATACTAACATTATATTAACTTAATGATAGTCATGCGTAATATTACTATTATTTATTAATATTACGATCATTTTTATTGATACCGAACATTAATCACATTTATTTTCCAATCGGCAATATTTATGCACACATATGTCGTTGTCCCGCGTCATAGATGCGCAGGAATCTTCATGCAAGGGGTGATTCACGCAAAAAAATTTTTTTGTTTCTTTTCTTATTCGGACAATTTTAAAATTTAGATTTTTAAAAATCTTAAAAAAGTCATTTACATTATACATCAACACAAAATCATTGAATTTGTTGATATTCCGATTTTTTTTCGTTCTCGAAAATGTGTGTCCTTCTTGCTCATCAAATTTATTTTGTTGTTTGAGGTGTTTTTTGTCTATTTAATAATCTTAGTGCCACAGCGCTTCCGTTATTATCTGGGGAAAACTTTTCTTTTACTTTTTCTATTGCAATACATACTTTTTCCAGTATATTACAGTAAACATTAATAAAATTAATTCTTGTAATAATAATAATTTCTTTTATAGATGATGAGTAAAATCCTTTATGGATCCCGGGAACTGGTCCCTGGATATGTGGGAATGATCAGCACAAACGGATACCCACTAAAAAACTACATCCTCGGTACATTTCCTCGACTGCTTCCCGCAGCTCTGAAAAGAGCAAGCCGGAGTCGACATGCGTGGACCAAGCCGACCTCCTCCCCCTGGCTCAACTCCCCACCCCGGAAACCGCCGTTAGGTATTACTTCGGGGAGGCTTGCCTTTGGGTGCCATCAGATTCCAGCCAAATGGAAGAATCTAAGGATATCTTCGACGAAATAGACAGCCCTTTCTCATGACTCCTGGCTGGAGAGCATCAGGGAACGATGCCTTCCGCGATAATCCTTCCAGCATCTTTCCCCAGTAGCGCCCTCTGCTGCCTCCACTGCCCGCACACAAAAAATGCATAATGGGCCGTCTTTTGCGGATTTACAGTATATACAACCTTGATCCGCGATTTTGCCCATCTTGTGCAAGTATGCGCAGAAGTACCGGTGGCAGGTCAGTATCTGGGTGAGATAGTAATTTACCTCCCCGTGCTGCCAACTGATCCACGGGGACACCTGGCTTATAAATCTGGTGGTCCAATTTTCGTACATATCTTGCTCCCACCTCTTCTGCCAGCAAGCCAGCGAACGCTCTCTTGCTTGCTACTTTGTTTCATGAAGTGCTCTCTTCATGTGGTGAACGAACATCCGCTCCTGGGCCAGGTCGTCTACCGGGTTCACCCCGGTAACTACTAGGGAGGCCGTCTCCGAGATCGTGCGATACGAACACGCTACATGAAGAGCGCATCTCCTCTGTACAGCAACCATGCGCCTGCGATAATTTTCGTACTGTAGCGCATCGGCCCAGACTTCGGTACCGTAAGACATGACGGACTCAGCAACTCATAGTCACAGCCGCTTTATACAAGGGCGTGATCCTCCTACATTGACCATAACCCTGCAAATGAAGCCGTCACCATCGCCGCCTTGTCCGCCGATCTCCGAATATGTTTCAAGAAGATGATCTTCGCATCTAGCATAACTCCCAGGTACTTGACAGATCTCTGGGTCAGGATTGACATCTCTCCAATAATTAGCGGCTGCACTCTGGGGACGCGCTTCTTCGTAAGGAGCACAATCTCAGTTTTGGCTAGTTTTAGCTCGTGATCACCCATTCAATGGCGAATTCTTTGCATGGTCTGATCAAGGCGCGTCTGTATCAGCGTCATTTTGCGCGCAATAATAACAGCTCTCACGTCATTCGCATACCCGATTGGCGAGCAGCCATCCGGCAAGTCCAACCGAAGGATCCTGTCATAGAAAACATTCCATAGATCGGGACCTAGGATGGAGCTTTGGGCCGCGCCACAAGTTAGCTCTTTTCATTTAGAACCCTCTGCTGTTTCGTACAGAATGGATCTGTCCTTCAAATAATCTGCAATGATCTGGAGTAGGTAACTAGTTACATTGAAGTCCTTCTCCAGTGCCCACAGCACGTTTGTCCACTTAACCGAGTTGAAGGCGTTATCGACATCGAGTGTCATCAGAAGACACACAGGTGGGGAGAAGTGATTCCCCCGCTCCATAGTCCTGGCCGCCTCCACTACCTCCTGAATAACATCTATTGTGGACCGCCCTATCCGAAAACCATACTGCCTCTCGGAAAGGTCGCCAGCTGTAAAAAGCGCCGCCTGTAGACGGGGTCTAACCAGCTTTTCCAGGAGTTTCACGGCGTCTTCTAGTATGCATAAGGGTCTGTACGCCAATGGAGCACTAGGATGACCCTTGCCCTTGCTTATCAGCACAAGTCTCGCCTCCTTCCAGCTGGGACAAAATATTCCCGCGCGGAGGCACAAGTTGTACATGCCAAGTAAAAGTTGAGGATAATAAAATTTCAGTATTCATGATAATAATAATAATAATAATAATAATAATAATAATAATAATAATAATAAATGAATTGTAATAATTAGTTAACACAATTTTTTTTGTTCGTCGCTGTCTTTAATGAAATATTTTTTTAGCGGTTATTGAATAATAATTATTGATTCAACTTTTTTCCTCTAGTTCACAATTTCTTTATGTATATAATAACCTGAATTCTATTGACATGGAGGTACATTTTAATTCCCGTCTTAGAATTGATTGTCTAAATTAATAAATATTTTTATCGGACTTACAGTCATTATCATATCATATATTAGCTAAAATAATAACAGTCAGACTGTTCTTGATTATGTTGACCCCCGTAGAATCTGAAATAAAACTTATTACTACAATAAATTATATCAGAAAATTAAAAATAAAAATAAAATAAATAATAAAATAAAAATAAAAATAAATTTAAATTAATAATAAAATAAAAATAAAAATAAAATAAAATTAATAATAAAATAAAAATAAAATAAAATAATAAAATAAAAATAAAAATACGATAATAAGTAAAATAAAAATAATAAAAGTACTATTCTATGTTAGTAAAGGACAATCTAATACAACCTGACTGCCCCCACCACCTTGAATTTCGAATTATCTTCTTGTCCGACGTTTTGAACCGCTACGGTTCATCCTCAGGAAATAAACTAAGTTGAAAAACCCAACATGCTACTTTATATACCACATCCCCACTCTAAATTTATTAGTATAACATTTATAGGACCCCTTTTTTTCTTTAACCTAAATGCGAAATACAAATTCTATATTACTAAGGAATGATAAGTGTTCTCCAATTTACTCGACTCTAACTTTAAATTTACATTATTGGGATTTTTTAAAATATGAATATTTTCAAGAGCTTCTCTTTTATATTTATTCTTAATACCATGTTCCAAAATATTTACATCTTGAAAGTCGAAAGAATGTAACAAGTTTAAATTATGTTCTTTTAGCCCGGATGTACCATTCATGCTTCGTAAGCTATATTGATGTTCATATATTCTTTGTTTTGAGTACCGTCCCGTTTGTCCATATAATATTTGTCACAATTTTTACAATTTATATTGTATACTACTCCTGTTTTTAAACATTTATCATCCTTATCTTTACAATTATTAAATAGCTTTCTAATATTATTGTTGTTTCTAAAGTAAACTTGAATCTTATGTTTTTTAAATGCACTTCTAATTCTTTCAGATAATGCTCTTACATATGGTAATACCACGATTTTTTTATTATTAACTCTCTTTTCCATATTACGTTTTCTAGTGCAATTATAAATTTGATCCACTATCTCTGCAATCATTTTATCCACAAAGTCTATTGGATAATCATTGTTAATGAATATTTTTTAAACTAATTTTAAATTATCTTTTCTAACATCTCTGTGTGATAATTTGATTGCTCTGTCGATGATTCATTTTACAGCACCTATCTTGTTTACGAATAGATGGTGTGAGTTAATATTTAACAACCTACCTGATCATGTAGGTTTTCCGTACCATTTTAATTTTACTCTGTTATTACTAAGTCTTTATAATATCATATATTAGCTAAAATTAGGTAAAACTTATAATTGCTTATTAATATAGAATTTGTATTTCGCATTTAAGTTAAAGAAAAAAAGGGGGTCCTATAAATGTTATACTAATAAATTTAGATTGGGGATGCGGTATATAAAGTAGCATGCTGGGTTTTCAATTTAATTTAGTTCCTCAAGATGAACGGTTCTTGTCCAACGGTTCGAAACGTTGGACAAGAAGGTAATTCTAAATTTAAGGTGGTGGGGCAGTCCGGTTGTCCTTTACTAACATAGAATTAATTAATATTTTTATTATTTTTATTTTACTTATTATTGTACTTTTATTATTATTTTTATTTTTATTATTAATTTTATTTTATTTTTATTTTTAATTTTCTCATATAATTTATTGTAGTAATGAGTTTTATTTCAGATTCTACGGGGGTGAACATAAACAAGGACTGTCTGACTGTCATTATTTTAGCTAATATATGATATTATAAAGACTGTAAGATCGATAAAAATATTTATTAATGTTATTCAGAGCAGTCGATATAAGTATAATTTTTAATTTTTAATTTTAATTGATTGTCTACTCGATGCAGACTTTAATCATGTTTTCAATGCAATCATTCATCCACGCGACAATACTGTGTCAATCGAGTGTGCGGTGGATCTAATTTCGTTACAACTCTGCACTGTCTCTGTCACTGCTGCGTGTTCTCTTATCTCTATTCGTTTGGTTTAACTGATATCAACGACAGTCAATGCAGAGACCTCGAAGAACTCCTTGCTTGGATACTACTAGCTGTTGATCAGCCTTTATGCTGTACGCATCTGAATTCATACGTGATCGATGTCGGCGATGCACAATCCAATAAGCAGCCCTCTTAGCCGGTCTCGTAGAAGATCGAGCTAGAGATAAATACACAAACGCGTCAAATCAAGGCGTAATTCACAGATCAATCAGTCTAGTCTAGTCGTGATGATTTGCAAGAGCGATGGAAGCTATGGATTTTTCGTAGTTTATTACAAATGGAATTCCGTATCTAAGATCAATGCGCATCCGCCGCCTTACATAGAATTAATTTTACGAAAATTGAGAAATGAGAGAACGCTAGTCACGTGCTGTCCCCCAACGTGAATGCCTCGCAGTACTATAAGCTGTACGTAAATTTTGACTTTTAGTCCAAGGCTACCACTTTCAGGTGATAATCGATTACAGCACCCTCCGACAACTGCATTCAATGTTCACTCCCATTGTGTTTTGGAAGTAAAAGGATATGATTATGAAGTCATTCGATCAAAGCAATATATCCGTGGACAACGCAAGAAGAATGAACGTAGGTAATACGCACTGTAAGCGAGGGAGAGAGCTTTAAATGCCAGTCATAGTCTGTTGATAAGTAAAAATGCCAGTTCCTACGAAGGCACATGATAGCGAATCCGCCTGCCACGGCGGCATATCCGTGTTTAAACGAAAAGTAGGTCTCTCCAGAAAAATTTCTGACCATAGTTCTAGAACGAGAGCTATCGCTATGCTGCACTCAGGCTACGACTCAAGCATGAACGAGTACTCACACTCTCGGGACTGCAGCCGCAGCCCAACGACATCCGTCTTCATTGTTTCCTTTTTCAATTTCCTCCTTCTACATTTTTTGTATCGTCCTTAAATAATTTAATTTTTATGTAAATAATTAATTACATCATTTTTATGCTGTAATGGCGTGATGATTACTATGGGAGAGGGAGAGATGCTTAATCGAGCTGTCAAACTTCTGCTACTAGCGTTTAGAGGCAGCGTCTGACGGAGGATCATGATCGTCGTACGTGTTCAGTATCTCACGTCACTAGACTCGCTTTCCAATGGTAGTCTGTATTATACGTGACATCTATACATATACGTAGACACATTCATGTATGTTTATTACAGGACAGTGACGAAACGAAGGAGCCCAAGAGATAAGTGAGACAGAGTGACAGAGAGAGAGAGAGAGAGAGAGAGAGAGAGAGAGAGAGAGAGAGAGAGAGAGAGAGCGCAATAAGATTGCCCTGTTCTTACGGTGGCGGTGTCGTTTAGTCTACGTTATCGTTTCATTGTAGAGCCGATTACTGTGACCGTACCTATGATTTAGATTTGTAGCGATTACAGAAAGCCGAAAAAATCGAAACCGTTAGAATATCGTCTTTTTCAAAGACCTGGTGGCCCTGAGAGACACCGGGAGCTCTCCACCAGGCGAATTACGCATAACCTATTGGGGCAACCACCGGCCATGCCAACCACCGGTAGTCGATCAAGTGAAACACTCCGTGTAAATCACATATTTGTCTCTCTCTCTCTCTCTCTCTCTCTCTCTCTCTCTCTCTCTCTGTCCTGTTCATTCAAGCGTTCGCCGCAAGCTCGGTAGCCCTCGGGCTCCAATATACACACACTCGTGCGTTGCTGTATCGTTACGTGTGTTCATTATTTTTACAAATTATCTATTACTGGCTCTTTGAATTCCTTTGTTTTTGTATTATTTTCGTTATATAGATACATATATATTGTTATCTGTAATCTTGTTCGGAAATTTGTATAGGTAAATACAGATTACGAAAATTACAAAAAAGAGGGAAAAGGGAAACATGGGAGAGAAAAAAAGATACTTTTGGTATGGGAGGGAACGATTAATATAGTTTATTATTAATAATATAAAACCTTAGAATACATAGGTAACTTAAAATATGAACGGATTTTTAAATTTACATTAGACAGCCATTTACATTAGTAAAAATCGTTTTTTATGAAACCCAGAGATTCTGCCGTCTACATTTATTTTTTTATTAGGAGGTGAACTTAGTTTCCGATCTTTACGTTTAGATGGCGATATAAGTAGTACGAAAAGTCAGATGTGTAGTTTTTAGTACTTATTATTTATTTTTGGCATTTATCAATAAAATTCAATTAGCAAGCACCATCATTTATGTAAACATTATAATTTTTTGATAAGTGAAAAATGAATCGCGATAAATCGTTTTTTCAACATTTTCTTTTGCACTATTTTCAATTGAAAAAAAGTGTAGTAAAAACTTATCGATTGCTTCATGAATGTTATGGCAAACAAGTTCCATCGCTTACAACATATAAAGAGTGGTTTCAGCAGTTTATAAGTTGAGAAGTTGAGAAATTACAAAGAACGTTCTAGATAACCGAAAAAGTTCGAAGACAATGAATTGCAAGCATTATCGGACAAAAACTCAGCTCAAACGCAAAAATCACTCGCTATACGTTCGGAATCAGTGACAGAGCAGTTGACAAACGCTTACATGCGATGAGAAAGATTTATAAAGAAGGAAAGTAGATGCCACATGATTTTACCGAAAGTGCCATTATGAATCGATACAATATCGCACTGCCTTTGCTTGCCAGGCAAAAAAGAAGAGTTTTCTGTGACGTATTGTGACTAATAATGAAAAGTGGATCTACTATGATAATCTTAAGCATCTACTATGACAATCCAGCCGTCACATCGACATCAAAACCGAACATCCACAGCCAAAAGGTATGGCTGTGCATTTGGTGAGATCAACAGGGTATGGTGTACTACGAGCTGTTAAAACCGCATAAAACGGTCACTGCCGAGCTATAAAAAACGCCAACTGCATGATTTGCAACAGAAATTGATCGAACATAGATCAGCTGTCGCGAGGAATAGGCGCAGTCATTCTCTTGCATGACAACCCTCAGCCACATGTTGCGAAAGCCGTCAAAAACATCCCGTTGGAATAGAAAATGTTGCCGCACCCGGCGTACTCTCTAGATATAGCGCCTTCTGATTACCACCTCTTCAGATCGATGCAGTACGAACTCGTTGATACGCACTTGTATGAGAACGAGTGTGAGAATGTGTGGATGAATCGTTTCGGCACCGCAATTGTTTCTTCGCCACGGTATCACCATATTGCCAGAAAGATGGGAAAAAGTAGTAGCAAATGACGAAAAATATTTTGATTAAGCGAACGTGTATCCGTTTTCCATCATAAATGTATTTTTTCCGTTAAAAAAGGTCGGAAACTAAGTTCGCCTCCTAATATAATTAAAATGCTGTAATGAATTTGGTGTGACCAAATGGAAAAGGAGATCACTGCATCTGAATCAAGTGAGAATCACCATCGTTGTAGTGTTGACAGAGTTTCAGCAGGTCGAGGTTAATGATTTTTGAATATTTTTATTCTTTCTAAAGCACAAATATTAATCCCGTTTTTGCTTTACTTCAACCTAATTAGATGTTGGAGTTAAATCAGGTATGCGTGTGATAGACCATCATGGTGTCTCTCTCTTGTACGTACATAAGAGATAAAATACAGTTAAGTATATAGATTGCGTAGTTTATTGTTGTACACTACTTATACAGTAGTACTTCAATACTATATCCGTCACACCACTTTGTGTGGATACTATCCCTCCCTAAAACGCTATAGTGTGTGCCGTCCGGCTACACACCATGATTAATGATTGCCCAGAGAGGCCCCATTAAGAAACTCCCAGAAGAGCAAGAAGAGGGGCCAACGTGAGAAGAGCAGATGAAGAAGACGTGCCAGGTCCGAATGTCGTACGTTCGACCTCGCTAGCTCGGTCGACGGAGTCAGCGGGCTACACAGCCAGCTACCGACGGTCTGCCGCCGCTGCTGCTACCTTGCCGCACGGTGACCACAGCCTTCCTCCAGCCGGCACCCACAGGACGTCTCCAGCGTCTGACTCGGCAAGTACCGTGTTAATTATATATACATTGGTTAAATTGTGCTCGGCGTCCTCCCAGTCCCGTAGTTTCCGCATCGCGTCTCCATTCCCCTTTCTCTTTTCTCTCGCCTATAGTCGCGCTAAGATGGCCGCACTTCTGCCCCTTGTGGCAAGTATAATTTTCCCCGTCGAAGAACCCGCTCTGGATGAGTCCGTAGCTAATACCGCGATTAGGAGCTACGTACCTAGTATACGTGTATAAATAAAGTCCAATTATTGTTGAAGAAGGTGTTATGCTTGACGGTATGCTTCCCTCTCCTTCCGCCTTTCGCACCATCGCCAACGGTCGTGGAGGCGTTCATGAACGCACTGTGTCGGTGATACCACGAGATAAGATAACCTCCAAAAAGAGGATAGAATATATATATATATATATATATATATATATATATATATATTAGGAGTCGAATTTAATTTCCATCATTGTCTACCACTTTCTCCGATCTTTCTCGCAATATGGCGATACCGTGGCGAAAGAACGATGGCGGTTTCGCAGCCATTAAATCATCTACGAATTCTCGCACTTCTTGAGCATATCAGAAGTGCATGTCAACGAAGTCGTGTTACATCGATCTGAGTAGGTAGTAATCAGAAGGCACTATGTCTGGCGAGTACGCTGGGTGCGGTAACTCTTCCCATTCGAACTCTAACAGCGTGTTTTGAGCGTTGTTATGCAAGAGAATGACTTTGCGCCTATTGTTCGCGATTGCTGATCTATGTTCGATCAAGTTCTGATGCAAATCATACAGTTGGCGTTTGTATAGCTCGACAGTGACCGTTTTATTCGACTTTAGCAGCTCATAGTACAGCACACCCTGTTAGTCGCACCAAATGCATAGGAATACCTTTTGGCTGTGGATGTTCGATTTTGGTGACGATGTGGACGGTTGGCGTGGGTCCACGAATGACTTTTTGCGCTTATGATTGTCATAGTAGATTCACTTTTCATTACCAGTCATAATAGCCACAGAAAACACTTCTTTTTTGCCTGGTAAACAAGGACAGTACAATGTTGTATCGATTCATAATGACACTTTCGGTCAAATCGTGTGGAATCTATTTTCCTGCTTCATGAATCTTTCTCATCGCATGTAAGCATTTGTCAACTGCACTATTCACTACACTCTATTGTACGCAGAACTGTGGAGGGATTTCCAAGAAAGCGACCACCGGGTAGATGAGAACTAACATCTCCGGCCAATTATGAATAAGCTTTTCTCATATAAAGCGAACGGAGTTTCCACTTGTTCTCTCTACCCTTCATAGGGGTTACTGAAGTTCACAATATACATGAGAAGAATCTTAAGAGGGCGGAATCAATCAGTGTGTACGCTCTGGTATAACATGCCATAGTGTTTATGGTAAACGATTTATTTTAACGTACACGGGTTTTAGAGCATTGCACTGTTGCAGTCTTCCTCATATCGTTTGTGATTATTTTAGAATTGTTTTACAATTGTGAAGTTTTACAATTGTATAATATTGTATAATCTGATTGTCCACGTACTTAAACACAGGTTTGCCAGCATAAGTTTTTTAATAAATTTGTTTGTTAAATTATGTAATTGTGTCAAAGATGCATTTTCATTATTGTAATAATTTGAAATTTTAATGGGAATGTATTATAGCATTTTGGTGGTCCTGCTGTGGAAGTAATTTGTGTCATAATAGAAACATATATTAACTTTAATTTTGGTGCTAATATCGAGATCCACTTTTCTAGTTTTCTAGAGTGTTACAGCTATATAAAATTTAATTTTTATTTAATATTTTTAAGTAAATTACTTAAACAGCTGGAGTATTAGAAACTAACTAAAATGTATTATTCTTATGCTATCTAATACTTTTTTATTATTATAAAGATGCGAAAAATCGTGGGTAGTGATCATTATAATGAAGGCACAACGAACAATATCTTAAGAGATATATTGCTATCATATCTGCCCATTCAATGCTAAATAGCCATCAACAAATCTTATCTAGCACGATGGTACATGCATGCAGCTTACCAGAAAATCCTTTGGAGAATAGGATAGCGAAGAAAAATTGGAAAATCAAATATCGCTCTGGTAAGCATGATGATACCGAGTTATCAGAAGTTAATTGTGGTGCGTCTATTTCAGTTGAGGGATCTTTAGGGATATTTTCTAAATATTACCAAAACAAACTATCGTTATTTAGCATCTACACTTTACAAGAGCAATCTTACAAGTAAATTCACGTGCAAAAATTGCATCTCTTTCTCCCACACACATCCCAACAATTATGATTCTTACACCTCTTTTTTATTGATCAAATAATAACTACTAAATTATTATTTTTATCACAAATACTTACGTATTAGTCATAATTCACTAAATAGCGTTTCACAGCTTCTGTTCCAATTATTTGCTTTCTATTGGAGCGCAACATTAATCATTATCTTCCCAATTTGAATTAGTGCGCGAAGTAATATTATCTTCGTCGATAATTACCGTCTCTACTACATCAGCTAACTACTACTATTGCATATGCGATGATCCTCCGAAATGCATCTTAATTAAATTAAAATATATAATCTATACAGCTTCACTACAGCTATCAGCATTTCACATTCCTTTGTACAGTTTCCCAACGATACAGTACCCCAGCGCGACTTGCCATATGAACGCTCTTCTACTTCAATTATATTATGAATTGTGTATTCTGTGTCACATATATAATGTTTGTTATTATAGTCCACGAAACCAATAATTTCGAGTGTGCTACTTCTCATTGTGCGCTAGAACCAGCATCTTCCCACTACATGGCTCAACACATAGTGAAGCACATCAATAATACCAATAACACTACAGAATTTGTATATTTATTATAATAATAAAATAATTTTTTATAACGTTAACATTTCTTCCTATAAATCCATCCTGACCTCAACATTCATCTCTCCTAAACTCATTTCCCATTATAAATATATTTTTAATATCCTACATCTTCCAACCTATATAGAGTAAATATTAAAAATTATTTAACTATTATTCCATAATACGATTAGTTTTAAATATATTTTCTTATTTTCAAATTTATATTTTACAAATCACTTATTTATTTTATTATTATTTGATTATTTTAAAACAAGAGTTGACCAAAAATCACATTTTTAGTTTCTTTTTTACGAGTAATAGTTAAAGGAGAAGTTTTAATTTCATTTGCTAGTTAATCATAATTTTTATTTTTAACCATTTATGTGCAGAATGTTCGTTTTTATTTTTATAAATTATTTATTTTATTTATTTATTACTGAAATTTAAGCCATTGTTAACGGAGGGATATTTAATATATCGTTATAACTTACAGAACGATCCTGATTGGGGCTTGAACATTTCTTTTAAATATAAGTATCTCTGTGTAATATTATTATTGTTTTAGTATTTATAAAAATACTATATATATATATAAATATATATATATATATATATATATATATATATATTCGTAAAAAATAGCGTGCTATGTATTCATTTATAGGAGTAACGATAAAAAATTATAGATTTTTTTATAAGACAGACAAAATATGTATTATTTATACATCCCTATTAGGTGTACAAATAAGTTCGTGCTGTTCTTTTTCTAAAGAAATAAGAATTTATTCTAAAAAAGGGTACAAATAATGTCATTTAAAATGTTGCCCATCACTTTCTAGTACTTGTTACCATCATGCGGGCAGCAAGTAGATATCCCGTCTAAAAAATTCCGGTGACGGTTTGATTGTATTGGAGTAGTTCGTAATAGATTACTCCAAGCTGATCCCACCAAATGCACAGCATCAGCTTTTGGCCATGAATGCTTGGCTGGCCATCGAAGTAGAGGCATACCCGGGCTTACCCCATGACGTTATACGCTTTGATTTTGCCTTTTGAGCAATTGTTCGCAAGCGAATAAGCGACGCTTGACGTCTCTTAGCTTCAGTTCGTAAGAAACCCAATTTCCTTGCTTTGGGACCATACCCAGGGTTTTGCAACGTTGTGAAATAGCTTGCTGAGTCACTCCTAACTCTTGTGCAATTTCTTTTTGCGTTTGGTACGGATCTTCCTCCAGTAAAGCTTCCAATTCTGTGTCACCACATACTTTGGACCGTCCACTGCGTGTTTTGTCCTCCACGTCAAAATCGACACTTTTAAATTGTTGGAATCACTCCCGACAATTTCTCTCACTCAAATTAACATCACTATATGCTTTTATGATTAGCCAATGTTTTTCAGCTGCAAATTGTTTTAAATGAAAGAAGTAAATTAACAATTCCCGCAAATGACGATTATTTGGCTCAAAACTTGACATCTTCAGACGATGAAAACTAACTGATGCTAGCAAAAAGTGAGAGGTATTAAAAGGTTATACTGTTTTCAGATGTCAATATATACTATACGACTTTTTACAGCTGATAATCCATCCGAGAAACTCCCTCTCACGTAAATCACTGAGCCTTCATCGCCTGACTAAACGGTACGTGGGATAGGAGAGGGGACGAACGGGGTAAATGTTTTGGTTCGCATATCACCCGTTCGGAATATGGTTTTACATCTATACTGTTAAAAGAACAAATATAGAGAATGAAAAGAAAGAAAGATGTAGCGTCACTTTTACACGCGCGGCGCCCTTTATAGACTTAAACTCGGAATGCTTTATTGAGATAATACTAACCTACTTATTATCTACAATAATTACTTATTCATTACTAACGAGAAAGAGAAATAAAAAGCTATATTTGAATTTTACTAGTCTTATCCGATTCCTATTCTACGTTTATCACGTATGCTATTAACCTATGATAATAAAGATTTCATACAGTTTATATATTTTAATGTTCATAGACTAACTTAAGTGAAAATGTAATTTTTGTTAAACAAGAGAAAAATGATACTTAAAAGTGATTTTAACCTAACATAAGAAATGCAATTTTGTGATGAAAAAAAAATACTTATTTTAATCCAGTATTATATCCTATAACCTATTTTTAAATTCAATTTCTTTATATACTAAGTACTTAAATCTATTCTTCTACCATCTTCTGTCCGTCTTCTTCGCTCTTCACCTGAGATGTCAGGGTACTTCTATGGTTATCTTTTGGTTTACTTGGTGTTGCCTTCGACTCTTTGTTACGGCCGGCATGTGCGTGAGGTGATTCTTTTCCACCGGCTCCGCTTGAAACAGGGAACGTGTGAATGTATATCTTTCATCCCTTGCATCTAAGGCAGTGTCGATCGGATTACGGGCAAGTACCGTAAACTTTAGTGTGCCATTGTTCGCTCTTTACTTATATGGAATTTGGCCGTGGTGCGTCTCCCGTTTCATACTTGTGCTATCACAAGTAGTCATAAGGGGTATATTCTTGATGAAAGGGGGCATTTTCTGGTTGGGGCGAGGGAATGTGCCTTGCACTGGCGCTGTCGTCTACTTGACCATATAGACCAACGCTCCCGACATAACAATCATCACCGGTTGCGTCGTATGGCTGACTGCGTTCCTGACTTTATCAATTGTCTGCGTTAACCTGGCCTGGCTCGTTATAGAATATACCAGTGTGGGCCTCGCCCATTGCTACTATCTTCTTCCCCTTCTTGACCTGGTGTTTCTTTCTTCGGTCGTCGAGTCGTCTTAACTTTCTTCCTCAATGACTCCCCAGACGACGCCGGTAGGGACGACCGTTTCGGACAAGAGACGCAGATATGCACGTTCTTGATGGAACTGCCACACCTATATCAGAACTTGTTTCTGCGTGAGTGTGGGTGTTAGGAATACTAGTGTCCCTTTTCTTGACAGTTCCAGCATCCCTTGCGCGAACGGGACTTGCGCATTGATGAAGGGAGTGGGGATGCTGGAGCTGTAAGGTGAGGTCATTTGCGAGGCAGGCAGTCTAGCGGAGGCAAAATGACCAAATCCAATAAGACAGGGATGGCGGGGCTGCTTTTGGAGGGAACTGTAGACGTCTTCTTTGTTTGAAGCAGCGCCTGGTTCCTCGTGCCTATGCCTGGGAATTGGTTTGCTGGATGCGGTAGAATGGAATTGTGGCTGGGATCGACCCGGGTTTGATCAACACCGGAGGTAATCTCACGCTGCTGATATTTCGTAGGGATAATGACTTTTTCATCCACGTAGTCTTGACGTTGTCCCGGGGGCTTTGGGCGGGTCTTCCATTTCCCTGTTGTCTGCGTCTAGACCGATCGAATTCTTCCGGGGTGCTGTCGTAGACAATCGGTTCTGCACGGATGATTGTAGCCAGTTGCGCTTTCGATGGCCTCCGGTGGATCCAGAGACACAGACGGTAGGAGAGAGGACTAATAGAGCAGATTTGTCATCCAAATATGTACGGGATAGCGTCCGCTGGTGTCCGATGGACGATAATATTCTTACGGGATGGCTCCAACGAACCCGTTGTCTGCGATTCGTTGCTGTCGAAGTTATTATCAACCGCAATTCTCTCTCCCAAATCGCCATAAGTTTTTGTGAAAGAATTATAAATTAAGTCCGTATCCTTTGCCTTCCTCATAATGGAACGTCTCAGCAGCTGATATGATTCTATAAGGATTGAGTGGGAGGGATATTGCTGCTCTTTATTGTTTGATGGTGGTAGTTCGTGTCTAGCATAGATAGAGCAAATGAACTATCTTCGACTGGATCCATGATCATCGGTCGTTTCTTATCAGCGTCAATCTCTTGAGCTAAGTTCGGACTAAATCCAATGAGATCGAATTGAGCGCAAACATTTTCAAAAATTTCTATGTCTCCTGGTCGGAAAGCATATGATCAGGGGTATGTGCAATGCAGCGCTCATCTTACAACATGGCTGTGGGAAGCACATCCGTAATGATTGTTGCTCTTGTTTTTTAAAATTATTAATAACCTTCACTAATGAGGTTGTACATAGTTTTTCATATAATTATTGTAACTAACAATACTATACTCTACGTCAGCTATGAATAGGATATTTCAAATCTATACGTCTAGTCTAGATTTGAAGATCTAGTCTAATCTCTACGTCAGCTATTGAATAAGATATTTCAAATTTTGCACCTTTTGAAAGGATATTTACAATTTTTTCTGGAATGGTAAGATTTGTTAAATTATTAAACCAATTTTTATTATTATTATAATTATGATTTATTTAAGAGTGTTTTATATTTTTTAAATGTTGGAATTTACGTTTCAGTTTATTTCTTTTCTCGTACTTTATTTTATTAAAGTGTCTGTTTTGAACTAGAAAGAATTCTTTTAAATCATCATTTTCTAAGTATATATACAAATATTCTTTTATTTTTAATAAAGATTTTGATTATTGACAAATTTTATAATTTTTATATCTGATTTCTAAATTTATTAATTTGTTTTTAAAATAGAAAATATTTCTTTCTAAATCAGAAGAGACTCTTTTATCGTAATTCCGAGAAAAATGTTTATTTTGAACATTTTTATCTATATATGTCGGAAAAATGTTCGATTTTTTCCATCTAAATAAACCATTTTGAACAATGCTCTTTAACGAGCCACCCATATTGAAAATAAATTTCTTATAATTTATAATATAATATTAATATTAATAAGGAATGATAAGTGTTGTCCAATTTACTCGACTCTAACATTAAATTTACATTATTGAGAGTTTTCAAAATATGAATATTTTCACGAGTTTCTCTTTTATATTTATTCTTAATATCATGTTCCAAAATATTTACATTTTCAAAGTCGAAAGAATGTAACAAGTTTAAACTATGTTCTTTTTAGCCCGGATGTACCATTCATGCTTCGTAAGCTATATTGATGTTCATATATTCTTTGTTTTGAGTACCGTCCCGTTTGTCCAATATAATATTTGTTACAATTTTTACAATTTATTATATATTATTATGCTGTTTTCAAACGAATATCGTCCTTATCTTTACAATTACTAAATAGCTTTCTAATATTATTATTGTTTCTAAAATAAACTTGATTCTTATGTTTTTTAAATGCACATCTAAATCTTTCGTATAATCCTCTTACATATAGTAATACCACGATTTTTATTTCAGATTCAACGGGGGTGAATATAAACGACGACAGTCTGACTGTCATTATTTTAACTAATTTATGATATTATAAAGACTGTAAGACCATCAAACATATTTATTAATTTAATTCAGAACAATCGACATAAGTACAATTTTTAATATTAATACGTATATACACATATGTTCTGAAGATTTTGAGTTTAAATCTTAATAATAAAACTATACGTTGATATAAAAAATTAGATTTTCGGTAACTTACTTAATTACATTTATATATAATAAATTTTATTTCAATGCTATTTAAATTATATCATGCTATTTACTCAAAAATATAATTTACATTATTGTACTATCACACTGAGAAAAAATATCTATAAATTCAAATAAATTAATTTCGTAAAAGTGTATTTATTTGAATCAAATAAATATTTATTTAAATTTTTATTTATTTCAAACAAAAAATACATATTTAAAACTAATGAACATTTTTTGATTTGAAATAACTCATGTATGTGAAACAAACACTTAAGTTTATTTGAATAGCAAAAAATATTTATTACATGATACTATTAGGAAGCGAACATAGTTTCCAACCTTTACATTTAGATGGCGATATAAGTAGTACGAAAAGTCAGATGTGTTGGATCTAGAACTAATTTTTTAGTTTTGGCATTTACCAATAAAATTCAGTAAACAGGCGCCATCATTTGTGTAAACATTATAATTTTTTGATCAGTAAAAAATAAGTCGTGATAAATCGTTTTTTCGACATGTTCTTTTACACTATTTTGATTTGAAAAAAGGGTAGCAGAAACGGATAGATTACTTCAAGAATGTTATAATAAACAAGTTCCATCGATTATAACATAAAGAGTGGTTTCAGTGGTTTAGAAGTGGAGATACTGATGTTCATGACAAAGAACGTTCTGGACAACCGTGAAAGTTTAATGATAGTGAATTACAAGCATTGTTGGACGAAAACACAGCCCAAACGCAGAAAGAACTTACTAATAAGTTAGGAGTCAGTGACAGACCAGGTGACAAACGTTTACATGCGATGGAAAAGACTCATAATGAAGGTAAATGGATGCCACACGATTTGATGGAAAGTGCCATTATGAATCGATATAACATCGCACTGTCTTTGCTTGTTAGGTAACAAAAGAAGAGTTTTCTGTGGCGTATTGTGACTGGTGATGAAAAGTGGATCTACTATGACAATCATAAGCGCAAATAGTCATGGGAGGACCCACGTGAACTATAGACATCGACAACAAAATGGAACATCCACGGCCAAAAGATATTATTGTGCATTTGGTGAGATTAACAGGGTGTGCTGTACTACGAGTTGCTAAAATTAAATGAAACCGGTCCTGCTGAGGTATACAAACAAATGATCTGCTACAGAAATTAAATGAAAATAGATCAGCAATCGCGAGCAATAAGAGCAAAGTCATCCGCTTGCATGATAACGCTCGGCCACATGTTGCGAAAGTTATCAAAAACATTCTGTTGGAACTCGAAGAGGAATTGTTGTCGCACCCAACGTGCTCACCATACATCGCGTCTTCTGATTACCACCTATTCAGATCGATACAGCATGACCTCGTTGATACAAGCTTTTGACATGTTCCAGAAGTGTTAGAATTTGTGGATGATGGGATTGCCTCGAAACCGCCATCCTTCTTTCGCCATGGTATGGCTATATTGCCAGAAACATGAGGAAAAAGTAGAAGAAAATGATGGAAAATATTTTGATTAAGTTAACGTGTATTCATTTTACATCATAAGTGTCCTTTTTCTGTTGAGAAAGGTCGGAAAATAAGTTCCCTTCTTATTAAGTTAAAAGCAATAAATATTTCGAGAGTTTTACTAAATGAAACTGGATATACGAAAAAACAAAATTAAATAAATTGGTATTTGACAAACTATATATAAACTCAAATTTAAGAGATTAAATTTTTGTAAGAGATATTTACTTGAAACAATTATAAGGCTTTATCAAAAGTTGAAGTATATTTTTTCGATTTGATTAAATGAAGCACAAAAAGTTAAATATTAAATTTAAATAAATAAATTTTTTAATAAAAGTATTTAATTTTTCCAAGTAAATAATTTGTTCACTTGTAGAAAATATTGTATTTGATTTATATATATTAGTTTTTACAACTGGCAGGAAATAATCAAATAAATCTAATCCATTCTTTGAGAAAAGTTTATAATTCGTTCTAGTAAATGTTTTTTTCAAAAATTGAATGTTTTACTTGAATTAAGTGTATATATATATATATATATATATATATATATATATATATATATATATATATAGTCACGAGGCCGCATCCGAAATGCGCCTCGTAAGCCGCGGCGCGTGCATGTAAATAGCGCAACCTCGACGCGGCGACCGGCAGCGCGAGAAGAGCGGGGAAAGGGGGGAGCCAAGATTCGTCGCGGAGAGGCGCGTAGTAAGGCAGTTCGTCTCGTGCGATAAAAAGAGAACCACGTGCGCCCGAGTCACGTACAAAGAAAAAAAGCGAGACTTATACACGTGGTTCGGACGGTTCTCGGAAGAGGAAACTTCACGACAGGTTCCGCGCCGTCTGCAGCGGCACATCTCGAGTCCACGAAGGGGAGGAGTGCACGAGACGGAGCGGAGTGCCTACGGGAGCTGACGACAGCTGGTGTCGCCGAGATCGTGAAGGAGGCCCTGCAACTCCCGCCGTCGCCCAGCGCCTGCCGCGCTAGCGCACGAGCCCGTATTGAATCTACGGAGACCGTGTAGGCGGATCGCTGCCGTCTGCTGCTCGCATGTGCCGCTCTGCACTTACGTCCGTACTCATGGGGGACACCCCGCCGTGGGTACGTAAAGGTTAGTCCACGCGAGAGCGCCCTTACGGAGCGCTCCGCCGGCGAGCGAATGAGAGCGTGTGTGAGAGAGAGAGAGAGAGAGCGAGAGTGAGTGAGAGAGCGTGGGCGCGTATTGCGGTCTGAGGGATTTCGCGGTCGTTACCGCGAGCGCGCGTCTTGCATCTCTTGATTTGTGATCCGGTATCCACTGGCCTCCGCGGGCACGGCGAAGTCCTTCCGCCGTGCGATCTGAGCTAGCTGCGGACCTCCTTGGAAACGGAACCGCCTTACTGCGAACTTGGTGTTCGTTGCCAGAGCACCGTGCACGAGACACGTGAGTAGGCTCGCGTATTAGCGAGTCAATCTTTGTAACGGGCCGGCGCGTCGAGACTCCACCGCCGACGGGTGCCTATTTACCAGACGGCGAGAAGAAGGATCGACGTGGGTTGCGCGAGGACCGTACAGGAGCAGTCGCGCGTCGATATTCGAACTTGATTTCTTTATTCGAACCCACCCCGTTACAATATATATATAGATTGATTTAATTTTATTTGTCAGGTACATGTAATTCTGTTTAGTAAAGGTTAAGAAATATTTATTATTTTTCAATAATTAATTTAGTTTAATGTAATAAATATACTTTTTCTATTCAAATAAGCCTAATTATGGGTTTCAAAAACATTTTCTTTTCAAAAATACAAAATATTCATTCGCTTGAAATATATTTACTTTTGATTATATTTAAAATAGTATTTAAAATATTTTTAAAATAGTATTTAAAATTATATTTAAAATAGTATTATTTAAAATAGTATTTTATTATCATACAAAAACCGTTCAACTTTATACTAGTTGTTATAAATGATTTTTTATGTTTATAATTATAAGTTTCTATTAATAACTTTGTAATAATTTACTACGTAGTTTATTCTGATAATATTTCCAAATAAAAATCGTTAGTAAAATTTTTATATTATAATGGTTCCAAATTTCAGCAGTACGAATGCGCTGCTCTCCATTTTTCGGTTCGTTATGTCGCGAAGGCAAGATAAAAGCGAATAACTTGACTTTTTTTATAGATTTTATAGTTTAAATCATGAGCTTTCATAGGCATTTTTATTTAACATTCTATGTAGCTTAAAAAAAGTTATAATAAATTAAAAATTTGCATAGTGGAAGGAGGATCGTGAAAGATCGAGCACAACAAGCTCATGAGAAAACCTACTCATTAATGCTGAGAATATGCTCACATCTGCTTCACTTCTGCACAATGCATTTTCTTTTTTATTATAAATTTTAGTTCATGTATGGTACGCGTGTATAATATTATATATATATATATATATATATATATATATATATATATATATATATTAGTTTGTCAAATATCATTCTTCTGCCTTTTTGTCTTATGAATTTCACCGCTATGTAGAAAGCGCCACAGAGCTCGTATCTGGTAATACTATGCATCATTTGAAAGGTCTTGATATAACGTACAAAACGACGCTATGCATGATTAGTTTAGATATTGCGTTCAAAAGTTATAGACGTGTAAACATGGAGTTCATTAACGCCGAAATTCGCGCTATTTTAAAGTTTTCTTTCGTCAAGGCAAATGCGCTTGAGAAACGTGCCATGAAATTAGTGGTGTTTTAGAGGATGGGACGCTATCGCTTCGAACCACAGGGAAATGGTTTCGACTATTCAGAGCCGGTGAAAATGACAGCATGGATAAGTTCCAGCCAGCGGAAGACCTGTGGCGATGAATACCGATTAAATCATGGAATTTATCGAGCTAGACCGGCATGTGGCATCTCGTGACATCTCCCAGGTGATGAGAGTTAGTCACGAAACCATTTTAAACCATTTGCAGAAGGCTGGATACAAAAAAGCTTGATGTTTGGGTGCCGCATGATTTGACGCAAGTAAACCTTCTGTGCCAAACCAACGCCTGCGATGTGCTACTGAAATGGAACGAACTCAACCCATTTCAGAAGCGTCCATAATTGGCCAACAGGAAGGGTGTAGTGTACCACCAGGACAACGCCAGACCACACACTTGGTTGATGACTCGTCAGAAGCTACGGTAGTTCGGATGGGAGGTTTTATCGAACCACCATATAGCCCGGACATAGCGCCCAGTGATTACCACCTGTTCCTGTCCATGTCGAACACCCTTGGTGGTGTAAAGTTGGACTAAAAAAAGGCTTGTGAAAAGCGGCTGTCCGAATTCTTTGCAAATAAGCAGAAGGGTTTGTACGAGAGGGGTATTATGAACTGATTTGAATTAATATTCAAAAAAGTAAAAAAATTTCTACGAGAGGGGTATTATGAAGTTGCCGTTTAGATGGAAACAGATTATCGAACAAAACAGCGCATATTTGAAGTAAATCCGACCACTGTAACACTTTTTATAAAGCATTGAATGAAGAGCAAAATGTGGAAGGAAGATATTTGAAAACCTAATATATATATATATATATATGTGTGTGTGTGTGTGTGTGTGTGTGTGTGTGTGTGTACAGTGTAACGATCCCGCGTGTCCGCCTCGAGCACGAGGACGACGGGCACGGCCGTTGCAAATATGTGCCCGGCTGGGCTTAGCCCCGAATCGTTTCGGCGAGGTAGAGAGGCGGTTCGCGAGGGGTGAAGTATCGTTTGCGGAATTGCGCGCAAGGTAGGAAGGCGAACTAATCGTAAGAAAACAGAATAAATAAAAAATAAGCGTGGCTTTAATGTACAACATACGTACAACACATATACGCGAAGGCGCGAGGCGCGCAGGCCGAGGGTCGCCGAGGCGACGGCGCGGATGGCGTCAAGGAAGAGAGAGAGAGAGAGAGAGAGAGAGAGAGAAAGTAACAGACTGCCACTTACAGTCGAGTCGGTGTTGTGGTGTCGTCCGCTGGCGGCAGGAGGCAACGGCGGCAAAAACTTGACCGGTGGCAACACGTCCTCGTGCACGACGCCTCGTTCGCCAGGGGAGGCAGTGTCCGGGCGGCAGTACGTACGAAAGCGACGAAATTCGCACAGCGGGCACAGGGCACCTAGTGCAAACCAAACAAAGCACACACGAAAACGAGCGTTCGCCCGATTCTCTTTTTTTTCTGTCTTCGATAGAACCGAAAACTCGATCGGACGTCTCTCGATAAATTCTCTCTCAAGACTTCCCAAATTCGCGCGTACGACCGTCTCTCCCCACTCCCCGCTCTCTCTCTCTCTCTCTCTCTCTCGCACTTACCTCTCCGCCGGTGTACTCGTGCGTCGGCCTGTAATAAGCATAGATTAATATTTACATATAAACATATATACATATATATAAGGGCTACAATGGGGGAGAGAGCATAGGGACGTGGAAAAGCAAGCCTACGCGGCGTTTGCATTCCCCGTCACTATATATATATATATATATATATATATATATATATATATTTGTAAAAAATAGCGTGCAATGTATTCATTTATAGAAGTAACGATAAAAAAAATTATAGTTTTTTTGATAAGACAGACAAAATATGTATTATTTATACATACCTATTAGGTATACAAATAAGTTCGTGCTGTTCTTTTTCTAAAGAAATAAGAATTTATTCTAAAAAAGGGTACAAATAATGTAATTTAAAATATTGCCCATCACTTTCTACTACTTTTGACCATCATTCGGGTAGCAAGTAGATATCCCGTCTAAAAAATTGCTCGTATTTTGAGACGATCCACGCATCGATCCATTTCTTCAATTCCTCGTAAGTAGTGAAGTGCTACTCAGCCAGACCATGAGTTATCGACCGGAATAGGTGGTAGTCTGAAGAAGCAGTGTCTGCTGAACAAGGCAGATGGTTTAGGACGTCCCAATTCAGTGCTTCTAATGTTTGCTTTACGATTTTTGGAAGATGTGGCCGAGCGTTTTCATACTGAAAAATGACTTTATCGTGCCTTTTGCCATATTGTGGATGTTAATCTTCAATCTTCGGCTGAATTGCATGAGCTGTTCTTGGTAACATTCTCGGTGACGGATTAATTGTGTTGGAGTAGTTTGTAATAGATTACTCCCAGCTGATCCTACCAAATGCACAGCATTAGCTTCTGGCCATGAATGTGTGGCTTGGCGAAGTAGAGGCATGACTGGGCTTACCCCATGATTTGCTACGCTTTGGGTTGTCGTAGTGGATCCACTTTTTACCTTCCGTCACGATTCCATGTAGAAATCCTTTGTGATTGTGCCTTTTGTAAAAAATAAAATACCGCCTATGTAAAAAATCCTCTATATATATATATATATATATATATATATATATATATATATAATTTTTTGCCTACAGTCCTATACATAATTTGAGCTACAATAATATTTCTGCAGAAAAAGATCAAGAATCCTGCCCCTAGTTCGAAAACCTATGTGACCGATTAAATTCTGGTGGTTTTCACTATCCGGTACGATATGGACTGATACAGACAGATACAATATCATCATGTTTGATAATGAACAAGATTTTTCTGCTAGAAAAGTCCGATTTCCGATATAATACGGTTCGCTATAACAACTAAACTTGTCTTTTTAGAACTTGAATTTTTGTGATAGACGTTTAAACAGACGATATTGAAGCGAACGCAAGAAAGTTTAAAATCTTGGGGTAGTTTTTTAATCTGGGTTTATCTGGGTTTGTTCATTACGTATAATAATGTATATTATAATTATATATATCCATTGAAACATTATTTACTGCAGTTTTGTTTTATGCTGGTTTATCCGGGTTAATACGTCTTCTTTCATATATTTTGATTACATCCGTTTGAATATGTCTTCGACTTAGATCTCGTATCATGCAATATGGAGTCTGCAGAGAAAAAATAATTTAAATAAAGAAAATTTAATTTAATATCGTGTATAACTGTATTCCGCAGTCTTAATCCCTTTTTTGCTTTTGATTATATCTCGATTTATTAGTTATAATCCTTTTTTGATGATTATCGCTTGTAACAGAATGCAGTATATATATATATATATATATATATATATATATATATATATATATATATATGCTAGAAATTAGGCTTTCAATATAGTTTTCAAAGTAATCGGGACGCCGAATTAAAATTGACCAGCGGTGGCCATTTATTATGAGAAAATGGGGAACCAGTGACGGCATACGAGCCGCTTGCACTGTGTATAAGTTTTAGGCCGCCACGGCGGCCACGAGCGAAGAATTGTAATGAGTAAGAAATAAATGCGGGTTCACACTCACAATATCGGCAGCGTACGTCGCCAGGAGCTGAAACTTGAAGTAGGAAACAGCCCCGCGTGGATACGAAATCACTTGGATGGTTGCGGCGACTGGCGGCTCTCGAGGCCGCAGTGGTCTGTCGGGTCACGGGCCTGGTTTTACGTGTGAGCTGGCTGCAAATAGGGTCTCACAAAGAAGCGGGCAATTTCACACGGTATAGAAAATAGTATAGAAAATCACGAGACGCGGGAGTTCTAACCGTGACACTACGACACTCACAACGGAAAAAAACCTACAGCTAAATCTTCAGTTGGTATTTGAATTAACTGTAATATCTTATTTTTAATAGGATATGTATGTATTGATAAGTTCGTATGCATACTACATTTTAGAATAAAATAATACAGTAAATTTTTAAAAATCATAAATTTCTATATACAAACAATTCATACATTTGCAATTTTAACACTAATTTTTTAAATTTTGTTTTTTCAATTGGAGAATCACGTTTTATACTATAAAAACTTGATAACAAAAACAAAATTTAAAAGCTGAGTAATACTAATAAGAACAAAATTCTTTTAATGAATTGAAATTTCTCATTTTTTGTAGAATTCTATATAGATACACTTTAATATAGAAATCAATAAATATTCACATCAGTCTTATACTCGTTCCAGAAATAAATAAAATTATAGTGGAAATATTTAGTATAAAGTGTAAATCAATCGAGGTAAGTAAACATTATTTATTTTATTAAAGAAATCCATATTAAATTTTTAATAATAATTTATCAGTGTCTTTAAACAAGATTTTAACATGCTTAAATACAACATTTCTGTCAGTGCATTAAATCTAATTTAAAAAAAATTAATTATACTTATGTCGACTATTTTTAAACAAACCTAGAAATTTCCTGATCAATCTTAGTTATTATAATTTTATTCTAACACACACACACACACACACACACACACACACACACACACACACACACACACACACACACACACACACACACACAAACGTATGATGTAATTAAAATATTACATGTAATATATTATTCAAATTTGTGATTAAGATTTTTTCTTATTTAATTTTATTTATTAAATTTATTTTATTTAATTAAATTTTAACTCTACGAGTTTATATTTGACATAATTTCTTTACATTTTTTATATAGATTATTTTTTGTCGACAGTCTAGATGAAATGAGTAAACCAGAAGGAACGAGACCGAGCATATCGCCTGCAAGAATCAAGAATCCTGTACTGAATCTATGCCACAGATACCAAATATCATCATATTACACAGATATCAAATAAAAATGAAAAATAGTAAAAAATAAGAATGATGATCATCTCTTAGATACTATTGAGTGTATAAATAAGTTTTCAGGATTTATCAAAAAATGGCGTCACCAGTAGATCCCTGACAGAAATGTCGAATCTCATGTATTATAATTGTAGGTTGTCTATCTGTCAACAACTTTGCAGCATTATATTGGAGCATTTCTTTTGGTGTTGTTTGTTGTATGGAGCAAAGTCATAAGAGGTTTCCAGCTAAATAAACAGCAGTTGCAGGAAGCGCTACTTCTATTCTTTAATACGACGAAAAATGGGGCTGTGGCCTATCGTTTACTTTACCAAACTTATAAGGCGGAAATCTTGGTAAATTGACGTGCTACAAGTGGTTCAAATGGTTCAAAAGCGATAATTTTGAAGTTGAAGACAAGGATTGTTTCGAAAAGCTGAAAAGTTTTGAAGACAAGAAATTAGACACTTTGTTCAATGAGGATCTATGTCAGATTCGACAAGAACTTGCTGCATCATTGTGCGTTATACAACAAGCCGTTTCCTTGTGCCTACAGGCATTGATTGAAGCCGAGTATAAATTGAAGCCGAGGAAATCGAACAGCGATCTTGCACATCCGAAATGTTACTGTACTGTACTGGTATAAAAATGAATCATTTTTGCATCGTATTATCACTGGTAAATAAATATAGGTTTATTATGATAAACCTAAACGCAGAAAATTATATACAAATCCCGTCTAACCCACCCAATCAACGCCAAAACGATATATTCTTGTAAATAAGGTCTGCATATGGTGGGATAAAAAGGGTGTCGTATACTACGAACTCCTTCCGAGTCATCAAATCATTAAAGAACTCTTATATCGAATTCAACGTATTCGTTTGAAGCGAGCATTACAGGAGTCCGTTATTTTTCGTCAAGATAACGCTGGCCACATACTGCGACTTCCATCGTAAACTATTTGAAGAATAGTGGATGGGAAATTCTGCCTTATCCGCCTTACAGTTCAGATTTGAAGCCATCTGACTACCACTCTTACGGGAATACGTTTTCAGCTCAGTAGCGGGAATCAAAATTTGGCTCGATACTGTCATCGGCTCGAGAGATGAGATATTTTTGGTCTCGAATTTAGAAATTGCCAGAAAGATAGCAAAAAGTTACAGCTTCCAATGAACGATAGTTGGAAGAAAGGATATGTAATCATGTTTTCATAATAAAACCTTACATTTTCGGAAAAAACGCTGAAAACTTACTGGTACATCCAATAATCTCAAAAGTTTAAGAAAATATGTATATATATAAAATGTAGAAATAAATTGCAAACATTGATTTTTGTTTTTAGTTAAAAAAAAGAGCTCATAACCGTTTAATGTGAACTATTAACAAAAGAAGGTTAATATAATTTATACAGGTTATAATACAAATACGCTAGTCTATCATTTTAAAGATTGTAAAAATATGAATGATTAGTCATTCTCGGATTTTCTTGTTTTTTTGAATCGAAAACTTTCCGTTTCATGAACATTACATGTCCATTTTCTTTTCATAATATTATCAGTTGCTTCATTACTTATACTAGCTGCTGTTCTTGTTTCTCTTTTGAAAGATGCTTCAGCTGCGGCTTTAACCAACACCTATAAGTTATAAAAATCATATGTAATAATTACATACTATGTAATAAATTACTTTTTATTTAAATCTATATAATTTGAAAATTTGTGTTAAAAATTAAAAATTTTTTTATAGTAAACAGCGTACAGGCTTACTGATAAATAGGCAGTGTAATAAATGTGTTACTTTTTTAGAGCGGGTGTGACAGAAGGATTTCACGATACGGAGCAAATTTATAACATCGTCCTTTTTTAGCCTAAACTTTTAGGTGTTAAAAGTAATAGGGTTTAAATTCTAAATCTCGTACAAGTAGTATTATGTATTGGATGAAGCACTGTTTGTTGACCTCTATTTTGTTTTACTTTTACGTCAGTTATATAGGCTTATGAAGGTTCAGATAGTCCAGAAATAAAAAAAGAAAAATCAGCGAAATCGAGTTTATGTGTTTAATAATTAATTTATTATTACGTTCGAACACAGGTAATTGTAATATTCGCAAAATTATATAAGCAATGGTATTGGTAATGGTAGTAAAAAAAATTATCCAAACTATGAATATATATATACCAGGGGAACCCAAAGAAAGTCTGGGGAACATAAAGAAATCACAGAGGGCCAGGTATCAAATCATTTTTGGTCAAAACCTACTTTATGGCGAGAGCGTTGTGGGCTGGTGCGTTGTGCGAATTTGGCTGCAACTCTGTCCATGTGCAAATCTTCGGATACAATCTTCTAAACTGAACTTCATAATATTCCACTCTTCTTAATGAGTTGCTCAATGGTTCGCTGACAATTTTCACGTAGGAAAGCATTGATTTTGTCAACATATTCGTCACTTCTAAATGCTGCAGGGCGTTCCGAACAGGGTTAATCTTCAACTGACATTTCTCCATTTTTAAACCCACTCGTAAATCTAGTTTTATTGAGGGCAGCGTCCTCATAAGCAGACTTAAGTATTACAATAGTTTCCACGGCAGATTTCTTCAACAGGAAACAAAATTTCACAGCCGCGGGTAACTATCGACAATCGGCCATCATCTTACTACAAATATTCCTATGGATGATTCGAAAGAGTCATAGCGACAGAACTTCGCAGACAAACTCAGTAAACATTTCTTAACGCATACCTGATCCAAAAATGATTTTACTCAGCCTCTCTCCTCACCACAGCTTGATTCCAGTTACTTTTAGTTCTCCGACGTATGTATGTATATATATATATATATATATATATATATATATATATATATATATATATATTGTAACTATGATACTATCCGGGCTCGCTGCAGCCTTCTAAAATTTTCTGTAAACCGTCCCCGTTCTCTGTTTGGAAATGGGACGAAAACCACGCGTAAAATCTGTCGGCATCCCGACGTCATTAGCTAGACCCATTCACTTTTAAGAGAACGGAACGAGAGCCATGCAAAAAAATCATTTTCGCGTAATTCTTGAGAGCGGCTTCCTGTCTCTCTTAGGAGAGCGGAATAACAGCTTCACACCAAAAACCCCGATGCGGAACAATTCTCCATATAATAATCGATACGAAATCCACTTGTTTTTGTCTTGTGGAGTATGGTTTCTAATCTAGAGCACCGCGTGCCGATTACCCGTACTGATCGTGTTGTTCGACTTTATCTACGAGTTTTTACTTCTGCAGGCTAATTTACTCGCGTACAAATCCCGCACGTTATTTATTACCAGTCGAGATTTTAAAAGGCAGTCGCCATATACTCTTACGCCATATACTTTTACCAATGATCAAATCTGGCACAACGGCAAGAGAGGTTCTTCTTTTGTATGTCCGAATTCAGCCGCAATTGAGAGGAAAAGAGAGCTCGTGCGCTCTCTTGGACCTAAAATTTATTTAGTGGTTCGTATCCCCCACTATGCAAGCCGTATTCTACAATAAGATATTACGGTAGCTGCGGCGAAGGAGCCAGCTACGTATGGCGTAAGTAATATACGAGGGTGGATTGATAAGTTTCCGACCTGACCAAGAAAAACAATGTTTTTCAGAATTTTTTTTTATTTCTCAACATAATCTCCTCCAAGGCTGATGATTTCTAGTAGCGGTGTTCTAGTCTAGTAATGCCATCTTTATAGACTGATTCGTCAAGCTCCTCGAAATACCCATTTACAGCTTCGATTACTTCTTCATTGTCGGCAAATCTCTTACCGCCAAGCCATTTTTTGAGGTTAGGAAACAGATAATAGTTAATGGGAGCTAGGTCTGGAGAGTAGGGAGGGTGCGGCATCAATTCAAACATCAGATCGTTGATTTTAGCCATCGCAACGATTGAGGTGTGCGGTGGTGCGTTATCCTGATGCAACAAGATTTTTTTCTTCGCCAGATGAGGTCGTTTAATTTTCACTTCGTGGCTCAAACATTGCAATAAGTCTGCGTAGTATTGACCAGTGATAGTTTTACCTTTTTCAAGGTAATCACTGTATATAATAGCTCTTGCATCTCAAAAAACAGTAGCCATAAACTTGTTCACCGAAAAAATTATTTTTGCCTTCTTTGAAGTTGGTTCCCCTAGTCCAATCCAAGTGGTGGAACCAAATTTCGTCAACGGTTACGAATCGACGCAAAAATTCGCTTGGATTACTCTTATACAATGCCAAATTGGTGGTAGAAATGTTCTTTCGAATGAATTTTTGGTCGACTGTTAGCAAATGAGATATATAAATTATCATTTTATATGTATCGTTTCCTTTCTCATTATGTGTAAAAGCATATAAATATTTTATCCTGTCCTTTTTGTACTTTTGACCATATTACATATGACCCTCAGCATTACATAGAAGATAGTTTTGTTGGAAATATGTAAATTATTACAAATGAATCATAGCAATTTTTAGAATATAATACAATAAATCATCAGTATATTGAGAAGAAGCAAAATACGTCAATCTGGAGATTAGAAGAGATAAATAAGAGGCTCAGCATTGAAAAACATGTACAATAAATAAATATATTCACCCAGTCTATGTAGTACACCTTTCCCCCTTGTTATCGGTATCGCTTCTACCCTCTCTTTTGGCTGGGTGAGTATTTCACACACGTTTCACATCGCTCCTAACATAATTCAAATTCTTGCTGTTCAACATCTTTTTTTGGGAGATCAATTGTTGCAGGAGGATAGATCATTGGCTGCTCAGTGCTTATAGTACATTAAATAGTTTGGCTTCATATTGAAAGCACCCATGATCAAATACTACCTGCTTCCTAAGATAGTCGACAAGACGCTTACTTGCTGGCCATATTGAAAGTATCGCACATGAAAGTAAAGCAACTACAAAGACGACTTCGACGCCGACTATTAAGTTCAACGATAAGTGTTTCTGTGTATTAAACTGTGCTTTTTTTGTAATTTTTAATTTGTGCCCATAAAAATTATATTATTTTAATTAATTTTTGTTTTGATAATAACTACTACATAAAATTTTCGAGTCGATCATACTGCCATCTGTAGTTAATATAATATATTAACTTATGATTCGTAAGAAACGAATCAAATCAGCTGATACGGCTTCCCGCAGCAGAGAGTTAGAGACAATCGACATTGACCCGGACAGTTCAACTGAAGGTAGTAGTGGTAGAAATCAACAAACCACCGACTACGACTTATTCTATGCCTCCCACTTTCAATAACCGAGGTAAATGATTTAGAATTAAAATTGAAAGAAGTGCAACGCACGCTTTGAGAACGTCTCTCGAAAGAAAAATCGACAGAATTAAAGGACTTATTACGTGATGCGGTAATAGAAATGTCCAGTGTTTACAATTCTCTCACCAACGCTTATTTACATTTACTTGAAAGACAACAATGTGTGCGTGAATTTAAGTCCTCAATATCGGATACATTTATAAACATTAATGCTATTAAATCGGCTATTGTTGAACCTACTTCGGGTGACCTCGGCACAGCATACGCTAACGCTGTCAAACGAAATAAACATGATTCGTTTTCTCATGCTAGCAAGTTATCTAACCGTGTACGTTTCAGTAATAATAAAATCGTTCCGATACATAACAACGATCGCATTATTATAGGTCCGACAGAAAGTGCAGCAACATTTTTAACTTCTTCTAATGCTACTAAAGAAATAGTAATGAAAACAATTGATCCTGCTAAATTTAAATTGCAAGCTAAACGCATTAGTCTGGGTCCGAAAAACTCTGTTGTTATGGAAGGAGATCATTGTAACGCGGCGGCACTTGCAAATTGCTCCGAACTTTCTACTGCTGGTCTTGAAATAAAAACAAATGTCAAACAAAAGCCTCGCTTAATAGTACATAGCATACCCGTCGAGCTGGATAAAGATGATATATCTCATTGCATACGCGAACAAAATTTAAATGGAGCTCCGATTGACGAAGCAAAAATTGTTTATATTTATCCAGCTCATAATAAAAAAACATCGCTCTTCTATTACAGAAACTATGCCTTCACATAGACTATCGTTATTAAACAAAGGAAAATTAAACATAAAATGGATTGCTTGTAGTTTTGAGGACCATATGTCTGTGTTACAATGCTTTAAGTGCAACGGCTTTGGTCACATAGCTACTAATTGTAATAAAAAAATTTCTTGTGTATACTGTACCAATGAACACACACCGCAATCTTGTAAAAACAAAGGAAATTTAAAATGTATTAATTGTTTCGAGATCAATCTGACTAACACGTGCTCTCACACAGCCAATGATAGATTCAAATGTCCAATTTTTTGTAGAAAAATTGAGCGTAAAATTGCTTGGATAAATTATGACATATAATAATATAAATGATGTTAATCTATGTATTGTTCATATCAATGCGCAATCCTTCGAAGCACATTTTTCGGACATTATATCTTTACTTAGCGATACGAAACCTCATGTTTTAGCTATTAGTGAATCTTGGCTCAAACCCGGGCGAGCATCGATCTTTTTAACATTCCATATTATAATTTCTATCGCGTTGATCGAATCAGCAAGGGTGGAGGAGGGGTTGCATCCTTGTACATCATTCGATTTCGACAAGGATTATAGACTATTCACAACAGTCTGAAATATGTATTAAAAGGCCTTATTTGTTTTCACTTCTACTCCGCGCACTATCTTAAAAAATTTTTTCACTGTATGTAAATTGAATCCGATTGCCTTTAAACCTACTCATCACGTTGGAACTTCGTCCACAATAGATTACATTTGTGTTAGCGATCCTTCGAAGGTTATTTATTCCAACCAGACTTATATTCCAAACATCTCTCAACATGATACACTTTTGTGTGACATATCTCTTCCGGTTCCACAAACGTCTATAACAAAATCTACCTTTCGTCAATTTCGTCATTTTAAAATTAATGCATTTTGAAAGGATCTTAGTCATATTGAGTACCATTGATCACTCTAATAATGTAATGAGAAATTTTCGCATTTCTATAATTTTCTAAATTCGATATATGATATTCATGCTCCCTATGCTACCATCAATCGAAAACCTCGCAAATCCACTCCATGGTTGACCCATGATATTAAAAAACTTATTATATCCAGAAATAGAGCGTGGAATTGGTACAGGAAATTTAACCGCCTCACTGACGTTTCTACGTACAAGACTCTACGTAATAAATTTGTTTGGGCGACTTCTAATGGTCTTTCTATCAACGCCAGTAAAACACAATCCATTTGGTTAGCTATTAGGAACTTTGTGAATCGTCTTCCTATCTCCGATTTAACGTCACTTCACTTAAACCACGATAGAGTTGCATACACTAATACTATTAAAATACTCGGTATTACCTTCGATAACTCCTTAACTTGGGCCCCGCAATGCATGCTCACCGCAAGGAAATGTTTTGCAGCGTTAGCAAGATTACGCAAAAGCAGTAACTGCTTTACACGTCAGTTAAAAGTAAGACTTATTAAGCAGCTAGTCTTCCCATACTTAGATTATTGCTGTTCTCTCTTTCTCGACCTTTCCGCCGAACTGATGTTGAAGTTACCAGTGCTGTAAGAACGCTGCAATTCGCTTTAGACCTTAAAAAATCGGATCATATTTATATAAAGAGAACAAGTTTCAGGAAGGAGTTGGAATTTTTCAACATTCTAAAGTTGAGATAGTTGAGAATATTTACTACAATGGTGGAAATTTATTTCAGATAATTTTGTTGAAAATTAAAGATTTTTGTAAACAAAAGTTATTGGCAGTTTATCTGTAGTCAAATACAGCCAAAATTTGTTAAACTGAAAAGAAGTAGTCAATGCCGCAAATTTTATTTCTTAAAAGCAATACATTTAACTTAATCATCCAATTAATATATTGATTAATACACATTATTGAGATATTAATTTCAACGAATAGCTGCTGGGAGCATCATAACGAACCTGAATTAAATCACACGCTTAAGTACAATGACATTCTAATATTGTAGGTGTTCTTTTTTATTTTAGCTATTATATACTAAACTATTATATAATCATATTAAATAACATATCAAACTATTAAATATTAAATAACCATTTAAATAATATTAAACGATATTGAATAATAGTAAATAATTATATGAAACTCTTATAGAAGTGATATTGATACTAATATGTTATAATAAATATTATAATAAACTACATAATAATACTACCCGTATACAATAATCCAACCAGTGATTTAACAACAAATTAGTATAAATAACAATTTAACAATAACCTAACCTAAAAATAAAATAATTCAGTAAAGATAATAGCTGAAACTATTAATGACAAGACAAGGAACCATATATCGAGAGGACCATTATATATGAAAAATTAATAGCAACGTAACACCAAACAATTGGTCACATATTTAAAGGACCAGAACAAACAAGTGATTGCTATAATTGAAATAATATTCAAACATAAATTAAGCGTGTACATGGAACAAAGTAGCATTAATATAACAATAGCTAAATAAACATATATATAAAAAAAGGAGAGAAAATATACTGCCTACATTATTATGTTTTTAGTATGTTATTACATTTTAATTATTAACAAATAAATCAACAGGTGAAAACTAAATAAGAAGGAAGAACAGCATCAAGAAATTATAGATGTGTTTTTTTATTATCTAATTCAGCGTTACAAAAAAAATCTTATCTTTTCTCTTTCTTCTTAATAATTCTTATTTTAATTATTACTGCCAGCTAGAAATACTGTGCTCTATAATAAGTAATAGTAAAGAACTACTGTAGTAACGAACAAATAACAACTATACTGAAAATACTCTTGATGATAATAATAATTTAATCTAAAATAAAATATTATTATGATAATAATTATAATAAATAATAAAAATATAGACAATAACAACTGGTACAATATAAATAACAAAAATTCTTTTTTTTGGCATTTATTATTTATGAATAATCAACAAATTAGTGACCGGTAATCAATTTAGAATAAGTCAGTTTTAAATTTTAAAATAAATTTACCTCAATTTTAAAATAAATCAGCATCTTTTGTACTCAATATAATAATTTTTTTTATAATTCAATTAATTAATCTTATAAATAATCATACTTATAATAAAGTACATTATTATTATAATATTTCCTTTTATTATCTCTTTACGTCAAAAACTTAACTCAGTTTTTACATTCGCCATATTTCATAATCAAGAGTATTTAAGCTTTCGTCACTCAGCACACATATCAACGAATTCTTTTTATAGACGAGCAGCAAATCTACTGGAAGAGTAAAAATTCCTACAATTCCTACAACACCATTTTTTATCTCTCTCTAGAGAAATACGTTTTTTTACCCCAAGCAGACAGAACCAAGAACACGTCGAGTAACTGTTTTTACGTTTTTTTTCTTGTATATATACCGCTATCGTTTTTACATTTTCGTTATTGTAACGTCCCATTTTGAGAATCTCGTCCAGGAAAAATGGAGCTTCCTCAAGAGATTAGAAGCAATATAGATGAGGAGAGAGCAAGACTCAGTAGCGTCTACGAGAAATTACAGAAAGCCGCGTTGCACACTGAAGCCGAAATGCTACACATCAAAATGGACGAGGATTTGACTATCCTAAGAGATAGGTATTGCGCTTCGAAATACGGCGGCTTTTCGGACCAAATGCAACCGAATGGCACGCCGACGAAGACGAAGCTGCAACGACAAACCACGGCTATCACCACCAGCGCACAGCACGAAGGCCACTAGAGATAACCATCTCCCCGCTGCTGCGAACAGATGGCAACACCTGCCTGGAGAATGGCCATATGCTCACCCGGTGCGATTCCAGCATTACGTCGCGATGCCACACCCGGATATGCCCTACGCAACACCTGGAGCACAGCCTACGCATAACGCAGCACAAACAACGCTCAACAACATGAGTGCGAGTTGACCCTTTGAAAACACATACTTAAAGGAAACACGTACTGGACAGTTACTGCGCCAGTGAAAAGTGCAGTTCATGGCAGCTCCTCGCGAAGACGTGGACGAGTTCATCGATAGAATCGAGCAGACGATGAATAGCCTCGATATTCCAAATAGACGAGACGATGAATAGCAGCCGATATTTTAAAAATAATTCCAGGGATACTGAGCGGCTCAGCCCGTATCTGGGCTAGGCCCTTATACAAACATTGGAGTACCCTGCATGAATTCAAAGCATCGCTGCGCCGTCAATTCCGGCCTATCGATTATACTCTGCGCCTAGAAGAGGAATTGCGTGATAGAACGCAAGGCTCAAAAGAGCCCATAGGTTGATATCTCAGGGACATACGCGTCCTACTAGACAAGATGGCACCTGCACCAATACTCGAAGCACAGCTCGAAAGGATATACAGAAATCTGCATCCGTCGTATATGGATAAGATTAATAGGAACGACTTCCAGTCCATCGACGAGCTGCAATTTGCTCACAAAGCGGTACAAAGAACCGCCGGCACAAGATGAATGCATGGTGAGCACCGCGACCTGCTCTCCGTCAGAAAGGGCGAATAGGCAATCGAGATTGGCGGCAATCGATAATGAAAAATCAACGGCCCCGAAGAAAACCGTTACGATAAGTGAAAAACAGCCGAAAAAATAGCCCGACTCCCACAGTCAACGGGGAAACAACTGAAAAAGGAGCAGTAGAGAGCAGGCGACAAAGGAGTCCATCGCCACGGTAAAACCAACCCCCTCACCTAGATGCCCCTTGCCCGTATCGGCATCACATCCCAGAAACCCCTCTCAGTCCCCACTATACCGACCCCTCTCGAAGCGAAGACAAGATCGAGAGTATCGTTCCCCAGCACGAGAGAACGTACAGCGTTCGAGAGATAGACCGCAGCGTGAGTATGACAGGCCCTGTTGGACCTGTAAGAAACCAGGACACTGGATAGACAGATGCCCTGACAGACGGAAAGTCTACTGTTACAATTGTGGCGAAAATAACGTCACGACACTGAACTGTCTCCGCTGCAGCCCGCGAAAAAGCTCGGGAAACGAATAAGGAACGAGGACACTGGAGTCCAACTGACAATCCCTTTAATATGACTCCACATAACATCAACGATGAAGATGACTGCCCCAGAGCCAGGGATGTGACAGATATCAAGGCACCGGAGGAAGAAAACAGATTCTTCCTAAATATAGAGCTGGTGGGAAAAATATTTCCAGCGCTTATCAACTCTGGCGCTTGAAAATCTTACGTAGGTCCTGGTCCAGGCAAGCTAGTAAAATCGACTATCATACCTTTACACTCGTACATGCAGATGCCGGACGGCAAAGAATGTCCCGATGAAGGCGAAATCAAGTTGCTATTGACAATCGACAAACAACAACTGAAAGCCTGCTTCAAACTATCTGCCTCTTTGAAGTATGCCATTATACTCGGCATCGATATACTTACGTCGATCAAAATGACCATCAACTTTGCCGAAGCTACGTGGCACACTCCTAAAAACATCATTAGGCACTTGGTCACACATCAACGTGACTCACCAGAGGCTATTATGGCTGTCGCAGTTGTCAATGGGTAGCACAATTAAAAGACTCGGACAAGCGAGAATTAGACCTAGTTTTACGACACTTGACACCGGAGTGCAAAGGAACGCTGCAGTTGGCACGCATGCAGCCACACTTTATCGACACCCAAGGGCATCGATCTATAAAGCAGCGTCTTCGGCGAATACCTGACAAAGTCCTAAAGCAGACACATGCGGAAATCAATAGACTGCTCGGGCAGGGTATTATCGAGCCATCGGAAAGCTCGTGAAGCAGCTGTCCGGTAATCGTTCTTAAAAAGGACGGAAAAATAAGGTTTTGTATTGACTACTGGGCAGTCAACGCCATCACTAAAAAGGACGCGTACCCTCTTCCGCATATGGATGTCTTGCTGGACAACCTATGTGACGCGCGGTACTTGACTAGAATAGATCTCAGTCAGGCTTACCATCAATTACCGGTTGAGGAGAGCAGCAACATGGTCACCGCCTTTGCAGTCCCGCAGAAAGGCCTCTTTCAATATACCAGATTACCTTATAGGCTAATGAACGCTCCGGCCACCTTCCAGCGTGGTATGGAACTTGTTTTCGGGCCAGTGTAGCAACCGAATATCTTCGTGTATATGGACGTCGCTACGAAGACCTTCGAGCAGCACTTTCGCGAGGTAAAAGCGGTACTCACCCGCCTTAACGAAATTAGATTGAAGATAAACAAGGAGAAATCCGAGTTTTGCTGCCCGGAGGGCAAGTACCTAGAGTGCATATTAGACGCGGACGGTCTGCAGACTGATCCAGATAAAATTCGCCCAGTGAGCGAATATCCAGGGCCTACCAATCCGGGACAATTATGGGCCTTTTTAGGCGTGGTCAGGTGGTACGCTAGGTTCATAAAGGACTTCGCGGAAATAAAGCTGCCCTCCCCACATACCTATTAAAGAAGAACATCCAGTGACACTGGAGATCAGCGCAACAAGAAGATTTCAAGAAGGCTCAGAATCCTGTTGACGCAAGTGCCTGTGCTAGCGCGCCCCGTGCAGAACAAGCCCTATGTCTTGCAAACCGATGCAAGCAGGACTTTAACACGAGCAGAAGTGAATTACACTGTCACTGAAAAGGAGTGCTTAGCCGTCCTGTGGGCAGTAGAAAAATTTCGCGGATATCTACTCGGCGAGAAGTTTACATTAATAACGGACCACAGTAGCCTTAAGTGATTACACACATTAAAGGACCCAACAGGACGCCTAGCTAGGTGGGCAACAGCACTCCAGGCTTACAACATGGAAATCGTCCACAGAATGGGAGCAGTTCATCACGTGCCAGACACCCTGTCAAGGCCCCCTCAACACTCCGAGTCCTCTACCGCTACCCTCACAACCCTTGACATGGACAAGTGGTACCGGCAGAAAAGTGCCGAAATTCAAAAACATCCAGAATTATACTCCGACTGGACGATTAAGGATGGACGCCTATACAAACACCGCCCAAATGGAATCGCAAAAGTACTGGTCGACGACCAGGATGACTGGAAGCTCGTGGTACCCTCTAACGACAGAGAGCGAGTCCTCCACGAGTGTCATAACACTCTGACCTTAGGGCAATTTGGAGTAGATAAAACTACTCACAAAATCGGCCAGCAATACGACTTGCCAGATATGAAAAGAGACATACACAAACATGTGAAGCACTACCCTGAGTGTTAAATACACAAAGTGTCGCATAGAGGACCCACTGGCTTAATATCCCACTAAAATATGGAAGGACCCTGGAGCAGAGTAGCTGCAGACATCATGGGTCCGTTCCCAACCAGCAAGGGACAGCATAAATATCTCCTTGTGTTTCAAGACCTCTTCACCAAATACATCAAGATATGCCCATTGCGAAAAGCAAATGGCCAAGTGATCACACGGGCACTAGAAGAACAGATCATCTTCAAGTGGGGTTACCCAAAATACCTAATTTCGAATAACGGTACCGAGTTTGCCAACAACTCACTCAAGAACAAACTCGCGGAATTAGGTATTACACACTAATTTATCGCGCCGTACCACGCACAGGCAAACCCTGTAGAAAGGGTAAACAGGATCATCAAAATCATGATTGCGATTTTTGTCCAAAACGACCATAAAAACTGGAACATCCATCTCCCAGAGTTTGCATTTGCGGCAAACACAGCGGTGCACGCTGCACCCAGACGTCGCCGGCATTTTTGAATTTTGGCCAGAATCCCCGGGAAATGCCAATGTACCGTCATTCTCAAGAATTAACGTTGCGGGTGCAAGTCCTAACACCACTGGAATGGCAAAATCGTATGAAGAGATTGCCTGCCATCCACAATCTTATTAATAAACACGTGAACGCCACAACTCAAAAACAGGCCAAATACTACAACAAGGAACGCTGACCGGAGACATTTGGTGTCAATGACATGGTGTGTAGACGCAACCATGTCCTGTTATCAGATCCAGACCAATTCCCGGCGAAATTGGCTCTAAAATTCTTAGCCCCCTGCAAAATTACGAAAAAAATATCCTACGTCATATTTGAGATCGAGGACACGAGTGACGGGAAAACGACAAAGGCGCATGTATCAGATCTAAAAAGATATCACCAATCTAACGCGATTAATTCATCTACAGGTACCAACAGCGAGAAACATGTACCGAGTCAACGGATGAGGCAGAGGACTGCGTCGATCGGTCACTTCCGATTGGGCCGAAAGACCTGGGGACCCACAATTCCCCCACCCCTCACGTACGACCTGAACAAAATATGGGGACCAACCCCCATAGGCGTAACCGCACCTACGGTGCAAATACGCAGGGTTTCCCCCAACCGATTCGGCACTACTCTCGATATGGGAAAATTGGCCGAGTCACTAGAGGAAGTACAGACATCGCGGCTGAACTATATCCAATTCAGCTCAGATACAACGCAAGAGCTGGTCGAAGAAGAACCAGCGATGAAAATAACGCCGATAGCCGACACTTCATTCAGCCTGTCGCTATTGGATACGAGCATCCCAATCCTAGACGACCTCGAAAACCCCACCAACCCCCAACCCCATATCGATCTCGCTAATCACCCACACCCCTATACCGACAACGCAGACAATGATATCGTCTGCGCCCGCCCGGAACGACTTAAAACTACTAACACCATCGACAACACCGATGGCGCCCGTTGGGACGACGTAAGACTACCGATACCATTGAAGACAACAATGACGTCCGTCCGCAACGACGTAAAACTACGGTAGCTCACGAAGAGTACGGTCGTCCGCAAAGATTTATAACTATGAAAAACGCATAACAACAAGAATGTGACCGTCCGCAACGACGTAAAACTACGGAAGCTCAAGGTGAGCACAACTAACAGGAATTAGTAGAGAAGTTAGATCAAGATAAGAACGACTGTCCGCAACGACATGAAACTACGGAAGAAGAGAAAGAACAAGACAACATCATCGGCAACCGTCCACAAAGACGTGAAACTACAAAATCGGCAAATGAGGAGGAAGACAGCTATGTATCAGAAACGGCCTCATACAAAACTGGACCACTAGAACCGTCTCGGTCAAAGGTTAGGGTACAAAAGGATTTTACCCCGCATAACCAGATTAGTCCGTTGCCCTATAGGCCGGGGCCAAAGTTCACCAGGCGAGCACCTCCCAAAAAGCCACGCACATTGAGGAGTGTGCAGCAAGTTGTGTACGTGAGCACTCCGGAGCACGATTATTGATGTAAGATTATATCGCGGAGACCGGTGCGCATTCATGCGGTCCGTCGCGACACAACAGTAGGAGACGCAACAACCCCATGTAACGGCACAAAATTCTCACGACGCAAGAAAGGAGAAATGCATTATCCCATCAAAATACAAAATGACGGTAGACAATGATAGAGTCGCAGAGATCCCGAATTCACCCCACCTCAAAAGATCACCCCAATATCACGCCCACATACCTACCTACCGATCCACAACCAGGAACATCACATTGGATTCAAAAAGGGATTTAATCCATTCACAATTCCAATCCAGCTGAACGAGGCAACGAAGACCAGCCCTGTGGCTAGCTTAAATAGCTCAGCGGATGCAGAAACTGTAGAGGCAGTTATTCCCGCGAACCAAAACAAGATACCTGGTCTAATGGATTTCCTTGTCGCCTCACCCCCAATTTCGTTCCGCCCATACGGACTCATCCATAAATCCCCACAACGCCACTCCTCGTGCCGTTCCGTCTTGAGAGGGGGAGGACGATAGATGCGAAACGAAGACGAAACGTCAGGTGTCGGAAGAGATTGAGGTGCCAGAAGGTATGGCGCAAGTCAACGAGGAGGTGACGGTCACGCAGCCAATGATGGAGCGAACTATCAAGCAAGCGGCAGCCGCTGCGGGAGCTCAGCAACCACTGCTGATAATAATGCCGGGAGCAACTGTCTACTTGAATAGACCACCCGTGGCTGAGTGCTCACGCTGCCGCAGAAGATGCGGTACAGCGTCTGGTATCATACAAAAGGCGCATATATATAAAATGGCGCACAACGTATATATAAAATGATACATATAAATGGCGCTCAACGTATATATAAAGGGATACCTACAAATGGCGTCCAAAGTATATATAAAATGACTAATACAACCGTGAGGTGTGCGAACGGAGCATATAAATTGCATCCCGTGAGGTGTACCAATCGAGCAATTAAAGAAGAATTAGTACCCCTAACGTTTTTTTTTTCCTCATGATTCCCCCAATTGGTCCCGCGAGAGGAAACGATACCCATGTATCGCCATGAAAAATATATATGAAGTAAACGCGAATCGTGTTAAGAGATGACCTGGAAAACGAAAATAAAAAGATATTAAAGCCGATCTCTCAGCCGAGATACGGATATGGCACAGCGTCGGTCGGCGAGGACGAAATCAACAGCACTAGTTAGAAGAGCGCACAATGGCACCCATAGTAACTATGCTACTTGCTCGTCCAACCAACGCCGTACCAACCCGTGATAATTGGAACGTCACTACCGACGACAATTTTTTCCAGCAAAGATGCGACACACAGAGGAAGAAGAATTGAATCGCAAAAAAGAAAGAGAAATGCTTGCGAGAACAACGTAGAGTAAAGCGTTAGAAATTGGCGTATAGTTAGGCTAGGTTATACATATAAATAATAGTTATAGTTTTTTTTCACGCAATGATAATTTACTCAGTACCTCTTTCTAGTATAAGTTTCACATTAGCAATAGGTTAGAATAGGGCTTAGTGTATAATTAGATGTATGGAAGTAGCAATAGGAAAAACAAATAGTATTGTATCGCGTCACAGCGGGCGACCGACGACCAAGACGCACACCAGCGGGTGTAATTATATTTCTCTTTTCAGTTATCGTAAATTACTTTTTTTGTTTCTCTTTTATACCCAGGCGAAGAGTAAACCAATAGTTGTCGTATTTTCCCAAATTATGTATTATCCCCTACCGTGTTTTCGTCAAATTATGTATTATTCCCTACTGTGTTCCCCAATGTATATCCACAACGTTCGCGTTTCGCGCACCGTCAGCACTCCAACCCCTTCGCGACCACGGGCCCCCTCTGCGGTTTAGGAGGGGGAGTTTGTAACCGGCCGCACAGCAGTCGTAGGTTAGGGCGCTTGGGTGAAATCGCGAGTGTTCGCGCGAGTTCGCGAAATTGTACGCGCGAGCCGCGAGGGCGCTGGGAGCGCAACTTTGGGTACAAGGCTCGAAATGAAGATCACTTTCGTTCCCGGCGTTCGTATAGTTTTATTCTAATATATTTTCTATCGTTATATAGTTTTAATATTCGTATATTCATTTTTCGTCGCACGTTTTTCCGTCGACTGAAGTCGTGAAAGTTTGAGGTCGCCATCTTAGCGTCCTTCGCGTCGGCATGTTTAAAAGGCGATATTTATCTCATTTACGTGCGCGTAATCCGGAGGAGCGAAAACGGCACACACGGTAATACCCTTACCGCAGCCCCGGACCGAGAGCGCAAACGGCTGAGGAGGCGCACACGCTGTTATCGTGTATCGTCGCGCGTTAGCGACACCATCAGCAGTTACGAGCCGCGGTCAAGCGCAACTGCGTGAGCAACCGAGGAGAAGCGAGAGATATCGGCGCGGCCCGACACGTCCTTACGCATCCGCGTAAGTGAGAGAGAGAGAGAGAGAGACAGCGCACCCAGCCGATCTGGTACAAGGCGACAGCCGCGAGCATCGAGGCCAGCGACAGCATCGTCGTCGGCGGCAAGTAGACTTAAGTACTTTTTATTATCGTTAATATGTATGTGCGTAGCTAGGCTCCTGGCCCGCCGCCGCGCCCGTGTCCCGCGATCCGTGCGTGTAGCGTAGCGGTTATGTACGCATAGCATATATCTCCAGTATTTAGTATAATGTTATATCTTTGTATCTTCATTTAATATATCGTTTACGTATCGTATATAAAGTATCGTCCCACATTGAACCGTTGTTCCGCCGCTTTATAGAAACTAGTTTTTTTTTCTCATTAAAAACTAAATGAAAGGTAATATCCGAATTAGGTATTGATTAATGGGAAGTATATTCAAATTATATAATAGACAATGTATGATAAATACAACGGTTTAGTAAAAATATCTGATATATTCAAGGGAAAAGTTAATTGGCGACTCCATAAAAAGGGTCCACACAGCTCTGACATTTCTTCCACGGAACTAGCCTCATACAAAAACATGTGCAAAAATCTCACTTGTCGTTCCGGAGGATTCAGAATCAATTCAAAATTACGTGTATATATATATATATATATCGTGATGCTGCCGAAAAATTCTATTATTAATTAATTTAATTAAGTAGCTGTTCGCGCACACGAAAAAATTCTTTTTTATCAAACGTTATTCACCTGTTGAAACACTAGGGGAGCTCCGCCAGTTTAAAAGGAGTAATTATACAGGAAACAAAACTAACGGACGCGTACACACACTTACGTGGCTGGAATGGCATGTAGATTCGACAAAGAAATAAATGAAACACCCGAAATTTCCGTTTTGGCTGCCATCAGGCTCTACCTCCTTTATTTATTACTAATATAATAAAAAATAAACAACGGGTTCTGATGTCGCGCGATTGCCGCATAGACTTCGCCCGTCGTGTCCCGAACACCATCGCCTCCGACCGCGGTTTCGTCCGATAACCAAAAGGGACACTGAGCATCGACTACCCCGTCCGTCGCGCTACGCGCACTCATCTCTCTGTCTCGTGCTCTCTCTTACTTTCCGCCTTAGTGGGGGGGGGGGGGGGTGATGGCTCCGGGTTGGTCCTCCGGAAGAAGGGTGGTGTCGAGCCGATGGTTCCATGTACGGGTGCGGTACCGCTGCTGTCTCCGCTTCCTGCCCGTCTCGTTGTTCCTCTTCTTCGTCGCCTTTTTCTACTCGTTCGCCTCTTCTCTCTTGGTTGTCTCGCTCTACGATATGTTTTACCTTCTATAATTCTGAGTCTTTCTCTAGACCCTCACTGCCTCCACCCTTTCTTTATTTCGCTTTCACAACACTATATTTCACGCCCTCTATATTTCAGTTCCCTTTCTATAATTACACCTTCCTTTCTTTTTTCTATTTCTCGTACTTTTTGTGCTCTCTTCTTCCTTCTAATTCTCACTCCCTCCCTCTTTCTCTTTCTATAACAGTTCCTCGTTTTGTTCTTTCTTTCGTCTTCTCTCTCTCTCTCTGTGTGTACGCGTCCGTTAGTTTTGTTTCCTGTATAATTACTCCTTTTAAACTGGCGGAGCTCCCCTAGTGTTTCAACAGGTGAATAACGTTTGATAAAAAAGAATTTTTTCGTGTGCGCGAACAGCTACTTAATTAAATTAATTAATAATAGAATTTTTCGGCAGCATCACGGTATATATATATATATATATATATACACGTAATTTTGAATTGATTCTGAATCCTCCGGAACGACTAAGTGAGATTTTTGCACATGTTTTTGTATGAGGCTAGTTCCGTGGAAGAAATGTCAGAGCTGTGTGGACCCTTTTTATGGAGTCGCCAATTAACTTTTCCCTTGAATATATCAGATATTTTTACTAAACCGTTGTATTTATCATACATTGTCGAAACGCACAAACACTCTTTGTTATATTTGTAGAGAAATGGATTTGCTATTATATAATTTGAATATACTTCCCATTAATCAATACCGAATTCGGATATTACCTTTCATTTAGTTTTTAATGAGAAAAAAAAAACTAGTTTCTATAAAGCGGCGGAACAACGGTTCAATGTGGGACGATACTTTATATACGATACGTAAACGATATATTAAATGAAGATACAAAGATATAACATTATACTAAATACTGGAGATATATGCTATGCGTACATAACCGCTACGCTACACGCACGGATCGCGGGACACGGGCGCGGCGGCGGGCCAGGAGCCTAGCTACGCACATACATCTTAACGATAATAAAAAGTACATAAGTCTACTTGCCGCCGACGACGATGCTGTCGCTGGCCTCGATGCTCGCGGCTGTCGCCTTGTACCAGATCGGCTGGGTGCGCTGTCTCTCTCTCTCTCTCTCACTTACGCGGATGCGTAAGGACGTGTCGGGCCGCGCCGATATCTCTCGCTTCTCCTCGGTTGCTCACGCAGTTGCGCTTGACCGCGGCTCGTAACTGCTGATGGTGTCGCTAACGCGCGACGATACACGATAACAGCGTGTGCGCCTCCTCAGCCGTTTGCGCTCTCGGTCCGGGGCTGCGGTAAGGGTATTACCGTGTGTGCCGTTTTCGCTCCTCCGGATTACGCGCACGTAAATGAGATAAATATCGCCTTTTAAACACGCCGACGCGAAGGACGCTAAGATGGCGACCTCAAACTTTCACGACTTCAGTCGACGGAAAAACGTGCGACGAAAAATGAATATACGAATATTAAAACTGTATAACGATCGAAAATATATTAGAATAAAACTATACGAACGCCGGGAACGAAAGTGATCTTCATTCGAGCCTTGTACCCAAAGTTGCGCTCCCAGCGCCCTCGCGGCTCGCGCGTACAATTTCGCGATCTCGCACGAACACTCGCGATTTCACCCAAGCGCCCTAACCTACGACTGCTGTGCGGCCGGTTACAAACTCCCCCTCCTAAACCGCAGAGGGGGCCCGTGGTCGCGAAGGGGTTGGAGTGCTGACGGTGCGCGAAACGCGAACGTTGTGGATATACATTGGGGAACACAGTAGGGAATAATACATAATTTGACGAAAACACGGTAGGGGATAATACATAATTTGGGAAAATACGACAACTATTGGTTTACTCTTCGCCTGGGTATAAAAGAGAAACAAAAAAAGTAATTTACGATAACTGAAAAGAGAAATATAATTACACCCGCTGGTGTGCGTCTTGGTCGTCGGTCGCCCGCTGTGACGCGGTACAATACTATTTGTTTTTCCTATTGCTACTTCCATACATCTAATTATAAACTAAGCCCTATTCTAACCTATTGCTAATGTGAAACTTATACTAGAAAGAGGTACTGAGTAAATTATCATTGTATTACACACCTCCTTTCAATTCCGCTGGCGAGCAAAACGACTGATCGTACGTGTCGCGCATCTCTCAAAAATTGTAGGAAAAGAAAGGGTGGGAAATAAGCACGACGTCCGACGACAACGATCGGAACGCATCGGGCGCGTTCCGATTAAATTTAATTAAATTTCCTTAAAATTTACATGTTAAGAAAAACCAGTAATGAAAATCTTATTTTTAACTTTATTAATAGATTTTGTAAAGGTTAAAAATATGATATAGGAAGGCAAGTAACGTAAGCATATGAGGTGTGTTCAAAAAGTAACGAGTAGTTTTAATTTTCACGGGTTTGGAGAGTCTGTTTATATGACAAAATTTTTTTATTATATTGGTACCGATACCTCTGAAGTACGATAAAATTTTCAGCAATATTCATTACTTAATTTTTAAGTGGCAGCCGCTAATATTAGATGAGTTTTTTTAGCAAGGCGATTTTCCTTTGTGAAAAAAAATGCAGCAAACAATTTGTTTTCTATTTTGCGTAAAAAATGAAATAAAGTGTAGTAAAATATTAAAAAAATTAATAAATATTAATAAAGTTTGTAAAATATTAAAAAATGCATATGGTAAGTGCTATGAGTAAAGCAAGGATTTATGAGTAGAGATTAGCGTTTCCAAAATGGCTGCGAAAACGTTGAAGATAATGAACGATGCGAACGCCGAAGCACATCAACAACCGATGAAAACGTGAAAAAAGTGAATGAAATGGTTATGAACGATCGCCGAATCACAATCAGAGAGGTCGCTGATGATGTTGGCATGTCAGTTGGCTCATGCCATGAAATTTTTTCGGAAGTTTTGGATATGAAACGTGTAGTAGCACAATTTGTTGAATTATTGAATTTCGAACAAAAAAAACGGCGCATGGAAGTTGCTCAACAATAGCTAAATAAGTTAATAACGATGCAGAACTACTAAAACGTTTTATAACAGGTAAGGAAACATGGGTTTACGGATATGATGTCGAAACTAAGGCTCAATCGTCCCAGTCGAGGCATTCTGGATCGCCAACACCAAAAAAGGCTCGACAAGTGCAGTCGAATGTGAAGGTTATGCTTACTGCGTTCTTTGATTTTAATACCATAGTGCATCATGAATTGTTGTCATAAGGTCAAACAATCAATACGGAGTATCACCTACAAGTTCAACGCCGTATGCGTGAAACAAGCCGAAAAAATGCTCGGATTTTTGGCAAAACAATTCAAGGCTTTTGCACCACGATAATGTACCTGCTCACACTTCATTGCTTGTTTGTGAGTTTTTGGCCAAAAACAAAACTTTAATGATGCCCCAGCCTCCATATTCGCTAGATATGACTCCATGTAACTTTTTTTCTATTTCCAAAAATAAACAGAACATTAAAAGTCCGTCGCTTTATAAGCATAGTTAATGAGAATCATTAAAAGTTATATTATTTATTATCATTAATCATTTAATACCTACAAGCATTAAAGTGAATCGCTGAAAAAACTAAAAGCTATTAAAAAGATCGAGATTCACAAGAGTTTTTCCGCGGATTGGAAAAAATGTTGGCACAAGTGCATTATGTTCAAGAGGGATTACTTTGAAGGGGAAAAATAGATAGTGCTGAATAAATAAAGATTTTTTTCATAAAACAAAAATTCTGGTTATTTTATGGAACACATATCGTATATAGTTCTACCAGAGATGAACCGAGATTGCTAGGGCTCATATAAATCAATGGTTTCAAATTGGTGCCACAGCCTACTGTGGTAGGTGCCCGAAAAAGGTCCGTGTGCGATGTCGATTATAGGTAATTGCAGTGCACTGCTAAAAAATGTCCGAATAGAAAATAATAGAAATAGCACATCTAAAGCAATAAAGGAGAAACGGCCGGCGCGAGTACAGACTTTATTAAGGGAAGGGGCAAGATGGCAGGTAGGCACAATGCCGAAGAGAGGAAGTAGGGCAAGCTAAGGACCGAGTGAAAGAAAAAACAACTACGCGTGTATACGTATATATAAGAAATAATGCGTGCACTAATTCTATTCTCTATTTGGGCAAGTTCGGACAGATTCCAACCGCAACCAAAATCCATTCATTCTCTCTCTCTCTCTCTCTCTCTCTCTCTCTATATATATATATATATATATATATATATATATATATATATACATGCATACATACATACATTTATATACAGATTAAATTTTAATACTAGTTATTGATATGCTTTTACACAAAAACACACACACACACACACACACGCGTAGTGTTTCTTTTCCTTATTTCATATTTAATTCATATTTAAATATATTCAGAGAAATATCACCATTTCTGAAAACAGAAGAAATATATTTATAGAGTTCCTAAACAATTTGATAAATTTATTGCCATTCGTATTATATGAACATCCATATTAATAGTAAAATTATAATAGTTTTCACATTGTCAAAATAGTTTATAGAATTTATTTTAGGTTGATTTATATATATATATATATATATATATATATACATATATATATATATACACATCAGGATAAGTCGGAATTAGAATCAGATTTTTGCTAGAACTAGAGCGCAACGTAAGAATTTCTTTTATTTTTCATTCAAATGGCAATTTTAAGATTAACATTATATATATATATATATATATATATATATATATATATATATATATATATATATGGGAATCGAAGTTACGGTATGTGCTCAGAGTAGAGTACCAAGCGCCGAATAGCGCAGGTAGCCGACAAGTTATCGCGCGGAGAGACCGCGCCAATCTAATGAAGACACCTGCAACTGGCACGCGGCTAGAAATCACCCCAGCACGGGAAGGCACCTACTCCGCACGAATGCGACGGCCCAATAGCTATGGCGCTCTGCATTGGACGGAAAGGAAGAGTGGGGGAAAACCCGTACTGGGGATAAATAGGAGCAGTAACGTTCGATACGGGGACTTGCTGGCAACGGTTTTGGCGGAGTGGTCGGATCAACGTAGTGAACAAATTATTTCATTTTCATATTATCTATATTTTCATTTTAATAAAGAGTTTTTTTATTTTCAAAATCCTCTTCCTGTATTTATTTTCCCTATAAAACCCTACACACACACACACACACACACATATATATATATATATATATATATATATATATATATATATATATATGTAGAAATGCGTGTAGTGTTTCTTTTCTTTATTTCGGCACCCCATTCTCTCTCTGCGTGCGCGCGCGCGTGTGTGAATACACTTATTTTTCGATTTTTCGCAGCAGCCTGATTTTTACATCTAATTTTTAGTAAAAATCTACCGAATCTCATTTGCATTAATATTATTTTAATAATATTTATATATATATGTTCATTATCTATATGAAAATGTGTATGTTAATGTATATATATAGTAACGATGCACGTGTCCGCCTCGAACACGTGGACGGCCGTTGCAGAAGATGTGCCCGGCTGAGCTTGATGTGAGACTCGGCTGAGTGAGAGGGGCGGTCTGCGAAAGGAGAAACGTCGCATACAAGGGGAGTAACGCGTCCGGTCAAGGAAAAGAATGAAAAGAGAAACGAGTAAAATAAAAATAGCTCTTTAATGTCGATACTCGTTGAGCGCTGCCAGATCCGCGGAGTCGCAAGGCGCGGTGCGCAGGTCGAGGGTCGTCGATGCGATGGCGCGCGCGGTCAGGGAAGAGAGAGAGAGAGAGAGAAAGAGAGAAAGTAGCGGGCTGCCACTTACAATCGGCGCGCCAAAGTCGTCGTTGTAGTCCGCTGGTGACAGGAGGCGGCGGCGGCAACCCCTGGATGTACGGGAGCACGCTGTCGGCAGACGTGGGAGGCGGTGTTCCTGCTAGTTGGTAGCCCCAGGATGGGGCGGTCACTCCTCACAGGTAGGGGCAGGCTCGTTAGCACGAGCCCTGCAACAACGTTCGCGGGACGATCTTCGCGAATCTCAGCCTGGAGGTCGGCAAAGAGCGCAAACAGCACAAAAAAGCCCTAAAAAAATCTCATGAATCGAGGCGACAGCGGAACTCGAGGAAGGTCAAGGAAGCTCGAGGAAGCACAGCAGTCCTCTCTACCCAAGAGCTCGCGCGTGATGATCTCTCCCCACTCCCCGCTCTCTCGCTCTCTCTCACTTACCTTCTCGCCAGTGTATCGGTGCCTCGGCTTGTAACAAAATTACATGCTAAATATTTACATATGAACTACAGAGAATACATATATACATATTTACAAATGCTACGACAGGAGAGAGAGCATAGGGACGTGGAATAGCAAGCGTAAGCGGCGCTTGCGATCTTCGTCACAATATATATATATATATATATATATATATATATATATATATACATATACATTAGCATTCCCTTCTATATTCCTTTTGAGTTCCAACAAAACTCCCCCGCACTATTTTTCGGGATATTTATGATTTTTTGGAGAACTAGTTAGGAATATCGTAACAGCTTTCAAAAAAAATTTAAACCATAATAAAAGAGCTTAGTAAAATACATATTTTTTATTCTATACAGTTTTCGGTACAAATAATATTTCTCGACAAAGTTCAACTATTCCGTTTCAAAAGACTCTGTGCTTATAGTTTTTAACTTGAGAATTAAATTTACATCAAACGCCATTACGATAATTTTAATCAGCATCGAAAAACAATCGACAAATCGATTATGTTCGTTTTTCGGAAATTCATCCACGATCTCTATTATAGTCTCAAATAGCAATTCTTATTGGAGCACGCTTGCTGCGAGCACGCATTTACATTGCTGCACGATCGCAACAGTTTCGGAGCAAGGCTGTGTTTTCAAAAAATCTTCGCGAAATTTACATCGCAGCGATCATACTGCAAGCATACACTACTAAAAAAATTTTTTTTCTTAAATTCATCGTGAAACCATCAAAACGTATTATACTGTTATATCTTTTAATATATATATATATATATATATATATATATATATATATATATATATGGGAAAATGGGCATGTTGGACACCCTTTGTTTGATTCACATTGAAATAAATTCTGTATAATTTTTAGATCATAAACTACACCGATTGAAAGTTGAGTATCGAAAGATTTATTTTATAATATTTTAATTTTTAATAACAATTATTTCTTTCAAAACAATAAAAAATATGAAATTAAAAAATCGGGGCATGGCCGGGCACCAATGGTTTTTCATCGAGACACGATAGGCACAAATGATATATATATATATATTCAATAACCCGAATTCCTCAATTCCTCGATTCCTACAATTTTTGGAGATTCAGCCGGGATAGAAATCAAGTAAGAAATTGGAGAACTGGAAGGAAAACGACACGGAGAGGACTTGGCGCAACTACGGGAATAGATGCAAAATTTGCAGCTTGCCATGAAGCAGCAAAGTGTGACTAGAAATTTAGTTATTAAAGACACTGAAATACCGGCCAGTACGGTAACAAGGGAATTATGGGGAGAACAACGGTTAGAGAATCCACCGACAAACCGGTGATCACCTCGAAGCGTCGGAGCTGCAACGCGGCACCCGCCGTCGGTAAGTGACCAAGACCAAAACCTGATTCAGCAGTTCTTAACAGCATTGCGCCGAACAGGACGAATAGGTCGTCCGCTGATATCATTCAAAGACGAAGCTGACGCCTTGTCAAAATTCTCTGGCCAGGATGATACACAACCTGTAGCGGCCTGGATTGCTATAGTTGAAGAAGTAGCCACGGTATACCAATGGGCCGAACAAGAAGTGTGCCTTGCAGCAAAGCGAGTTCTCATAGGCACAGCTGAAAAGTGAATGGCTACACAATGCGCTAAGCAATACGCGATTCGTATGAAAACGATCGATAAACAGAGAGACGTTCCAGAGAAACTTATATTAAAATACCTCATTGGTGGCATACCAGGTGAAGGTCTACAGAAACTGTACCTGGACGCGTTCCAAAATGACGAAGACTTAAAGCGCGCCTCAAAACCATCGGCACGGACGCAGGGAATAAACCGCGCGAAAGCCACCCGCTTCGAACGAAGATCAAAGCTGGAGGCACAAATCGTCCAAATGTTTCAACTTCGGGAAACCCGGCCATATAAGAAAGATATGCCCTTATAAACAGAAAGGCATTATCTGTTATAAGTGTGCACAGCAGGGATATTTCAAAGACTGCAAGGAGAACAGGAACCAGGGAAGCTGCTCAAATGCAGTGAAACAAATCGATAGCGGGAAGAGAGAGAGCGATCGAGACCACGCGAAAGCAAATGTTGGTGGAGTTACCGTCAAGGCGCTCATTCATTCGGGCGCGTGGCTGAACAGCATGAGAGAAGACGTATGGGAAGAAATAATGGGTATATCGGGAGTCTACGTGGATTCGGCAATGTACAATTACAATCCAAGGGCTGTACAAGTTAGTGCACGTCGCTCGACGGGGTCGAGTACCAACTAGATTACGTGATCGTGCCCACTGAATCCACGGAAAAGAAAATGCTCATCGGAGACCCTTTAAGAGACATAACGAGAGTCGCCCTCGATCGGCGTAGGACAACAGTAGAACCTTTGCCGGGAACTGCATATATTGATGTAGTAATAGAAGAATGCAGTCCATTCAGCATCGCTCTTCAGGGGGTACTAACGAATTTCAGGGGGAAACCAAGAAACTGATCGAGAGCTACCTACCGTATGCAACGGAAAAGGCGCCCGTGGAGATGAAAATTCTGCTCAAGGACGAGATTCCGATAGCCCGCGCGTCGCGTCACTTAGCACCGAAGGAGATGATGGTAGTGGATGAGCAAGTAAACGAGTGGTTAAGTGATGGTGTTATGGTGCCTAGTTGTTCTGAGTTTTCCACTGCCGTAGTGGTGGTGTGTAAAAGAGATGGGACGCCGCGTGTGTGTGCCACTCAATAAAGTGATCGTGAAGAACGAAAGCCGATGCCAATCATGGAGGACATTTTGGACGAGTTGGCAAATGCTCGTATATTTTCCGCAATCGACCTGAAGAATGGCTTCTTCCATGTGAAGATCGGAGAAAGTAACAAAAAATATACATCCTTCGTACCGCTAACCGGGAAATGCGAAATTAAAATGTGGTGCCTTTTGGTCTGGCGACGTCACCAGCAGTATTTACCAGGTATGTGCGGTACGTGTTTAGGGACCTCATAAGAGAAAAATTTGTGCTAGTTTTCATGGACGACGATGTAATTCAAGGGCAAACACAACATAAGGCACTGGATAATTTGAAGAGAGCGCTGGAGATCGCTTCCAGGTATGGACTAAATATTAATTGGAATTTCTAAACATTCTGGGACCCACCTTTATTTTTACATAAATCAAACATTTACATTTATAATTAATTATTTTAATAATTTTTTTTTTTAATAATTTTTTTTTAATAAATTTATAACGAAAATTGCTTTTCTGGGAAGTGTGCGGTATCTATTCGAATTTTCCGGGCATCCCCGAAAATGAATGAGGACTTTCTGGGCATCCCAGAAAATAAATGAGGACTTTCTGGGCATTCCAGAAAATACTACAATAATTTTCTGGACATCCCAGAAAATACTACAATAATTTTCTGGGAATCCCAAAAAGTCTAGTATGATTCTTTATAGTCAAAAGAATAAAATAGATGACTATAATTTGTGAGCATTTCAAAAAATCACTTTTTAATAAGTTACCCCACTCTAAAAGCGTAAAAATCGTTATCTTTTCAAACTTCGCATATGGAGAGAAGGTTAAAAGAACAATATCGATGAAGGATTGTTAGTAAGAATATATTTAGCTAAACAAAAATTTAATCATAAATAATTAAAAATTGCTGTTTGAAAGTGAATTTCTAAACAGACTATCGATTCGTACATTTGCCATCGATGTTGATACAAACCAAATTTTTTACATCTTATACTATGTAGAGTTCAGAAAAACTGCGATTTTGAAACAAAGCATCGGGTACGAAAATAATGAAAATGAAATTTTGTTTATTACACATTTTCACATTTTGATTAAATATTTTAAAAATAACGTTTTCATATCAAGGAGCGTGGTCATACTCCGAAGGCAAGTGTGCGTACTACAGCCGGCGTACGACCGTGTTTTTAGTATATACTTTGATATTGGGTTGGGAGATTTTGAAATAATTATAGCGTCAATATTAAACTATGATATTACTTCTTATTGCTTAATATAAAGCTATTCTGTTAGACGACCTTTCAAAAAAGGTTTGATGTATAAATATTTTATTATATTAAAGTTATTACGCAATAAATACATTTTACTCCGTTTTCAGATTCTTTCCATTTATTTAATTTTGCCCATTAGTGAAAACGAACTAGATAATAAATAACTAAATTATATCTAGCTAAAACTTAATTGTAAAAAAAATTAGAAGGTCGAAACATTGGTATTTTTTGATGCTTGTGAATTGCTTATAGTATGTTAATCTTTAGAGCAGTACTAACTTTATGAACAGGTAACTTATATAGGGAACTCTAAAAATATAAAAGTCTTTCAATGTTTAAAACTTTTTTTTAATCCTAATTATTCAATTTATAAAAATAATACAATGAAAATTACAAAAAAATTATGCGAAAATTTATTTTTAAAAATGTATTTGAAAAGCGCATATAATATTAATAAATTTACCATGTCAAGAAAGAGACTAATTTTCCATATTATTATAAAATACAATTCAAGAGATGATATTTATTAACTTTTTATATACCATACGTTGTTCTGCACACTCTTCATTCTTTTCGATACGACGATAACGGTAGGTTTCATGAAAAAACTTTTTTAAATTTGTAGAAAAGATTTATACTTTCTTTACTTTTTCATCTAAAAGTTACAATGTATAAAAATTAAAACGTTTTGTACAAATTCCGATAGAAGATTTAAAAATAACTCAAAAAGAGTAAGTAGAATGTGGTTGAATTTCGGAATCTCAAGCACAAACGGCATAAAATTATATTACATAAAAGTTTAAGAGTTCATGAACTGCATTAAATAATTAGGCTCGAAATACATTCTCTTATAAATCGCATGCCAATCTGAATTTGACATTTTATAATCGTATGAAATTTTTTACAGCTTCTATACGTAAAAACAATGAACACCGGTTTCAAGATTTTGCTTGAAAATTTTTTTTGTCCAAAATATAACCTAAAGTTCGAAAAGATTGGAAGATTTACTCTAAAATCTTTATAGTTCAAATTGATTAACTCAGACTAGTTTCTAGTAACTAGACTAGACCATATCTATGTAGAACTAATACAGTTTACACTTTGTTTCGTCAATTAATTTGGAGTGAATTAAAAACAATAAATTGCTAAAATTTTTAAACATTCATAATTTAATTGTCCAAATAATTGTAACATATCTGCCCGTCAACTGAGACTGATTGTGAAAAATAGTATTTAATCTAATATTCTTATTTATAAAATTTAAACGATTGAATTGTTTGTCCTTTAAAGTTTTTAACAGTTAATATGTTATTTACTTCGCTTTTAAAGTTTAAATAATATAGCATATAAATGAAAAATTTCGTCATAGATACGATTAATATAGTTAATATAACAATTGATTTCAAGTATGATGGTTTTAGAGTAAATGTACCAATTTTTTCAAAATTCATATGTGGATAGGTTTGAAAAAAATTTTTTTCATCGAAATCCTCAAATAGGCGTTCATTAATTATATATATAAATATAATCTCAAATGAATTATGTATATCTGATTTTATTTATCACTTTTAACAAACAACTTTTTTATTCAATAATAATGAGTAATAATTTCGAAGCTTACACGAATTGGTACTCATACAGATTTACATATACTTGACTATGTAAAAATTGACTTCAAAACTTTCTTTTGCTTAAATTAGAAATAATTGAATATAATTGAAATGTCATTTTATTATTAGGATTATTTTACGGTTATTGTTTTAAATTTGTACAGGTTTCATGAAATTTTTGAATATTTTAAAATTGTCTGAATGATTCACAGCGTATATATCATTATTATTGAATAAAAAAGTTATTTGTTAAAAGTGATGAATAAAATCAAATGTACATAATTCATTTGAGATTATTTTCGACAAGGCGAACTGTCATTTCGGATGAGGATTTTTTATCCTTGTTCAATTACTTCAATTACTGTATTTACTGTTAAAATGAACGAAAACTAAAAATCTTTTTAAGACACCAAATGACAATCACACATTACAAATTTAAAGGAATTTTTGAAAAATTAATAAGCTGGAAACTAGATATTTTGTAACCTTCTGATATGGTATTAAAATTACTGAATTTAATTATTCCCGTACAATTTTGGAATTAAAGAAAATAAAAAAAAATATTTAAACTATTCTAATATAATATAATGTAATAAATGCAAAAAATTTTGGATCAATAAATTCTGTAAAATGTAAAGAAAAATTATATATAAATTTTAAAGGATATAATTATATATTTGTTATAACATAAAACGTATCACACATATTGTAATATTCTTACGAATCTAAATGTTAACGTATATGTAAACGTATATGTACGTAAATGTGCATACTAATATAAATGAAAAATAGCAAACTTCCGATTAGTTTCCTCGTCTAATTTTGATGAAAACGTATGAACTTATATTTTTTAAGCTACTAGTTAGAAGTATCGTACTGACTTTTAGATTTTCGATTTTCGTAGCGTAAGCCATAAAAGTAATGGTTTGAACGAACTTATCTCGAAAATTAAGAAATTTTTTGTGATCTAAAATTATTATTTAAAATATTTTTTGAGATTTTTCGTATTGCGTAAGATAAATTAGGAAGACCATTTTATTTTTCTGCTTTACACCATAAAAATCGACAATCTAAATGCCAGTACAATATTCCGAAATTGTGCATGTAGTTTATTTATATTATTATTCATTGTATGAAAATAATTATATTCATATTAATATTTAATATTAACAAAAAAACAACTGAATTTATCTACAATACTTGTACCATTTCATGTTTCTATATTTATTTGTTTACATGTTTTAATAATTGAATATACTAAATAAAACTTCATTAATAAACTAATTTATACAAATGTTTATTAATTTTTAATAAAAATAACAGACGAGAATGTTGTCAGAACGTGACGATATGCATCAAAAAGTGGCGTAACAAGGATTAAATGTTTATTGCTAAAGCCATGGTTTATTTAACAAAATTTAGATTTAAATCATTCACAAAGATTACTCAAGAAGCAATATTATGCATTTTTCAAAAATTTGAACCTGCTGCAATTTTACAGATTTTTTAAGTTGCAAAAAGATTGCAAAATTTGTATTTCTAAAAATCATAAATTTTTTAATATGCATTTTGGAAGAATAATTCTTAGATTCTTTTTTATTTGAAATAATCTATTTTTTCAGAAAAAAATTTTCCGATATCACATTTTAATTCTCTTCCATTTGTTGAAATAAAAGTGATTTAAACAATGTACTGCCCCGATTTTTAAAAAAGACCTCAGGATTCGTGCTCTACTAGTCAAAATACATAAGAAGTAAATTTTTTATTTGCGGACATCTCATTTCATAAGGGAAGTATAGCCAGCGCGAGATCTTCAAAACAAAAACGAAACAATCAACTCATATACATGTATAGTGAATCGGACGGTAGCACGCTTTAGGCAAGTCAACTACACACATATTGCACAGTAATTACTATGTATATCTATATATTCTATAATATATATATATATATATATATATATATATATATATATATATATATATATACACACACAGATTTATAGTACGGATTCAAATAATCTTAAAAGGAATATATATGATAAATGTGAAATGTGTGTGTATGTTAAATACAAAATATAATTCTATACTTGCACATTTTGGAATTAATTTTAAACCCAGGCTACAAATATTCTTTGAAACGTTCTATAGGGTTTCATACTTCAAATTTTATATATTATTTTACCTTTAATTAAATTATTTCCTGCAAATATTTAACCTTTAAAATGATGATGTAATTATTGTATATATAAAAACTTATGTGAAAAAGTATGAGAATATTTTATAAAATTACATTATTATGTCAATTCTATACTAAATATTTTAATATTTGTTGCTGGGGTTTTTTCTGTTATTGGAAATCTTTTACATTTCTTATATATATATTGTATTATTAATAAAAGATTCGTTTACTTTAAATATATTTTTCATATTATGTTACTTAAAGAATTACACAGTAATTTTTAAATTACGGAATGCATTTTTATCAACGTAAATGCTTTATTTTATGAAAATAACTTAAATCTGCTAAAACTTCGATATAGATGTGATTCTACAAATAGTAAATGTATAGCTCACTATTCTATATTGTATTCCTTATTTGAGAGATTAGATTTGATTTTATTCCACACGTTTGATAAACAACTTTTTTATTCAATAATAATAACTAATAATGTCGTAACTTACGCGAATTGATACTGATTAGAAATAGTTTTAATTATTATATGTACACTGTAGTGTAGTGGCGAAGGCGTTCGATTGCGAATCACAGAGGGTCAGCGGTTCGAGTCTGGTTAAATAGGATTTTTTTTTAATTTTTTGCAGCAAAATAAAAATTATGAAATTATAAAATGATATCCAGAAATTTTATTCAAAATTCAGAGACGTAAAAAATTTCAATTATATTCAATTATTTCTAATTTAAGCAAAAGAAAGTATTGAAGTCAATTTTTACATAGTCAAGTATATGTAAATCTGTATCTATAAATCTTACCAATTCGTGTAAGCTTCGAAATTATTACTCATTATTATTGAATAAAAAAGTTGTTTGTTAAAAGTGATAAATAAAATCAGATATACATAATTCATTTGAGATTATATTTATATATATAATTATTGAACGCCTATTTGAGGATTTCGATGAAAAAAATTTTTTTCAAACCTATCCACATATGAATTTTGAAAAAATTGGTACATTTACTCTAAAACCATCATACTTGAAATCAATTGTTATATTAACTATATTAATCGTATCTATGACGAAATTTTTCATTTATATGCTATATTATTTAAACTTTAAAAGCGAAGTAAATAACATATTAACTGTTAAAAACTTTAAAGGACAAACAATTCAATCGTTTAAATTTTATAAATAAGAATATTAGATTAAATACTATTTTTCACAATCAGTCTCAGTTGACGGGCAGATATGTTACAATTATTTGGACAATTAAATTATGAATGTTTAAAAATTTTAGCAATTTATTGTTTTTAATTCACTCCAAATTAATTGACGAAACAAAGTGTAAACTGTATTAGTTCTACATAGATATGGTCTAGTCTAGTTACTAGAAACTAGTCTGAGTTAATCAATTTGAACTATAAAGATTTTAGAGTAAATCTTCCAATCTTTTCGAACTTTAGGTTATATTTTGGACAAAAAAAATTTTCAAGCAAAATCTTGAAACCGGTGTTCATTGTTTTTACGTATAGAAGCTGTAAAAAATTTCATACGATTATAAAATGTCAAATTCAGATTGGCATGCGATTTATAAGAGAATGTATTTCGAGCCTAATTATTTAATGCAGTTCATGAACTCTTAAACTTTTATGTAATATAATTTTATGCCGTTTGTGCTTGAGATTCCGAAATTCAACCACATTCTACTTACTCTTTTTGAGTTATTTTTAAATCTTCTATCGGAATTTGTACAAAACGTTTTAATTTTTATACATTGTAACTTTTAGATGAAAAAGTAAAGAAAGTATAAATCTTTTCTACAAATTTAAAAAAGTTTTTTCATGAAACCTACCGTTATCGTCGTATCGAAAAGAATGAAGAGTGTGCAGAACAACGTATGGTATATAAAAAGTTAATAAATATCATCTCTTGAATTGTATTTTATAATAATATGGAAAATTAGTCTCTTTCTTGACATGGTAAATTTATTAATATTATATGCGCTTTTCAAATACATTTTTAAAAATAAATTTTCGCATAATTTTTTTGTAATTTTCATTGTATTATTTTTATAAATTGAATAATTAGGATTAAAAAAAAGTTTTAAACATTGAAAGACTTTTATATTTTTAGAGTTCCCTATATAAGTTACCTGTTCATAAAGTTAGTACTGCTCTAAAGATTAACATACTATAAGCAATTCACAAGCATCAAAAAATACCAATGTTTCGACCTTCTAATTTTTTTTACAATTAAGTTTTAGCTAGATATAATTTAGTTATTTATTATCTAGTTCGTTTTCACTAATGGGCAAAATTAAATAAATGGAAAGAATCTGAAAACGGAGTAAAATGTATTTATTGCGTAATAACTTTAATATAATAAAATATTTATACATCAAACCTTTTTTGAAAGGTCGTCTAACAGAATAGCTTTATATTAAGCAATAAGAAGTAATATCATAGTTTAATATTGACGCTATAATTATTTCAAAATCTCCCAACCCAATATCAAAGTATATACTAAAAACACGGTCGTACGCCGGCTGTAGTACGCACACTTGCCTTCGGAGTATGACCACGCTCCTTGATATGAAAACGTTATTTTTAAAATATTTAATCAAAATGTGAAAATGTGTAATAAACAAAATTTCATTTTCATTATTTTCGTACCCGATGCTTTGTTTCAAAATCGCAGTTTTTCTGAACTCTACATAGTATAAGATGTAAAAAATTTGGTTTGTATCAACATCGATGGCAAATGTACGAATCGATAGACTATAGACAGATAGTTTAGTATTGACGCTATAATTATTTCAAAATCTAGTCAAATTTTAAACAAACATAAAATAGAATTTTAAAACAAAAATAATGCCGATAAAAAGTTATTTATTCAATTTAAGATTTACTTTAAATAAATAAATGTATGCTCCTTTGATATCTGTATTTATAAAAAAATTATGAATTTATTATAATCTTCATTTTTAACACTCGTTCCAATTGTTTCAAATTGATTTTTATTGATTTTAGTTTATAAAGAAACCTCACTTAACTTGCATTACGATATTATTTACAAATTAATTTTTTTTACGTCTCTTAATTTGGAATTATTAAATTATATGAATCATTATGTGATGATCGAGAATATCCTATAATATATTTATATAATTTCTGGGACTGACCAGAAAATACGGCTGATGATACTTGGGCATCCCAGAATTCTATATGCGGTTCTGGGCATCCCAGAAAATACCAAAACTAAAAAATGCGTACTTTCTAGGACTTCCAAACGTGCAAAAAGCATATTATAGTATATTCTGGGAAGTACCAGAATATACTGTCTTGTGCAGGGCAGTTCTGGGACTTACCAGAAAATGCGGTCAGGTCCCAGAACATATGAGTTTGTGCACGAAATCTCCCAGAATTTGCGTATTTATCCACACACACACACACACATATATATATATATATATATATATATATATATATATATATATATATATATACATTCAATAGCCCGAATTCCTCCCTTCCTCGATTCCCACACATACATACACACACACACACACACACACACACACACACACACCCATAATATATTGATTAATTTATTTTTTTTACGCCAAATAAAAATAAACTAATTAAAAATGGCCGAACCACGAGTATCATAGGTCTATAAATTGAACAAGGCAGAAGTAGAGAGCGAACGAGAATTACACAGAATTAGTACTGAAGGTCGTCTTATCACATTGAGACGTTTATTCTTGTGCGCGCTTATCCTGATTTATTTTAAGAAAAGCCAGTTGACAAGGAAGATTATAATGAATATCTCGACCGAACGAAAGATATAGAAGAGATGGTAAATGAACATCAATACCTGCAACAATAACGCCAGCAATAGCAAATAAATATAGCTTGCTAGAGCCCGATTTCAAATAACAGATCTAATAACACAGCTCCTGCGTCCGTTATTATGCAAACGACTCCCGCACCAAGACACGGCAAAAGTGTTAGAGCAGATGAAAAAATAGGGATGTTATTTTGAAGCTAAAGACTTATATTCATTTCTGGAAAGAGTGCACGAACTGCAACGTGCATATTATCTCTCGGACGATCAAATTCTTGGAGGTTTACCTCAACTGTTGAGAGCAGATGCTCAGCTTTGGCATAAAAATTATGTCACAAATATACATACGTTGACTGAACTAGAAGAAGCTCTTCGAAAATTTTATCTATCACCCAGTGAACTGAGATATCTTGACAGATAGATACACAATAAAATTCAAGAATCCGGAGAGAGTATACGTAATTTTGCTCACTCATCACGTTGATGCGAAGACGAGGAGACTCATGCCAGGTCTCATATTCTGGCTAGTTTTCCTGTAATGTTCGCTTCAAACGAATAAGTATAGTTGAATACAATGGTTCCTTGATGGTTTGAAAACACAAAAGCAGTTCGTAGTATACGACGCCCTTTTGATCCCTCCATATGCAGAACATAATATTATTTACGTGAATATTTAATTTCGGTGTCGACTCAGCGGGCAAGCCGGGCTTTGTGTACGATTTTCTGTTTTTAGGGTCATCATAATAAATCTATATTTAATCACCAGTGACAGTACGATGTAAAAATGATTTATTTTTATGCCGCCCCAGCAACATTTCGAATATGCAAAATCCCCGTTCGAAGTCTCTCGGCTTCAATTCGTACAGCACCCAACTTTTTAAATCAATCTTAATGCTTTTAGACGCAGAGAAATGGTTTGTTACGTGATGCCCAATTTGATACGCATTCTTATCCAAGAAAGAGTCTAATTCCTTATCTTTAAAACTTTTCGGCTTTCTGAAGCGATCCTTCTCATCAACTTCTAAATAACCATTTTTAAACCGTTTGAACCACTTGTGGCAAGTCGATTCATCAATACATTGCACCCCATAAAATGCTGAAAGCAAACGATAGGCCTCGGCCGCACATTACCTCATATTAAAGAATAAAACCAGTGCTTCCCGCAAACGAAGTTTATTTGTCTGGAAACTTGGAGATGTTGATAATAATATCTTTGGAATTATCAAAAATCCTGTTCACAGATGAATAAAACAACTTTTTCTCAACCGTTCTTCTCATTACAGGAAGTAACTGACACACTCATGAAGTTTAAAGAATCTTTCTTCTTCACGGCACATTTCAAATAGCACGCTTGTTTATGAACTGAGAAGTAGTTTACTACGTATAGGTAATAATTCATCGCATATAACACATCTGCAATAACCATCAAGCATTCTATAATACAAGTAAACCTTGCTTATTGCTTATTAATTGTCTCTCACTGTGTGGGTGTTATTACGCTTTCAGCTGAAAATCTGACTTCTTTCTCTATACGGCGTCATAGTGTTGGAAATAGAAGAGGATAATTTTCAGTTGACACGTCCAGAAAAAGTAACAATTGCTGCGATCGCTTGCAATTAGGCACGTACAAGCACACAAGATCTTATAAGTGATAAGACTGACGAGTTTCGTAGTAATGAGAGATTAAGAGAATGTGTATGCGCGAAAGCGTGTGTGTGTCAAATAAAACAGAGTACGAAATTCCCCATCATGTGTACAAGGGGCGTGAGAGCATTGGCCGAAATGCTGGCCATCAATCGGATGGATTAAACGGTGAACGCCGTCAACAGCAATGGATCACCTCTCGAAAGTACGGAGATCCTTCGCAGTCTATTCACTCAGCGGGGTTTGCGAGGAGAGAGAACGGGCATATAAGTAGAAAAAAGCCCCGGAAATAAAACAGGCAAGCTGCAAAAACTGCATTTATATGGATGGCTGCCACGTGGCTGCATAGTGTTTGGACGATATTGAAAATGCCAGCGGAAAAGTAGCATCGTAAGATTTAATTTCGAGAAAAGAAGACAAGAAAGAGTCATCGACATGAAAGTGCATTGCGCGTGTGTGCGAGATGGGAACATGAAAACATGGCCAGAAGCTAGCGTGTAGTGGCGAGGAGGACGGGAGAGGTTAGTCATGACCAGTTGCCAACGGGTACAATTGAAGAAAACTAAAGCGGGAACCATCACACCTTAAATTTAATTTGATAAAACTCACAATTGTCTTTCACAAAACACGCATGCCGCTAAAAAATTTGATATGTATTGTTATAATAATTTACAATACAATTGATCAGAAGTTTGTTGAAAATGATTTCATCCTGAAAATTTCTTAGTGATTAATAAGCAAGGTTCAAAATAACAAATATTAAACATTAAATTTTTCTGAAAACTTCTACAAAAATAGATTATAAAATAAAAATATACCTGCACATGCTGGAGACACTCTTCTTCCATTTCTAAAGTCATTTTATGTACTAGTGTACTATGTTTGTTAAACATAATAGCATTTTGAAACATGAGCATAATGTCCCTCTGAAAATGTCTTGTTGATCTAATAGTACCGTTATCGATATTCTTTTTTATTGTCCATAAATCCATGGGTTTAAATATAATTGAATGATAACCAGGAGCTTGATCTTCAGTGATAGGTCTCAAAAATATAGAAGCATATTTGTGTGTCGCTAATCTATTATACACAAGCATTATAGATTTTTTCCATGCTCTATAATCAGCAGTTTCTCCTCCAGTTTCATTGTCTATTTCACTATCTGTCGTAGCATTATACTTTTTGGAATACGTTTTCATTGCTCTTCCACCATTTAATTTACTTAAAGTTGGTTCATCTTCATCCAACTCATCTGTATTTTCTAGAGCCTCTGTAAGTTCCCTTTTTATTGTGCTACTCAAAAGTTCTTTTTTAAATTCTTCTTCTTGCTTAGATTTATATTCATTATTTGTGTTTTCTTTCTTGGACTTCATTTCATCATTTACTGATATTTCATTTTCAGTTAAATCTTCGCTTATTGAAATTTCTACTAATTGATCTTTTTTGATAGTTGCTTCATTATTTAAACACTTAATACTATTTTCTAGAATTATATTTTGTTGCAATTGATCATCTAATGCATCCTGTATCTCTTGCGTCATACTACTTACAGTAACATTTTTTCTTTTTTTATCCTTTATACTTGTAACCTCCTTAATTTTTTTAGGATATAGTTTATTTTGATTTGCGAGATTGTTTGAATCTTCATCTAATATTGTATATTTCTTAATTAATTCCAAATTTTTTATTTTGTCGAGATTAGAATTATCGTTTAAATATTCCATTTCCATTTCATATAATATCATAGGATCACTAAGCTTCTTGGTAATAATACTTTCTTCTATATGTTTTTCCTAATACAATTCATATATGTATAAATATATCAATACATACATATATACAAGTTCATATAATGAAAACATTAATTATAATTTTTTTAATTGATAAAAGAATTAGTTGAAAATAGAATGCATAATATGTCTGATTTGTTTCAGATAGTTTACTTAATATAAAATAAGGAAAAAGTTTAATAATAATATTGATAATGAAAATAATAATAAAAATGAAAAACATGGTAAAAAAAATTTTGATTAGAAAACGATTGAAAATAATTGAATACCATAATAACCCAAAAAGCATAAATGTACACAGACAATAGGACATCTTTATCTACCACCTGAACTGAAAAGTAAAATTTTCGTTGTAGAAGTCATATGTGATATATATACATATATATATACATATATATTGTGACACATACAGGAATTTCTTTCTATATATGTTAAAGGGAAAATTGGAGGGCAAAATAAAAGAAAAGAGAGATGAAGAGAGAAGTATATTCTAATAAGGAGCATAATATAGTAAAATTTCGAATTATTATAAAAGAAAACCTGTGTGCTGTAGTTCGGAAAATTTTCTTGCCAAGAAGTTATCTTTTAAAAAAAGAAGGTATTTTGTGAATCGATGACAAATAGATTATTATTCAGTCACATTATTATTATTATTATCTTGGATAATAATTTCGAGTTTAGCAAAACTGTGCTACTATTGCTTTAAATATCTTCTTTGACAAAAACGGTGCCACCATTGTCTTAAAGTACATTCTTTGACAATATTACGGAGGAGAGTTTATATTATTTTTAATTCGCTCCTTTCGAATTTGGGTTGCAAGTTTTCAGCGTCGATATCTAAGGTTGGTGCATTTTCCTAATATTCACATTCATTTCAAATCCGATATAAAGTAGCTTATTAAATTTTATGTAATATATATACTTAATACTTAAATAATTCAAATTCTTAGTATATTTAGTATAACGAATTATAAGTGCGAGAGAAAAAGAGAGAAAACATCATAGATTCGTATATTATAAGAATAACAAGCGCACACGCAGAACCTAGTAATAGTTATTCCTGTTCTCCGTAAGGCGGCATTCTTGTTACATAGTCTATCTAATAGACCTATAGATATTCTCTCTCACATCCTGTGTGAGTGCAAACGTGCGTTAGTATAGCGCGGGTGCATAAAAGTTAGGGATAGATATAAAAGTTATTATAATTATATTTTTGAATAAAAAAAAACATTTTTTTTCTTTCTAATACAGAAATCTATATGTAAATTATTTATCTTGTTTTTTTTCAATATAAATCCCGTTTAGTTAACCGTCGGTTTACCCCTTGTCTTTTTAGGAATTTTCCTTAATAAAATATTTAATTTGAGAAAAAGGATTATAGGGATAAAGGTAAGTTTGTGGATAATTTCGAAGGTTCCCATGGTCCAAAAAGATTAAGTGTAAATTACCTAACCCGTAGAGGAACCCTTCTCCTACGTTAACGGGGACTTAATACCGGGTAGACATTAAATGGATATAATAATTAATTTCAGGGACTTATCCCCCTGTACTGTCTAAGAACCCCCTTACAATGTACATATTAGGTTATCAAATATCTCCTTTCCACTTTTTTACTCTTCATTCAATGCTTTATAAAAAGTCTTACAGTGGTCGGATTTACTTCAAATATACACCGTTTTGTTCGATAATCTGTTTCCATCTAGACGGCAACTTCATAATACCCCTCTCGTAGAAAACCTTCTCCTTATTTGCGAAAATCTTGGACAGCCACTTTTCACAAGCCTCTTTTCAGTCCAACCTGGACAGGAACAGATGGTAATCACTTACGGCTATGTCCGAGCTATATGGTGGATGCGATAAAACCTCACATCCGAACTACCATAGTTTCTGACGAGTCATCAACGAATTATGTGATCTGCTGTTGCCCTGGTGGAACACTACTCTTCCTGTTGGCAAATTGTGGACGCTTCTGGTGGATAGCCTGCTTCAAGCGGTCCAGTTGTTCACAGTAGATGGTAGAGTAAAGCATCTGGCCATATGGGAGCAGCTCATAGTGGATGATTCCCTTCCAATCCCACCAAGCACATAGCACAGCCTTCCTGGCCGTCAATCCCAGTTTGGCTACTGTTTGGGATGGTCCACCGGCCTTGAACCACGACCGTTTTCGCTTGATATTGTCGTATCCATTTTTCGTCGCCAATCACCATACGCTTAAGAAATGGGTCGAGTTCTTTCCATTTCAGTAGCACATCGCAGGCGTTGATTCGGTCCAGAATGTTTTTTTGCGTCAAATCATGCGGCACCCAAACATCAAGCTTTTTCGTATCCAGCCTTCTGCAGATGGTTTAAAATGGTTTGGTGACAAAACTCTCATCTGATGGGCGATGTCACGAGATGCCCCACGCCGGTCTAACTCGATAAATTCCATGATTTGATCGGTATTCGTCGTCACAGGTTTTCCGCCGGCTTGCTTATCCATAGTGTCGTTTTCACCGGCTCCGAATCGTCGAAACCATACCTATGCGATTGTGTATTTATACTGTGTATTTATACTAGCATGCCCAATCTTGGCGGTACCCGAAATAATAATTTAACCAATTTATTAAACAGTTCAACAATATTTATTTTAAAAATACTCTATGTATAAATGTATATTCCTACAAATATGTTAACCTATCGTCAGTTACATATAAAAAGATGCTATTTCACATATCTTTTATTGGTTAAAATTTAGTTGTCACTAGGAACGAAATATTCTCGGTATTGAATTTAACATTCGAAAATATACAAAATATATACAAGATTCGGACGGTAGAATACGATGTTCAAACATTTACGGACAACTTCTACTAGTCTGAGAGCCAACGACATTTTGATGTTATATATTTCTCCTCGTCCGAAAATTAGTTTAAATGATTCATTTGAATGTGCTAAAGTAGGAAGTGACCGTCCGCTGCAAAAATTAATCTGGATGTAGCAACGCCAGGGACCAAAACATTTAAAAAAAAAATTTTTTCAGTTATTTATCCTCAGCTCAAATTATGTCAGAATTAAGATTAGACTATATATTGACGAAAACAAAACGTCCGCTGGTTCTAACTATCTGGATTATACGTCCGCTGCTCACCTGAACATAAAAAATAATTTTAAACTTTCGAACAAAAAGTCGAAAAAAAATTCTGAAAATAATCATTCATATGTACTTTCAGACACTGATTACGAATATAATTGAGAAAATTTGCAAAATGCAAAATCTAATTGTTAAAGTGCTAAACAAACTTTAAATATCTAGTTTTTTCGAATAATTTCCACTTTAGACAAAAATTGTTCAAACGAAAGTTGTACATCTTATTGAAATAAAAGTTTTACGTTCTAGCCATTTTTTCTCTAAAATTAAAAATTCCCGAGAAAAATGCGATAAATTATTAGCGTTTTGAACTACTAATCAACTCCAGTTCATGTCGGTAGGTCAGAAATCTATCTCAACGCTCAGATTACACAGTGTCTGAAGCGGTATAAGTAATTCCTACTTCTCAGTTTTTTTCTTTTTATGCTATTTAACGTCGCTATATATATATATATATATATATATATATATATATATATATATATATATATATTTATATATATATTTCCAAATATTGGTGCTAATCAGTGACGGAGATCAGCGATCAGTTTCTAAAAAAAGCACAGGTAAATTTTTACAGCTGTCCTTGTGTCAATCGGCCGTGGCCGGGATTTCATTTTTTCCATTTTGCTGTTCACGTTCGAATTTTAAAGCAAAAACATATTACAATATAAAAAATTATTTTCCGACATATACCAATTTTTATAAACAATTTTTTTCAAAATCTCAAATATATAATATATCATATATATGTTATTATATATTACGTCAACTTGGCAAAAATTTTTCCCAACATCATTACTCAAAAGTCACACTACAACTTCAAGAGCATCAATTTCTCTATTTATTCAATGACTTGAACTATACTAAATATCTATAACAGTTGTCATAACAACCAAACAAATCCAACACTTGACTTTCATTTATTCATGTAGCACCCTCTTTCTTTCACTCTTTGGATTATTAATTAGCTGAAAGTAGGTACTTGATCGTGCTAGTATAATTAAATTATTCAATAATCCACGCATGACTATTGATTGCTTTATCTTGAACTATACTCTGTATGAAATATATTCATGTATCCTTTTTTAATGAGTCACTTTCTCACCTTTTTATAATTTGAAATCATCGATGTTTATTTGACTCTAAAAAAACTTGTGGCAAAAGTAAAATAGTTAAACAAGTTTAATGTGTGTTCAGTGTCTTAAGAATTTTAAAACCTATTTAAGCAATATTTTACAAAAAATTTATATATACAACATTGTTATAATATTTTGCAAAATATATTTTAAAAATTATAATTATACAACTTAATAAAAAATGAGATCATTAAAACTATTGATATACACAAACATTAATATCAAATAATCTTTTATTTTTCATAGTCTGTTCCTCGGAACTGCTATTTAAAGCATAAACAAAGATAAGGACTTCGGAGAGTTGGACCTCCTTAGTACAATAAAACTTTTTGTACGTTAGTCGCTGTCTGCTTGAAGAGGAGAGAGAGAACTTACTTAAGCATATATAATTTATTGTGTTTTATTCTCCCTTTCATTTATCTGTTCCCCAAAGAATCCAATAGGTTATGGGTCCAGGCACATAAATAAATAAAAACGAAAGTTAATTAAAAAAATAAATATATAAATAAAAAAAATAAAAAACTTTTTTTTTGATTAATTAAAATAGTGAAAAACGTGGTATTACTGTACGTGCTAAAACAAAGTGATTTTCAGTGTAAGCTAAAGTATAAAAATGAGTTTAAAAAATAAAGAACAAACTAAAAGAAACATAACACCATTTGACGGTGAAAAATATAGCGTTTGGAAATTTAGACTGCGCAGTTTGATTGCTGAAGACGATGGATTGGAAGTTCTGCACAGAAGCATTCCGAATTCAATAACGGACAATTGGCTTAAAAAGGAGAGAATTGCAAAAGAAATTATAATTAAATATTTAACTGATACACTGCTTGGCTTTGCTACAGAAAAGGATTGTGTGCGTGATATTTTTCAAAAATTAGATGCAATTTACCAAAGGAGAAGCTTAGCCACTCAATTGACTGTAGAGAAAAAAATATTCAATTTGAAATTTCAAGAAGAAACTCCGCTTTGAAAACATTTTATTATGTTTGATGAAATGATTGTTCAACTACAGGCTGCACGAGGAACTTTGAATGAGATGAGTAAAGTAGCAAGACTATTGATTACGTTACCAAATGCATATGGACCCGTAATCACAGTTATTTAGATATTAACTGATGATAGTTTAAATCTCGCATTTGTAAAAAAAAGATTATTTTAGATTATGAAATAAAGCTACGAGATGAAAAAGGTGAAACAAGTGAAAAAGTTCTACATGCACAAGCTAAAAGTGAACCACCACATTGAACCATCGCCAATTGAAAATCATAGGCCATCCAAACGTCTGGAATTTATATTAGATTCAAGCGCAACTGATCATCTCGTAAACCAAATAGATGTTTTCACAACAATAGAGAATTTGGATGTACCCCTGAAAATTTCTGTGGCAAAGAAAGGTGAAACAATTTCAGCCTCTAAAAAAGGATCCATACGAGTACTCGCTAATCAAGGAAAAATCGGAAACCTTGAAGGAGTCTACTATGCATCGGAAATACCATATAATCTACTTTCTGTCCGTCGCATTCAAAAAGCTGGAATGCGTATAATTTTCGACGAAAAGGGAGAGGTGACAATAATGAAAGGTGATGAAGCCATTTTAACTGGTAAGTCAAGAAATAATTTAACGTATGTGATTTTCAACATAAATGAAAAACAAAAAAATAAATGCAATAAAATTTATGCTACTGAAGTTACATTAACAAATGAATATAAATTGTGGTACGAAAGATTAGGCCATATAGGCAAGTCAAAATTTGTAGAAATTAAAAATCATGATTTATTTGTAAATACAAAGTTATTAAGGGCAATAAATCCTACAGACGAAATTTGTGAAGCTTGTGTATACGGAAAACAAGCATGTCTCGCTTTTTCAAAAGAAAGAAATAGAAATCATCTCAATAGACCATTATATGCAATTTATTCAAATGTGTGGACCGATAACGCCACCAACTATAGATAATAAAAATTATTTTGTAACATTAATCGATGAATACACCCACTATACGGTCGTCTATTTGATAACTTATAAATCAGAAGCGTTCAAAGTCATTCAAGATTTTGTCGCTAAATCAGAAACACATTTCAATCTTAAAATTGCATTTTTTAAATTCTGATAATGGGAGAGAATACTTATCAAATGATTTCAAAGCTTTTTCAGTAAAGAAAAGTATACAGTATCATTTAACTGTTCCTTATACGCCACAACAAAATTCAATAGTTGAGCGTATGAATAGGTCACTAACACAAAAAGCATGCGCTATGCTTCATGGTTCTAATTTACAAAAGAAACGATGGGTTGAAGCTATCTTAACGGCAGCTTACTTATTAAATAGAACACCAAGAAAAGCGATATCGCAGAATAAAACACCGTTTGATCTTTGGTATAGTAAAAAAACCGAATTTACATTATTTAAAAAGTTTTGATTCAACTGTATATATTCACGATAAAACTAGAAAAAGTAGATTTGATAATCTTTTAAAGCTATTTTGATTGGTTATACAAATAACCGCTATAAAATATTAAACACGGAAAACAATGCAATAATTATTGATCGCGATGTTATATTTCAATGAAGTAAATTATAATAAAACAAGACCTACTATACATAAAGAAAACATTGATAACGAATGTCCTAATTCATAAAGGCATAAAATCAATGACAGCTTTGAAATCAGAAAAAGTCTAGAGAATGATCCCGAGAAATGCATTTCTCACAAAGTAAACATTAATCATAAATCAGATGCAAGCTCTCAAATTAATAAATAGAAATCAATAAAAATCAAGGGAGTAAGTCTGTAAAAGAAGTAGATAGATCTGATTCTATAGAATCCGATTCTATGGAACATTCGCAAAGTGACTTAAGCAAACAAAAATTACGCAGAAGTGAGCGGCTCAAAACTGCGCCCTCGGTTTCTTATAATGAAGAATATGTTTATCAAGCATATAAACAGTCGTTTATGCATGAAACTCCTAAATCATAATGAAACCAAAGACCATAATGATAAAATTCAGTGGGAGAAAGCAATGAAAGAAGAACTTGATTCGATGTTACAAAATAATACGTGGGAATTAGTGCATTTACCAGAGAATAAAGCCATTGTAGATTAAAAATGGATATACACAAGTAAAAGTAATAATATGAAAAGTTACAAATATAAAGCCAGACTAGTAGCAAGAGGTTTTAGCCAACAATATTTATTAGATTATTTAATGAAACTTTTGCAATTGTCACACAAATAAGTACTTTTCATATAATTATTTCTTTTGTTAATCAATACAATTTACTGGTCCATCAAATGGATGTGAAAACTGCTTTTCTCAATGGTACTTTAAAAGAAGAAATAGATATGAGGGTCCCAGAAGGGATAAAAGCACGAGTAAATTATGTATACAAATTAAATAAAGCGATATATGGTCTAAAGCAGGCTGCTAGATGCTGGTTCGAACATTTTGATTTTATTTAAAAGTATTTAAAAAGTATTTAAAGTATTTAAAGTATTTAAAAGGCACGGATTTAGGAATTCTGAAGTTAACCGTTGTCTATTAATTCTTGATAGAGACAATATTGATAAAAATATCTATTTAATTCTTTATGACGATCTTTTAATATTAACGTATAGTAATACCAGTGATTATATATATATATATATATATATATATATATATATATATATATATATATTGTGACCGTCGTTTTCGACGATCACAATTAGGAAAGAAAAAGTATCGAGATCTTGCGCGATATATCGAACGCGAAGTCGACGCAGCTCAGAGACGCACCGCAATGAAGAACAGCTCTGGCTCTCGTCAAGTGCGCAAGCAAATTACCGCTCCTCGAGGTTGTGAGAATAGAAGAATACTGCTATACAGGTCGTGCATATGACCGCATCATCGCCGCGTGAAGGCAGAAGTGCGAGACGACCCGGCCTTGCCGTCGCTCCAAGCGCGCTCGACTGCCGCCCATCGACAGCCCGTCGTCATTGCGGGGCTGAGACCTACCCTAGAGGACGACAGGGAGCCTTCCTTGGCAAGTATTGTATTCATTTTATAATAGAAACTACGCGTCCTCCTTGTCCCCAAGTGCGCGTGCCGCGTCCTTCCCCCCGTGCCTACCGTCGCGCAAGATGGCCGCATTTATGCTCGGCGAAGCATATATATATATATATATATATATATATATATATATATATATATATAGTGACGCCCAACAGCGTGGGGCCCGACGGAGTTTAAGAATGCACAAAATGCCCATGCTGCATGACAGCTGAAAAGAGAGAGAGAGATGATCTGTGCAAAGCACACAGTATTCTATAAAATCTCCAACGCGTTAAACAGATGAAAATTTTTATTTAAAACGACGTTAAATAATAAAAGCACGAAACTTAAGATATTAAATAAGAATCGTGAGAACTTCTAAATATCTAATTATTCATAATACCTTCAGTAACCTCATGTTAATCTTCGCTTACTTTCAGGTTCGTGTCCTGTTAAATTGTACATAAATAATGAAATTTTTCTCTGAATAACGTGTTAATGCTTTGCTTTTCTCCCCAATGTTGTGCCTCCCCTCCTAGTGTTTATGTATTTACCCATTAGAGGCATACCCATAAGGTGAACTAACACCTGGGTATTCAATATAATGTGTAACAGTAGCTATTCCTCTCGAAAACAATTTTCCCTTCGTTATTAGTTGAGCAAAAGCTGTTAGATAATAGAAATATTATAATATATTTGTGAATTAAATATATATATATATATATATATATATATATATATATATATATATATGTTTTGAAAATATAATATTCATTAAGGGACAGCATGTGCTTATTGGTAAAGACGCATGTGTATGATTGATACACACTGGTTAATGAAAATTTTACTCGCTTTCTAAAAAAAAGAGTGAAAACCGATTAGCATATTTGTGTGTAATTGCTATAAAAAAGCGTGTTGGATAAGCGTATGTTTTCCTCAACCATTTACCGAAAATATAAAATATTCGCATTTTTCTGTATGGAACCTATATGCCACTTTTTCCTCCTCTTTACATATGCATTATATTTCAATTACATATGAGATTATATAATATTTACATATTGTACTTACATTTTTAGTAGTCTAAATAATATTATCTATACTGTTCTTATGAAGTATATATAGAAAAATTTAATTGAAATCATATTATAATTATTAAATCAGCTAATTTAACATATATGTCCCATGCATCCAAAATACTGCAATACTCTCATTTGGAATAATTTAATACACATATATATTGAGCGTATATTATATATATTCTAATAAATATATCTAATTTATTTCTGAAATTGTATCGCTATATCTAACTATCCATATACATTCACGTATAAAGGCTTATTTCTTACAGGTATTTTATATACATTCATACACCTATGCAATCACATCATTCGCTACCGCATGCATTGTCTTTCCCGCTTTAATTACTTTAAAATGTGTATTTATGTTCTGCTTCACAGCTGATTATATAGCTGTCCATATATAAATTTTCTTTTAAATTTGACGAGAAACTTTTATCGACGCAAGAGGACGTTTGTCTGTACCATTGTATGTATATGTAGCTATGTGCAACATACACATGGCTTGAACAAAAATTGTTACAAACAAAAGCAGGTCAAGAAATAGAATTTCCGCATTTTGTAAAGTGGACCAGGTTGAGAATGCCCACAGCAGTAGTGCAAATTCAATACAGGAAGATTAGGTGAAAATTAATGATTTTTAAGGAAAATAGTAGCACAACAAATTAACTCCATCGAGCACACGTTACCCATAGAAGCTCCCCAACTCTTAAAGTGATTAACCAACATATTGAGAGTAAATAAAGGGATAAGGGAATACGTAGTACGAGTACGAGTACGTAGCAACACATTTAACTAGGTATGAGGAGATACTAAAATATTAAATTGTAGCTATTGAAAACTCTAACCTATACAGGAGTATGGCTTATAAAGAGAGATTGGTATTAGAAAATTGTAAGCAGAAAAAGTGATAGAAGAAGATGGAATTTCTTCATTTTAAAAATTACTATTAGTTAAAAAAAATAAACACAGATATGGAAAGAAGATGCAAAGTAATCTGATAATAATTAACAAATTTGAAAAAAATAATCTATTGGAAATTTAAAGAATCAACTACTAACAACTGTATACAGGAGCACTAGTAATAAAGGAACTTCTTATCTGGAACTCACAAATCAATAACAACAGTAAATAACAAGAAAATGATCACAATAATTTAATTCAAGTAACAATAATGATTAAACAGATATAAATAAATATACATACCTTAGTACAATACAGTAATGGAATAGATGTGACCATACAAACTTGCAATACAGCAAATGGCTTATTGACAGGCTAATACGCTCAACAAGATACCATATCAATATCCAATAATCATTAATTAAATAAATAAATAAGTAAACAATAGATAATAAACAATAAAGTAACATAAATAATAATTAAGAACAAACAAATAATATCAATACTGCTACTAATAATTAATCAATTGATATTATCCGATGATTAATTCTTTTTTGTTTCTTTGTTAAATAAAATAAAAATAGTCAATAAAATCTTGTTCAATAAATAAAAATAGTTAATAAAATTTAGAAACATTTTAAAGCTACAATAGTCTGGTACAAATATAATCAAAACTTTCAAATAAAAGAAATAGTAGAGATAGCATAAGGTAAAATAAATAGTTAATCGCTATGTATTAAATACAACTTATAATAACCTAATTAATAATAATAAAATAATTAACAACAAAGTAACTAATATAGGAAATTAACAGTTGATAGAATAATCTATAATGAAATAACGCATATTAAATACATAATATTTACAAACCAAATAATTAACAATTGGATACTCAACTAAATTAACTAATAATTATAAACTAATTTATAAATAACATAAAATTTATAATTATATTAATTAGATTAAATTAACTAAAATGATAAACTGTGAAATAACAAAATTGAATTAATAAAAGATTTTAATAATTGAATAACTATTAACTAAATATTGCATTAATACTAATTTAATTATAAATGAAATAGCATGTGTTAATGATTTATTAATGATAAAATTATTTACAATAAAATAATTAATAATAAAACATACCATATAATGTTAATAACTTAATAAATAAATTAATAATAACTATAACGGATAATATAATAACATATTTGATACATACAACGTATATATATAGTATTATGGTAACTCCTGTATCTGAAACTCAATCATAGAATGCAAAGCGAAAAAAATACTACAAGGAACTATTTTTAACAATTAATAACGATATTCATAATACTTTACAAAGAAGAAACAAGAAAGATAAAATTTACGGAAATTATAATAATTATAATAAATTAAGAAAATTTAAATAAATATAAACAATTTATATAAAAATGCTAATAACGATTCTATTGTTTTCTACTTCGTTTTTAATTAACTTATGAAATTATAAAACCCAATTAAGAAATTTAGGATCACATGAATAATATAAAAAAAATCCAATTCTAGCAACTAATAATAATAATTATTATAAAAATCTCGTATTGCAGAATACTTATAGAATACGTTTATAGAAAATAAATAGGAAGTATAACAATGATGCTAGTTTATAAAACTCATATGTACATTAATAATCTGTATAAAGTTTAAGTAACAATTTTAAAATTTAATTAACATTTACACGAATTTGACATAACTGACCGGAATTCAAGAAACATCATGGCGAATCTTCATGCAATAGAATTGACCATCGAGTACGAGAAAAGGCTCCATAGTCTTCTTATGGAAATGGACAAGGAGACCCTGTTTAAAGAAACAGTGCAGTTGAACCTGTGCACGGTTGGAAAAGACGATGTACTGAGAGACCGACTAAAAAGGTTCAAGTTGCGACGCCTCTTTGGCACTGACGTTGCCGAATAGAATATGGAAAAAGACGAAGCCATCGTGAAACAGGATCCGGATATAACCGAAATATCGAAAGTACTGAGCTCGACAGCTCTCAAAGCAAAAACCGGTAAAGATAATCAGAACGTAAAGGCTGAAGAATGCTTGATAAATCAGGACATAGCCCCTAATGCGGCCACAGCGATGCCCTTTTGGCCCGCGTTCCCTGGTACCATGCCGTGGTCTGGTTACCCGGTGGGGCAATGGCCTACCTCACCTGCGCATAGCACGGATGTGGGAAGTAACAATCATATACCCGCAATGGGATACATCCCAGCGGTACTGATGCAACATTATACTGTCATGGTTAACCCCAGGACGCACCAGATGTCACCAACGGTGCTCCCTCATACCTCACAGCAGCCCATAATGGCACGCATACAAACAGATGCGCGCAACAGGTCGCTTGACAATACTTACCTGCAGGAAACAAGAGCGGGGTAGCTGTTGCGGCAATAGAAGGTATAGTTCTCAGGAACTCCACAATAGGACGTGAAGGAGTTTGTCGAGAGGTTAAAGGAGACAATGAACAGCCTCGACATTCCTGTAGCAGAAATACTAAAAATCAATCCCAGTATACTCTGCGGAGCAGCGAGAATATGGGCAAGACACATACATAAAACACGCATCATAAACTACCTAAAAGCAGCGTTAAGACGTCAATTTAGACCTGCGGATTACACACTGCGACTAGACGAGGACTAAGAAAGGGTACATAGGGATCCAACGAATCCATTGTATTATATCTTAGAGGCATGCGGGTATTGTTAGACAAGATGTCTCCGCCACTCCCCCTAGAGAGTCAGTTAGACCGGATCTACAGAAATCTATATCCTGAATTTATCGATAAGATAGATAAGAAGGACTTTAACACCATAGACGAGCTTCAGTCGGTCAGACAGCAGATCGAACTGAAAAAGGAGTTAAAGCGTCGCTATAAAGAGCCTCCATCAGCTGAGAACTGCATCGTGAGCACAGCAGCCTGCTCCTCATCAGAATGAGGCAGCAGATAATTGAGGCTAGCAGGGCTTGACGACAATAAAGCAAAGGATGCGTCAAAACAGGTGACAGTGGTGGAGCCAGCGACGCCGATGGTAGCGACACATGCTGAAAAAACGCGAACTCGTGCCAAAGAGAAAACAAGACAAAACAAGAGTACAGCCCTCAACGACGAAGCTTATCCGCACGTATGACCGAACCGAAGTTCGCACTATCGAAGCCCCTCACCCAGACAGACACGAACTTCTCGAAATCATAATTACTCCCCAAATCTATCTTCAAACAGGAATAGAAGGCGTGTCGCTCCGATACGAAAACAGAACCAGAAAAGGGCGTTATTCGCCCATCGCGCGACGACCAACCCTACTGAAATACCAGCGAACGAGAGGTCCCCCGATATCCAACAAGAGATCGTTCGATAAGCAATGACAGATTCTACCGCAATAATAACAGGCCAGATGAAGAAATACCACGCCAGAACACGTACAGGTCTAATTCAGAGAGAGAACCAATAAATCCGACAGCCATTAAGATAACAGGCCGTATTGGGTCAGTAAAAAACTAGGACACTGAACAGACAGGTGCTCAGAATCTTGTTACGAAAACAGATATATTGTTTTAATTCTGGAGAAAACGAACGTGACGACGATGAATTGGTGCACATTATGGACCAACCACCAATCGATCGGGAAACGTAAGGAGAAAGAAAAATGGAGTCTCTCCTATGACCTCTTACGTCTCGACTCTACAATATAACAATAGAAACCACCAGAGACATTCAAATAACAATCGCCCTTTCGACTTCCCATATACTTCCCTCATTTCGATTAAAATCAGAGAAACATATCCTACGGCTACGGTGCCAGATGAGGAAAACAGATTTTTTCTTAATATTTAGATAACAAGGACGATATTCCCAGCATTAATTGACCCCGGAGCCAGGAACTCTTATATTGGATCGGCCAGGTAAACTAATAAAAACCGCCATAGTGCCTATCATGGTCAATTATGCTCGAATGAAAGAGAAGTCGACTTACAACTAAATATAGACGGACAACTCGTTACAGCCCGTTTAAAAGTATCGAACGCCTTAACATATGACATCATTCCAGGGATGGACATACTGATGATCAAAGGACATACTGAAATCACCATAAATTTTGAGAAAGCAACATGGCACACGCTTAGGAAAATAATCAGGACTTTTGCTAATAAGGGAGCGAGTCACCCACAGCATATCACAGCTATAGCGACCGTAGATGGCGTAACAACGCTCAACAAGGACGAGAAACGTTTATTACAATACATATTAGAGAGCATGCTACCGCGAAGCTGTAAGACACTCCAATTAGCGAAATTAAAACCACATCATATTGACGTACAAGGTCACCGCCCCATCAAACAGAGGCTAAGGCGTATACCGGACTGCTTGCTCAAACAAGCGCATGAGGAAATCGAAAGATTGCTATCCGAAGGGATAATTGAGCCATCCGAGAGCTCATGGAGCAGCTGTCAGGTTATCGTCCCAAAAAAGGATGGTAAGATACGCTTCTGCGTTGATTACCGGGCGGGAAATCAGATTATCAAGAAGGACCCCTACCCACTTCCCCATATCGGTGTGTTGCTAGATAATCTTCGTGACGCGAGGTACTTCTCAAAAATAAATCTAATTCAGGCGTACCACTAAATACCTCTATACCCACAGAGCAAATAAATAACCGCCTGTGTGGTACCTCCAAAGGGGTTATTTCAGTCCACAAGAATACTTTATGTGAGTACAAACGCCCCGGTAAGTTTCTATCGAGGTATGGACAGCTTTTTCGGGCCACAGTGGCAGCCGTTGGTATATGCATATATCGATGATATAATCATCGCCACTAACACCTTCGAAGAACATCTACAGAAATTACAGGAAGTGCTAGGCCGCCTTCGCCACATCGGTCTGCAAATCAACAAGCATAAATTAGAATTCTGTTGCTCCGAGGTGAAATACCTGGGATACATAGTGGACAAAAACGGACTGCGCACAGACCCCGATAAGATCAAATCCATAAGCGAGTATCTAGTCTCTAAGAACCTGAAACAACTAAGGGCATTCTTAGGAATGGTGGGTGGGTATGCCTGATTCATACAATTGCTAGACGACATCAAACTGCCATTAACACAACTGATAAAAAAGGATGTTAAATGGAATTGGAAGCCAGATTAACAAGATGCGTTCGAAAAACTCAAAATTATACTAACACAGGCCCCAGTGGTAGCACATTCATCACCCAACAGCCATATATACTGCAGACCGACGCAAGCGATTATGCACTAGGAGCAGTGTTAAGCGAGAATATCGACGGTGAAGAACACCCCATCGCATACGGCAGTAGAACTCTAGCGAAAGCTAAGTTAAATTACAGGGTGACTGAGAAACAATGCCTGGCGGTGCTGTGGGCTGTGGAAAATTTTAGAGCCTACGTCCTAGATGAAGAATTTACTGTTATTACAGATAATAGTAGCCTAAAAGGGCTACACTTCATCAAAAATTCCGCAGGGCACTTAGCGCGTTGGGCCACCGCCTTGCAGGCATATAACATGGCAGTCGTACACCGAAAAGACGCACTGCATGATGTGCTCGATGTCTTATCGCGTGCACCGACTAATAACACTATACCAACAGCAATGCTCATTACAACTGAACATGACTCTTGGTGCAGCAAAAAATTACAAAACGTCTAGAAGAGTTGATAATATTCAAATAGCGCTTTCCAAATTTCTGATAACGGACAATGGTACCTAATTTGCGAACCAGTTCGTTAAAGACAGACTTGAAAAACTGGGTGTAATTTAGTAGTTCATCGCTCCGTACTACGTACAAGCGAACCCAGTGAAGAAAGTCAACAGAACCATCAAGTCAATAATTTCAATCTTCATCGGAGAAGACCACCAAGACTGAGACCTCCACCTTCAAGAATTTGCCTTTGCAGTAAACACATCTGTACATGCTAATATGCAGGTATCGCATGCTTTTCTCAACTTTAGACGTAATCCAAGGGAAGTACCGACATACTGCAGTACACACGAAAAGGAAGTACACATAAAATTACTGACTCAAGCAGACTGGCTGAACCGTATGAAACGGCTGCTAGCTATTTACTCACTAGTTAAGAAAAACTTAACTAAAATCAGCAACATGCAGACTCATTATTATAATAAAAATCGAAGGTAGGAAATTTTTAGCATCAACGACTTGGTGTGTCGATGAAATCGCGTATTAGTGCGGTTCCGACAATTTTTTGGCCAAGCTGGCACCGAAATACGTAGCCTCATGTCACGTCATAAAGAGAATTTCTCCTGTTATTTACGAATTGGAAGATGTGATGAGCGGAAAGCGAATAAAAGTACACATTTCTGATATGAAACACTATCACCCTACTACTGAACCATCATCTTTCCCCATAGGTATCATCCACGATGTATACAGGAGTAGGACAAGGCCGAAGACTACATCGGTCCATAGAGAACGTCGCATCGCGCAAACCCGGAGAAGTACATACCCCCGTTCATATGTTCTCTGATCACAAGGAGATACAGAAAACGCGCGCAACGGAACATCTGGCCGGAACTGGCCCGGCAGCAGATCAGATATCGATGGCCAATATGCTAGATGCCATAAACCAGGTAGAGGAGGTTTGCGCTCAAGGCGATCTCATCGAATTTAGTCTCGATTGGACACAAGAGATCGCCGCCGATGAGGAACGAAAAACCCTCCCACCCATTCCCTATCGAACCATACAAGCCGTTGACATGCTCCACCCTAAAAAAGGCGAAGGATACAGATCTTATCTACAACCCCTTCACCAGAACCTACGACGATTGAGGAGAGAAGATCGCAGTCGACATTGGCTCGGACGGCAATGACTCGCACAAGAGAGGTCCGTGAGAGCCAGCCCGCAGAAAATTGTCGTCCATGTCACACCAATGGACGCTATCTTGTACTCGTTAGGACGACAAATACGCTCCATCAGCCCTCTTCCCTACCATCCGGAACCCGGATCCATCGGAGGTCACCAAAACCATAGCCGGCTACAGTTATCCGTGCTGAAGCCATCATATACGTCAACACCCTGGAAGAAGGCGGGTTCACCTTTACCGACAACAGTAGATGGACGAAAAGATAAGAATCCCCACCAAGTATCAACAGTACAAGATAACTTCCGATGTCGAGGAAGTCCGAGACGACCCCAGCCGCAATCCCCGCCCCTACCACATCCAGCAGCTCAATTTCTCGCTTGCTCGGACAACTACTGCCGAGAGTACAGGCCTGGATTTAACCTATTCACCACAATGGTAGAAGTATCCACTGTCGCAGGAATAAAAAACCCGGCACTACTGTAGGCATAGGTGACGTTAAAGGATTTCGCCAAAAGCAAACCAGCCGTTCCGGCCCTCTTAGATTTGGCAGTAGTACCCTCGTCTGATTTTGTACCCTCCAAACGACCGCACTCTTCAGTTCCAGCATTCCAAGTATAATCAACTATGCGAAGGTCTCTTTCGCGCAAAGGATGTTGGAACTGCATCGAGAAAGTACACCGTTATTCCGACTGCCCACATCCACGCAAAGCCAAATTCTGCTATAGGTGTGACAGATCGGCAAAAGACGTTCACACATGTACCTTTTGTCCGGAACGGTCATCCGTCGCAGCGTCGTGTTGGGAGGGGGAGAGCGACATCGAGTCGCGGTCGTCTACAAAGAAGACGAAAACGACGTGACAGCCGCAGGAATGACAGCAAGAGGACGACAATCGCAGCGAAGAAACGAAGCCCACACTGGAACACCTCATGGCTGAACAAACAACGCTAGCGCAGATCATCCAGGAGGTCAGGACTGTGATTGGCCACACGACGCAACCGGTAATGATCGTCACGTCGGGGGGTCTGTCTACATGAGCAAGTAGACCACAGCGCCAGTGCAAAGCACATTTTCCCGTCTCCTAGCTGGAAAATGTCCCCTACCGCTCCATAATCTTTGCGCATGTATATAACTGTGCCCTGCCGTTCCAAGCTATAATCACCATCTCATGTCTATAAGCGACTCCTACCGTCGCAACCATCACTCAGATAGTCAGAAAGCATACAAATAGAGCCACCCTAATCCTTATCGCGTCACTATTTGTGACGACATGAGTCTGGATCGGGAGGCGCACTACATCAAAGTTCCGTTTGAGTCAAGAGCAGGCAATGGCTCAATAAAGATCACGGCACTTACCCGCAACCCGATCAACACCATTTCAGATGCAAGTGATGAAAATACAAATACTCACACGTTCCCTGTTTCCAGCGGAGCTGATGAAGGAAATCACTTCCCGCAGATACTGTCCATAACAACAAAGAGCCAAAAGTGATCGAAGTTTACAAAAGAAAGATAACAAGTGCCCTGATGCCCCAGTCGAAGAGTGGAGAAGACGTACGGAAGATTATAGAAGATTAGACTTAAGCACATAGCAAGTAAGACAATAGAAATTTAAAGATAGATTATAGAACATAGCATTAGGTTAGAAGTATAGTTTTTCATTAATAAGTATAGTTTTTTTCTACAAAACCTCCTTCTTAGTCTAGGTTAGTATAAGAATGTAATACATAGAATCTTAGAAAAATCTTTGTACTCGTAGGTTGTAACTTAAGTAAAATAGGAATGATAACTATATTTAATGTTAACCATAGTTTCATAGCATAGGCGTACATAGAATCTTCGAACATTTTTTGTAATTGTAGGTCGTAACTTTAGTATAGGGATTGAATAAGACTAGCTAGTTTTAGAAATACCTTTTCTTTTTTCTCTTTACTAATAAGTAAGTAATTACAGTTAAGAACTTTAGGTTAGTTTTATATCGACAGCGCATTTTGAGTGTAAATGCATAAATGGCACCCCATGTACAAAAATGGCGCTGCATTTTTCTTCTTCTTTCTTATTTCTATTTCAATATATTAGCGAGTTAGATGGAATCCCAAACTGGTAACCCGCAAGTAAAATCTTTCCCCTTTCGTTTTTGTTATCCCACGTACCGCAGTTGAAACGAGTTCAGGCTCAGTGGTTTATTTCCCACTTCGGTTCTGGGAGGGGGAGTTTGTGACCGTCGTTTTCGACGATCACAATTAGGAAAGAAAAGGTATCGAGATATATCAAACACGAAATCGATGCTGCGCAGAGACGCGTCGCAAAGAAGAGAACAGCTCTGGCTCTCGTCGACTGCGCACGCCAGCTACCGCTCCTCGAGGTTATACGCCCACGTGCTTTACCCGATCGTATGTAAGAACACGCTCGCGCTAGCGAAGTACCGCCGTCTCGGGAAGAAGAATTCTGCTATCCAGATCGTGCATACGATCGCATCATCGTCGTGTTAAGCCAGAAGCGCGAGATGACCGGTCTTGCCGTCACTCCAAGCGCGCTCGACTACCGCCCATCGACGGCCCGCCGCCCTTGCGCATACGTCGTCGTCTGACGTTCTTGCCGCCGCACTACCGTGTCGCTATAGTGGCTGTCGAGTCACCCAGTGGACAACGGGGCTGAGACCTGCCGTAGAGAACGACAGCAGAGCCCTCCTTGGCAAGTACGGTATTGATTTCATAAAATAGAAACTCCACGTCCTCCCGGTCCCCAAGTGCGCGTGTCACGTCCTTCCCCCGCGCCTACCGTCGATCAAGATGGCCGCGTTTGTACTCCGCGAAGCAGACATATGCTTCGCCCGTTGTTCAACCCGCTTAGGATTCATCGTCTCATGGATTACGGCCTCCGCATATACGATAATTAGGTTAGCCGAGCATAGAATATATGTACATAGATGTAAATGAACACGCGCGATAAGAAATGCAATTGATAAAGATACTGGTTGTACATGCATGTTTGATTCTCCCCCTTTTCCCCCTTTTGCATCCTTCTCTCTTTAATCGAATTGCTGCCCCAGCGTCCGCGAAGACATCGCCACGAAGCCACTAGACATGGTAAGGCTAACCTCCTCACAAAACGAAGTTATAATATATATATATATATATATATATATATATATATATATATATATAATTTTACGGTTCTCTATCAGAAAAGGCTATTAACCCATTCAAAGCCAGGCAAAACCTGGCAAAGATATCGAGAAACTTTCTGTGCCATCCTTTGCATAAGCACAAAAAGAATACCCGTGTTTTTTCTTTTATCGATTACAATTGTTTATAACAAATTACTTAAACAAATAACCCAAAATGTCGTAATTTTGCAAAACTGAATGCGCATGTCGATTCTGCAAGCAAAAACACGACAAAAACCTAAATAACATTTTTTTGTAAGAGTTGAATGTATTAGAGTAAAATAAGGATAACCAATCATGCACAAAGTAGTAAAAGTTTCAATAAGTTTCCAAGTTATTAATCCAATTATGGCTCATTGCTGTCATCTTCTTTGTCTTTTTTGCAAATACGTTTGCAACGTTTTGTACAGAATCATTCAGTTCTCATCGAACACGCAACTATCTCGCATTTTTTCATACTTCATTGTTTTATAATGTGTTCTGAAGAATGTTCAAGCTTCCTTTTTTCCTGGGAATGTTTTTTTATTTACGTTTTTTACGTTTTTATCAGAGTTTAATTTATTAACCTAAAACAGGAACAAACTTTACACATGTAAATCATCCTTCTCATCCGTCTTAGATGTAGACCTATGGAATACCATAGTGTTGCATGCTACAATTGGATGAGTTTTTTTTTCAAAACCTTTCGAGTTAGAGATCACGTTTGAGTGGCAGGCTAACGATGTTACATCAAATGAAAAAAAAATTATCTTTGGGAACGAGTCTTTAGGAATAGAACTTTCCATAAAATTATTCTGTGTCGATAACGCATTTGATAATGTCGAGACGGAGAGTTAGGGATCTGCCTGATTTAGTTGAGGATTCTGACATTGAAGTAAATCAATATGTCGATATAGCATTTATTCCCACTGATCATGAAAATTCAGATCGAGCTTCGGATATTGATTTAAATGACGATATAACATCTCATGATCTTCCTACAGGTTCTTACGAACATGTGAAAAGTACTTACACAAGTTCTCAAAAATTGTTGGAACCGAAACATATTTAGGATTGGGAAAAAGATACTCTGGATGATATCTCCTGATATCGAGAACAATTCCAATTTGCTAACTATTTCTCCATTGTTTTTCAAAAATTCCTTAAAATTATTCGAGTTATTCTTCTCAGAATCGATAAAGAATCATGTTGTGGAAGCTACTGCTGAGAATCATTTTGATTTATCTAAAAATGATCTAGAAAGCGTTATTGTAATCATAATGATTACTATTTTCAATTCTAGAAAACGTTTTTACGATTATTGATCAACAACACGAACCCTAGAGTGTCCGATCATTACCGAACTTATGGCGAAAAATAAATTTCTTACCATTAAGAAGAATATTCGATTTTACAAACATCAAGATCAAAATCCGACAGATAAATTTTGCAAAGTAAGAACAAGACAGGTTCCGTGAGAATTGCCTGCAAGTCGGTTCCTTCGACAACAACCTATCTGTAGATGAGGTAACCATAGAATATATCGGTAGATTTGGTATCAAGAAATGTATCAGAAATAAGCGTATCAGATTTGTTCTTCTGATGGACACATCTATGATCTCGATATTTACACAGGTAAATCAGGGAATAACACATAAATCGAAAAAAAGAATTCCGGCAAGTACCTCAGCAGATCGGTGGATACTGTCCTGTAACCATTAATAATACGTATACAGGAGCGGCGACGGGGCGCAATGGCCAGCTCACAATACGATTTAATTCCACATGCATGATGCTAGATTGGTGCTGCATACATGCTCACAGAATTAACAACATCAACTAATAGCTTCCTCTGGGGTGGGCGTGGGCCACCAATGTTAGGCATGAGCCGACACAAGGCAACTGCAACTCGTTGCGCTTCTTCACCAGATATGTTTAGATGCTCTTTGAAGTTTAACTTGGCATCAAGCTGTACACTCAAGTATCGTAAAGATGGCGCAGATATAATGCGGCAGCTACCAACTTCAAGAGTACTACTATCTACCTTTTTACGACTGCTGACAAGAACTACTTCTGTCTTGTGCTCCGCTAATTGTAGACCAGCCGACTTAATCCATCTACTGATGTTGCTGATTGCCTCATTGGCAATTTCAGTGAGTTCTTCAAGGGTCTTAGCCGTCACTACTACTGCGATATCGTCGGCGTAGCATACTGTTATTGAACCAGGTGGTTGTGGAATCCTCAACACGCCATCATACATAATATTCCACAATATACGTCCCATAACCGAGCCCTAGGAGACTCCCGCAGTGACCTTATGCGATACAATGCCTTCATCCGTTCGGTATAATATCCTATTCTCAAAGTAGTTGGCCACAACATTCTGTAGATAGCCAGGTACACCGAACTCTTTAAGAGAATTCATAATAGAAGACCAGCGCGCTGAATTAAAGGCATTCTTGACATCTAGAGCGACAATGGCACAATACTGTTTAGTGCCACCTTTCCATCTCTTACTACTGATTGCATTTCTTGCGGTACACACTACCAGTTTAATAGCATCGACTGTTTATTTTGATTTCTGAAATCCAAATTGGCGAGAGGATAAGCCGTGCAATCCTTCAGTGAATGCTTCCAGTCGGCTACATATTATTTTTTCAAATATTTTACCTACCGTATCGAGCATACACAATGGCCTGTATGATAACGAATCATCAAGTAGCTTATTGCCCTTAGGTAACAGAACTAACCTTTGAGTTTTCCAGCAATCAGGAAAAATACCCTCAAGAAGAAAAGCATTATATACTTTTAGAAAAATAGATGGGTTCTTCTGTATCGCCAACTTAATTGCAGCATTAGGGATACCATCAGGGCCAGGGGCAGCACTGTCTCTAATCTTAGCATAAGCATTGTGTAGCTCCATTTCTGTTATAGGAGGTATATCGTCAGAGTGTTGCGTGCGCAGTACAGTCCCTTGGGTGTCATTGGGAAAGAGAACGGAAACAATCTTATCAATCAATACCGTGCTAATGGGTTGCATTGGTGCCCTACTCAATTGTGCCATGACTGTTTTGTATGGTCGTCCCCATAAGTCATTGTTGGCCTCTGCGCACAGTTCAAGCCAGCATCGACGCTTGCCTGCCTTAATGGCCTTGACAAGCGCTCTTTGTGCTTCTTTAAATAAACTATTAAACGTATCACGGTGAGTACGGGCTCTTTCGGCAAGTCTACGTGCGCGATGACATTGCTTGCGCATTTATGCAATTTCATTTGTCCACCAGTAGACAGGTTGACGATGTTTAAATCCGCTCTTAGTCCTAGTCATCAATGCATCACATGCTTCAGAGATATGCTTCTGAGTGCATTTTTGAGATGGCCTGGTGCACCATATTCTAAACGCTCTTCGGATATGATAGTGGCAAACACTTCTCAGTCTAGCGATCTGATGTTCCATTTCCGTGTGGGTATCCACTCATTGCACTTGTTCTTCACTTTCTTCTCTGCAATCTCGTACAAGATCGCCTAGTGATCACTGTGAGTGTAAAGGTCGCTTACTCTCCAATTAAGGATCCGCTGAATCAGGTAATCACTGGCGAATGTTACATCAATGACTGATTGTTTATCTCCCCTAATAAAAGTGAATTCAAATCCCTTATTAACCACGTGGAGTTGAAGAGAATTAGCCCATCAAGCAGCATACTACCTTTGTTATTTGTTAAAGCGCTTCCCCAGGCTGTGGACCACGCGTTAAAATCGCCAGCGATTAATAATGGTTTCTTATCCATGGCCTCATCAACTAATTTAGCTACAAGAATTTTAAACTGCTTATCCGACAAACTTGGAGGAGCATATACACTGAAATCGTATATTTCTTGTATTTTAGCCCAGGATATCAATTCGCTCCGATGACAAGATTGCTTTAGTACCTGCTTATTTTGACCAATCCAGAGGGCCGCTCTATTGCTTGTATCATTTATCCAGCGCTGTGGTATGTCTCTCTCACAATATGGTTCGGAGATTACAGCAATGTCTATTCTTAGCTCCTTTATTGTCTGTTTCAACAGGTCATGGGCCGCTACGCAATAGTTAGTATTCAGTTGGAGTATTCTCATATTTTGTCTGTTTAAAAACTCCACAGCGATCGGGCACTTGTAGCTGTATGCTGGATGGTTAATCTCTTTTTTCCTTCACATTTACAGAGTAAATAGCAGAGCTCGTTTACACACAGTTTGGACAGATGGTCTTTTCCTCCACAGTGCCTGCAAAGATTAGTTCTGTCAGGGCCCGAGCACACAGCCGCTAAATGGCCAGTCTGCCAACACCTGAAGCAACGCCTTATTTCTGTTTTTTTTTCGAACTCTGCAGCTGACCCATCCGATGCGAACATGCCCTGCAGGTAGTAACTCAGCTGCGTGGCTATATGGTACAGACACCACGGCCGTCTGAGTACCCCCATAAGCTTGCCGCAAGTAACGTGCGATTAGCATGTTAGTCTCCTCTAGTTCGAGGTCTGATTTCAGAGTAACTTGATCTATATCTTTAATCTCCAATGTAATAAGATTAGTCAGAACCGAAGTGGATGCGCTATGGCCAACCTTAGTTTTAACAATACGAGCCAACTCATGTGCATTTTTGACTATCCGTTCTAACTAAAGTACCAGGGCACCGCTTGCATTTCTGCGTATCCTGTTGACTTCATTCTTCACATGAGATAATTTCGGGCCATTCTTTATTTGACGCAGTACCTCCGCGTATGTAACTCCTTCATCAGCCTTAATCAAGATGGAATTAGGTCTATTTCGTCTACTAAGCCTGCATACACTAGGTAATTCCTTATCTTTGCCTTTGGGCTTCTTGCGCTTGATGGTCTGCCATTGATTTTCCTTGGCCTCAGACTTCTTGTAGGTACTTCCAACTGATTCTGATGGTCTCCTTGAGCCCAGTAATGGTTCTTTTGTCCTTTTGCCACCTATTGTTTTAGGAGTGGAATTCATCCCTTCTGCTGCGGTTCGTTTGGTATCAGAGCGTAGACTCGGCGTAGTCTGAGTCACCACTTCATGAGTGCCGGGACGGTGATACTGCAACAGATCATCCTCTGCCATACTGATGCATTTGTATGAAGCATTAATAGAACGAGCAAGATCCTCAATGTTCTTGTGCACGTTATGCCTATCTTTCACAAAATCCAACAGTTGGTTGATCTTCTCTCCAAGTCGCTCCAGATGATTGTTTCTGCGCGTGATTGACATTTCTCGAGCAGAAATACTATCGACTTGATCAGTCATAACATCTCCCTTAGTATTTAATATACTGTCTATGATGATGCTCCACTACGTTGCCGATAAGTAGATATGGCAATGCTGGAATACATTTTCCTACACTTCCCATGTAAATGTCATGAACGGTTATGAAACTGCAAGTCTTCCACCGTTGACGTAATCAGAAGAAATAAACGGTCAATACGGTATTTTGATTTACTGATCATTTACTGGAATATCGTTCCGTTGAGTTTGCTTCAGCAAGTAGCTGATCGCAGCCCATTTTCACAAAACCCCGTCGAACAGCTGGTCGCTGCTGGTCGCATCCATATACATGTATGCGTTTAAGCAAGTATTAGTCTAAAAGTTTGCATATGTATTACACATTAATAAATATTTTTACATTGGTCTTACAGTCCAATCAAATCTATCGAAAACAATACGTAACAATATCAATACATATCTACATTAACATTAATACATCAATACAGAAAAATAATAAAAATAAAAATATAAATTAAATTAAAAATTATAATGATAGTCAGACTGTCCTTGTTTACAGTCACCCCCGTAGACTAATCTGAAAATAAAATATTAGCTGACAAAATATTTGTTAGTAAAGTGCAATCTGACTGTGCCCAACACCCTTACCTTATCAATTACTGTAAACAAGACAGCCTGACTGTCATTATAATGTTTAATTTAATTTTTATTTTTATTTTTATTATTTTTCCGTATTGATGTATTGATGTTGATGTAGATATATATTAATATTGTTACAATTGTTTTCGATTGATTTAATTGGAATGTAAAACCAATGTAAAAATATTTATTAATTTGTATATAAGCAGTCGACAAAAGTACAATTAAATTATATGTATTACACATTTGAATTTAATAAAAGACTTTTTAAAGAAGATTTCAAATTGAATGTTAATAGTTTTTATAATGGACAATCGAGTACAATTACTTGCAAGGGACGAGGTGGGGCCCAAAATGTATACCTAATAATAAGTTTTCTTTATTAATTATGAATTTTACATATCTTTATATAATTTTTTAGTAGATATTTTATATAATTATATATATTCATAACTAATTCGTAAATATAAATAATTTTGTTAAATGTTGAAGGCAAAATACTTAAACCAAGTATGCGTATAACTCAAATGAGTCATAAGGTTTTTATATTCATTTAATTTTATAGAATTAAATAATCTATCAGGTATGTGAATAAGTCTTTCCCGTTTTTTTTCAAATTTTGAGCCTTTATTGTGAAAAAATGGTTACAAATGAATTATTGAAAGTATTGGCCATCGCTAGCTACAACTTTTTCCCATCTTTCTGGCAACATACGAATCCCGTTGCGAAAAAATTCGACCGGTTTGGCCTCTATCCAGTCATCCACCCATTTTTTGGCTTCCTCGTAGGAATGGAAGTGCTGGTCAGCCAGGCCATGCGTCATCGATCTGAAGAGATGGTAATCAGACGGAGCAACGTCTGGACTATACGGCGGATGGGGTAGGACTTCCCATTTGAGCGTTTCTAAGTATGTTTTCACCGGCGGTGCAACATGTGGGCGACCATTGTCATGTTGCAAAATAACTTTGTCGTGCCTGTCGGAGTATTGTGGCCGTTTTTCTCGCAGTGCGCGGCTCAAACGCATCAATTGTCGTCGATAGACCTCGCCTGTGATCCTTTCATTCGGTTTCAGACGCTCATAGTAAACCACACCTAGCTGGTCCCACCATATACAGAGCATGAGTTTGGCGCCATGAATATTTGGCTTGGCCGTCGATGATGATGCATGGCCGGGTAGTCCCCATGATTTTCTTCGCTTCGGATTATCGTAACGTATCCACTTTTCATCGCCAGTCACGATACGATGCAGAAAACCCTTTCTTTTATGTCGCTGAAGCAGCTGTTCGCAAGTGAAAAAACGCCGTTCGACGTCTCTCAGCTTCAGTTCGTACGGCACCCAATTTCCTTGCTTTTGGATCATTCTCATGGCTTTCAAACGCTTGGAAATGGTTGTTCGGTCAACTCCCAATGCTTCAGCAAGTTCTACTTGCGTTTGACAAGAATCTTCATCAAGCAAAGTCGCCAATTCTCGATCTTCAAAGATTTGCGGCCGCCCGGAACGCTCCTTGTCTTCCACGTCGAAATCACCGCTTTTGAAGCGTCGAAACCATCCGCGAACACTTGAATCATCGACACAACCTTCTCCATAAGCCTCCTGAAGCAATCGATGCGTCTCGGCAGCAGATTTCTTCAAATTGAACCAATAAAGTGAAACTTCCCGCAAATGACGTCGACTCGGCTCAAATTTCGACATTTTCACGATATCAAAAATTTATGATGCGAAAAAATTTTAACTAATGTGTTAGTATGGAATTGTTGACATATGAATAAGCTTTGATTATGACATATGTAACCATTGAATACTCGCACAGTATTGGTGGCGCCATCTCTTACAAAAAACGGGAAAGACTTATTCACACTCCTAATAATTAATCTTTAAAGGGCCGGGTTTTGAAGTTTCGATACCTCCCTTGAAAGTGCCCAAATTCATATCTTGTATCACTCATCAACTATGTACAATGGTCCTATCATGGACCGAGTCTATAAAAAATTTTAGTTCGATAAAATAGGAATAAAATCCTATTCTCAGGTTTTGAGATGTGCTGCATCCAACTCTGGAGTCTGATCGGTCATAACTGCTCATAATCACGGTCATTCAAGGTCAAATAAGGTCACTTTAATGTCAAATGACTTATGTCACTTATATTACTTCTTCTAGAATAAATTTCTAGTTAGAATTGTATGATCTAAATTATGCTGATATATATGTTTCTAGCAAAAAGTATTTCTGTAATTTTACTGGCAAACTACTTTTACGAGAATAGATTTAGAAATTTATCTGAATAATGATATTGACAGAAATGCGATTGGTGTCAAGATTTCTCAAAATCTAAAAATCAATTTTAAATATTTCCTGGGTATATTCTCACACTGACCTTGGAAAAATCTTCATCTCTCTTTTTATTTGAGGTCAAAATAACGTACAACCCGAACTCGGTGACTCCAAAAACATAAAGATATATCTTTTGCAATGATTCAAACCATATTGCTAGGTTTGACCTTCAAATGATCTTCATTGACCTTGACTCTGATATGATAAGGTCAAACCAACTTCAGAAACGAACTTAGCGCATCAATTTATTTAAGGATAAAGAGGTATCCTAGCATTATGTTTTTGAGCCGATATATCGGCTTCCGGTCCTTTAAAGGTTAATAAATAAAACAGATTATGAAGCATACATTTTATGCTTCATCTAGTCCCTTTTAAGTAATTGTACTCGATTGTGCGTTATAAAAACTATTAAAATTCGTTTTGAAATCTTCTTTAAAAAGTCTTTTATTGAAATTCAAATGTGTAATACATATGTAAACTTTTACACTAATACTTGCTTATACACATACATATATATGGACGCAACTAGGCGCGATCCGCTGCTTACTAAACAAACTCAACGGAATGATATCCCAGTAAGTCACTAGTAAATTAAAATACCGTATCTGACCGTTTATTTTCTCTGATTGCGTCAACGGCGGAAACCTTGCAGTTTCATAACCGATACTTATCGCCAACTTGCTGGAGGCCTTTCGGAACAGACCCTACATAGGCATAGCGCTTCTATTCATGCCTATCTTCGTTAGTACTGCTTACAGTAATATATAATGCCTAATCTAATATAAATATAAATTTTGAATTTTAACTTTCATACTATTTATAATTTTTTTATCATATCTTACATTTAGAATAAAATGAGTGGGGAAAAAGAAATTTAATTTATGAATTAAGTTTGTTATATATAGATAATAAGAATGTTACATTGTAAAAATTTGAGAAAAACTATTGAAATGCACTAAATCTATATACTATACTATACTATACTATATACTATATACTATACTACACTATACTACTCTATAAATCTATTAAAAGTATACAAATAAAATTTTTAAGATAAATTTTATCAGGATTTTTTTTAAGTAAATGATGTAGTAGTATACTAGGTACCATTAGTTTTATATAAATAAATATAATAATAAACGAAATTTAGTAATAACATGAAAGAGAGCCAGTAAGTAAATAGTGACATTTATATATTATATACCATATTTTATTATTTATAATATCCTAAACAGAAATCATACTTCACTTTGCATATATATATATATATATATATATATATATATATATATATATATTTAAGAGATTAAACGATTGTCAAAACAACGTGGTCAAACGCCCGTCCCTATAGCAGAAAACTCAAGTTAACACTAGAAAACAAGTTAACGTGAGTCCTCCGTAATGCTAAGATGACGAGTTCGAGAAACGTTTGAGCAACGTTACTCAAGCATGGCTAACTTTTTTTTTACTCAATGTAGGGACTCTTTTTATATGGGCTTTACGCTTCCATACATATCTAACCTTGTTGACGCTACTATGCGTTTTCGTATATGATATATCATATCATATATCATATATCATATACTAATTTATAAAGACCAAGCGTGTTTTTGTTCGTACACGATAATCGAAAAAACTACTGAACCGATTGTTCTGAAATTTGGAATATAGATTCTATATTATTTTGGGAAGGACGTAGGCTATATTTCTTATTGAAAATCACTTTACTTTCATCAATAAATTAAGTTAATGGTTTCAACAATCAATGGTTTCACCCGCGGCCACTAGGTGATGTTTTCAATCACGAACATCAACTCAACGTAGTCCGCTTAAAGTATTAATACCAGGCCAGCTCAGACAAATATTCATATCCAACTTTGGGATTCGTATCCTAAAGAAGGTGTGACGTTAGTCAGTATTACACTTTTTGTTCTTCAGGTTAATCTGACACTACTCTCACACCTTATGGATATTTTTTGGTTTTTGTAAATTATATTTTCTCTTACGTGGGAAAACCTGTCTCTCTCTCTCTCCCTCTCTCCCTCTCTCTCTCTTTCTCTCTCTCTCTCTCTCTCTCTCTGTCTTTCTTTCTCAAATCATACTCAACATAATTTGTGACGACGAATTATATTTTTGTTATTATACGCTATATTAAGTTCAGAATTGACAATAGACTATGTTTTTTTAGTTTGAACAAAAGAAATGATGGCAAAATAGGGTTCTTTACCAACAACCTCGAAACTATGTATATATATATATATATATATATATATATATATATATATATATATATATATATAGTTGTATATTATATTATACATATTATATATACACACATTTTAAATACAGTTTCTATTGAGAAATATTGCATTAACGTGTAGGGGCGGTTGATTCCGATATCCCGTTGCCTCAAGACAAATTCTTAAGGGAGTTTTGTGTTCGGATGATAGAATGCGATGTCCAGGTGTCTCTGGACGATTTCTACGGGGATTATTGTATTTAGTTGGTAAAAATCGACATCCAGGTATGAGGAAGTCGACTTCTATGGGAAGATTCGTGTTGGGATGGTAGCATACGATACCAGATATTTCCGAATAACTTCTACGGGGAGTATAGTATTTAGTCGTTAGGAAGCGATGCCAGCTTTCTCGGGACGACTTCTACTGGGACTATCGTGTTTAGTTGGTAGGAAACCATGTCCAGGTATGACGGGACGACTTCTATGGAAAGATTCGTGTTGGGACATTAGAATACGATGTCCAGATGTTTCGGAACGTATTCTACGGGAAACGTTCAAGAGATTTCTATGAAGAGATTCATATTCTATCATTCGAATACGGACACTCCCAGTAAAAATCGTCCCGGAATACCTGGACATCGTATTCTACCTCCCCAACACAAAACTCTCTGTAGCAGTCTCCCCGAGACATATTCTATCGTCCGAACATGATACTCTCTGTAAATGTCGTCTCGAGACATTTGGACATCTTTTTCTATCACTCGAACTCGAAAGTACAATTTTCCCCATAGAAGCCCTAATTAATATGCATATATATGTATTTAAAATACGGTTGTACATTCTGTATAAACATACTGAATATACAGAAGCGACGATAGGTAAATTGCGGGCAATGATTTATAGTAATATAGATTTTTATATATAGAGTACTTTTTACTTAGATATTATTGAATTGTTATTTCTTATATAAAAAGATTCTTATAAAAGAATTATCTCGGGTGAAGTCGAGACGGAGGATGCTAGTATATTGTATAAAATGATCAGCGAAAGATCACGTTTTTGAAGCGGTCGTTGCTTTGAAGCAGCTTTTAATATGGAAGCGATGATAGATAAATTACGGTGAATTATTTATAGTAATATAGATTTTTAGATATACATTTTACTTACATATTATTGAACTGGTTATGAAATCGTTTAAATTATTATCTCGGGCGAAGCCGAGACGGGGCATGCTAGTATAAAATATATTTTCATAAATTGATTAAAAATATATTTAACTAATAAATTTTTTTTTCGATCTTATAGTCTTTATAAAATAATATATTTATAAGTATAACAGTTGAATTATATAATCAGATAGCTCATGATGAACTCAAGCCATTCAGAACGTTAAACAGACCCAATGCATAGATTCAGTAAAGTATATGGTGGATCAGACAGATTATTGTTTGCTAACAATAGTTTATTAATTATTCTTTTTATTTTTTGGTACTAGTCATTATATTTCAGATTCTATAGGGTGATTATAAACACTCTCTGACTGTCATTATATAATTATAATTATATTATTTTATAAAAATTATGAGACTGATAAAAGTATTTATTAATCTAATTTACAACAATCGCCATAACTACAAATTTAATTTTTATAAATATGTTTAATATTAATTTGAATTAAAGAGATGATCATCGATTCAAAGTTATAAAAAAATTTATTCTATAAATGTGAATTACATATTGCAAAATAAAGAATATTTGTTACCTTTACTTGTAAATTCTTCAGTATTTTATTATTTATTAGGATCTTATTTTGATCCTGCTTATCATTATCTCCATGCTCTTCTGTCTTTTCCATTGCTCTATCTGAATCAATATTCTCAATTGTTGAACTATAGATACCTTGTAATATATCTTTTTTTTGAGCACAGGTATTACTTTCATTTGTTATCAACTTTTGTTTAGAAAGATTTTCACTTTCAAGTAATTTATTATAAGAAATATCAAGTTCTTTTTTTTTATCTATATTTTTTTTACTATTATATAATTCAGTTTCTCCGTTCACTTGACTATTATTTTTGTATTCGTTGATACCTTCTTCAATAATCTCTATTTCAGATGTTGATTTATGCACACTTGTGATTTCATCAGTATTTTTATTAACTACTTGGTCAATAAATTTTATATTCTTTATATCATTTTCATTTATTTGTTTGCACATATTAGTTTTGGGTTTTAAATTATTGATTGCCGTACCAATAATTTCTGCTATATTCGATGTACTCGAATCAATTTCTTCAACAGATATTTCGCTTACAGGGGAATTAGATAAAGATAGAGGTTCACTAATTACTCGTGATTTAGAATGTTCAGATATTTGTGTCATTGTTGGTAAATTTAAATTATCTGCATTTACATCTGATTTTAATGAATCTATACTTTTAGGACTTCCTATTATTTCTTCTTTTATTAATTCTTCTATATCTCCAATAATCTCATTTATTTCATCCTTGCCCATTTGCATTTGTACAACTTTTGGCATTACTTCATCAATAGGATTAGATATCATTTGTGATATTTCTGAAGATCTTAAGTCTGTTTCTGAAAAAACTTGATCTATGAGAGGTAAATTTGTACTGCTTCCATGAGTTAATTTAATTATTTTAGTTTGTACATCACTAGATAGTGATAAAGAACTTTGCAAGTTTTTAGATGTTATTAAAGTAGATATACTTTGAAGTTGTATTGTTTTCTGAGAGGCAGCTGAAGGTTGTTCTAATAACATAGATAAAGTTGGAATAATAGTTGAAGGTCTTTCTTGCTCTATATTACAATGTGCATTTGCACCAGTTTGATGACATTCTGACAATACATTTTGTGTATTTATATGGTCTGATATTTTAGGACTTGTATACAAAAGACTTGTAATAGTTGGTGAACAAGTTGTTTTTGATAATGATGGAATTTCTGTTGAAGAAATTGGTGACTTTAATAAATTAGTTAAAAGACAAGACCTTCCATTCATATTCATCTTTCCTTCATTATTAGTATATTGTTTAATATTAGTCTTAATTTCTATTGAATTCTCATTTAGAATTTGAATATTTTCTGCTTGCGTGAACTGGAATTCTTTATTTTGTAATTTTTTGCTTAACCATATTAAGCTGGCATCAGTTTTTTGTTCATGCTTTGTTTCATTTTTAATTAACAACCACATTTTTTGCAATTTTTCATCTGATATTATTCCATTTTTCAATAAACTTATCTCATTCCTTAATTGATAATATTCTTCTCTTGAAGCAGATAATAATTTTGAAAGTTCAGATATTCGATCTTGAGTAAGATGTCTCACAATAGATTCACTGGTTGTCTCTCCATACTCTCTTTTTTTTCTTTTTGGCATATCTGCATTTTCTAAAAGATAAGCATACTGCTGTGCGCAACATTTTTGAGAAAACCAGTCTGAAGGTCTCTGAGCATCTTTATCAGCTATTGGCTTTAATGAACGAGAAACACTCATCCAATTTTGATCTCCTGACTTCAACACACTGCAGGCAAGATATAATTGTTCTCGAATGCTCCATATGTCTGACGGTGCACGTTTCAGTTTTAGTCCTGCAATTGTTCCAAGTAAAACATTTTGCAAACTTTACATTTTATAAAATAAATATTGATTTGTGCTTCAAAAATATTTTATCATATACAAGAAATAGTACAACCCAAGTTGTTATATCATACAAAAGATCTTTTATCAATGATCTATAACATATAGATATCATTAAAGAAAATTGGCCCAAATTTACGAATTATCACAATAGAGCTATACACTACAGACTCAGAGTACTCGAGGTAAAAATATTGAAATATAAATACATTAATATCAACCACGACGATGCACTCTAATATATATATATATATATATATATATAGCGCTAGCTTAAATCGATTATATGCTTGATAAATTATACAAATTAAAACTTTAATATAATTAAAAAATAAAGCAATCAAACAAAAAAATCTGTAAACATACTTTCCTGCACAGAAGTCATTTTTAATTATCTTTAGAGTAAACATTAATTATGTTTCTAAATTTATTCATGTGCGCAATTACTCATAAAACAATACAGTTTTATAAATTTATAAAATGTAATTATATAAATTTTGACAAATATTTAAAATAATTAAATTTACAATCACACTACATTAAACCAAAGAAGAAAAAACAAATAGAATCAATTATGGAGGGTAGAGAAAAGAAGCTTCAGTTAGTATGCAGATAACTATAAGGTTATTTATAGTTAACTTTGAACAGACAAAGGGTACTTAAACGATATCTTCAAAGATGCCTTGTAGGCATATGGCAGACGTCTTATTTCCACCTTAAAGGTATATTATAGCATATAGTAAAGAAATCTTATAGGCATGTAAAAGTTTACTTTACGATTTAACCTGTTTTAACCATAGGTTACGAAAATGGTATCTTACAGATAACTAATTGACTCCACTTCAGTACATTTAATTTACCTTGAAGTTAACCAAACGATGTCCTAATAAAACGTCTGATAGATGTGCTATAGATATCTTAATTACCACCATAAATGTGCATTATAAATATAGTTAAGATGAATTTTAACTGAATATAGCATCTTATAGATAACTAATTGATTTTGTTTTTAGATGCAAAGAATATAACTTTTCTATATAAGAAAAATAATTGCCTTGTCAGGAGGTTAATAATATAAAAAAATACATTTGAAAATATTTACTCAAATTGTTCATTAAACAACTATTATTTATATAAGAAATATATAATAAAACTTTTTATTGAACTATATCTGATTAAAACATTTTTATCTGTATGGTTCGATAATTATTGATTAATACATTTTGTCTCTTATATAGAAAAAATAAATTCTTTACATTGAAACATTATATAGGAATATAACCAACTAATAAATAAATTGATTAGTATTTTACATATTATATTTTATATATACAACATTTATTAATTATATTGAGACCTACGTTGGCATGATCAGTAGAGCGAAGGACTAGTAACTTGGTGATCTATGTTCAAATCCCGGTCTCGGCTGATTGACACAAGCACCGTTGCAAAAATATACATGTACTTTGTTTACAAACACATCGTAAACCTCCGTCGCTGATTAGCACCGGTATTTAAAAGCATAAGTAGAGCGACGTTAAATATATAAAAAAATATTTATTAATTATTATTCATTTTATTTTCGTTTTATTAAATAAGTAGCATAAATTTATGTTACTTATTTAATTTTGTTAGTTGGCGTTGCAAGCCGATGCGGTCTCTCTCTCTCTCTCTAGCTGCTGGCGTCGAGAACAATTAATCTGGTCGGCTATCAGCAGCTGTCAAAGCAGAAGAGAGGGAATGCTCGCTTCTTTCGTCGTTCCTTGCTCTCTTCGTTCGCATGGCGCACACTCTCGCGGTTCAGCAACGATCGTTTCGCCATCATGCGCGAACACTCGTGGTTTGAGTTGTACAGTAAGTGCAACCAGCGGTTTGGGCGGTTACTATATATATATATATATATATATATATATATTTTTTTTTTTTTTTTTCTCTATATTTCTTTCTGTCCTCCATATAAAGGTGTTATATATCAAATTTGATTATATAGGGTTTTCCTAAAATATGAAAAAAAGTTTAGAGAGATTACCGATGCCATATATGAAAGACTCGATAATTTTCGAGCGCGGTGATATGCGCCCTTCATAGAGTCAACTGCTACACTATCGCGCCAACGTGATGTAACAGCTACATCAGCATAAATTAGTGCGCGCATTTTCCTACGTCTCGAACTGTGAGGTAGCCACACACACACACACACACAAATATATATATATATATATATATATATATATATATATATATATATATAGTTATACGATTTTGTCCAATGTGACGTTATTGTTTCTGTTTGAATCACACAGAGGCTAAGCCAAATAATATCTAATATATGTACAAGCATCAGAAAACAATGCAGACCCAAACTCCAATGCCAACTTCATAATTCAGATGAATTTTTCATTCTGAAAAACACCACAACTGTCCTTTCTTCTATTATGGAAATTTCAAATCGAGTCTTATAGTTTTGTACTAAAATGGATATTTCATAATTAGTATAAAAACTTGATTTTTCATATTTAATATTTATATAATATTATAATAAATAACGCGTGGGGATAAAAAAAGAAACTCCATTAATTGTCTCAAAAATTAAAAATATAAATAATAATATAAATCAAACATAGAATATTAAATTCTAGTAATCAACCCCTAAAATAACATTAAAGTTGAGGTACTCAATGCTTGGCAAAAATTTATATGTAATTAACAATTAACAAAATTTTTAATTTACAAATTAACAAATAAACAATTACTACAAAATTAATAACTAACAACCTGGAGTTCTCTCTGCATCATCGAAAGGGTTTTATAAAGGGGGATTGCTGTTAAGAACTTCAATTTTATAACAATATTAATTTAATACTAATTTAAATTTTTATTGTATGCCAGAATTTGAAGCTGCTAAAATTTATTTTGTTATAATAAAATGATGAATAATCATAAAGAGGGCAGCTCTGATACCTTTGATATATGGCAGTTGGCCTTATGGAGGGCGCACGTTCACGGCGCTTAAAAATTGCCGAGTCTTTCATATATGGCTTTGGAAATTTCTCCTTATTATCTCTGCTTTATACCATTGCTATTGTTGGGCTACCTCTTTCCCCGGAGCAAGAAAGAATGACTTTAGGCCTATCCTGTCCATCATATTGAACGAAAAGAAGCGTTAGCATTACTTGAGTAACTTTGGTAAAATGCTTTTCGAATTCGCCACATCAGCATTACGGAAGACTTACGTAGTATTAACTTGAGTTTTCTGCTATAGGAACGGGCGTTTGAAAAAATCTTAACAGTCGCTTCAACTGTTAGATTTATTTATTTATTTATATTATAACGGCAACCTCTCGGTGGTCACCCGTCCACCGGCGCCAATTATATTATTATATAACACCTTACCTGATTTTTGCGGAGCTCGTCTTCCTGAAAAGAGGGAAGGTGATGTGTGCTACGAGACTGAGACGTCTTTTACATAAAATTACCCGTTAAAGATTTATTTAATTTTTCTCAATAAAATTACAATAAAACCGGCGAAATAATCGTTCGACGCCAGCTGAGATACGGCTCTCAGCGCGAGCTGTAGTCAACTCGCTTTACAGATTTACGTCGGTTATGCAGCACTGACGAACACGCGCTCCATGTTAGTAAGGTCGCCACGACAGGCTCTACAGTGCGGCAAGTTCCACGCGGTGTGAATGATCGAAACGATTACTTTGCAAACACGTCAAACTGAGCTAGCGCGATATTTACTTAAACTATAGCGAGATTATTAAATTATACTAGCGATCCCAGGGCCGCTCCCTATAGATCTCACGAAAACCTCACTCGAGGACAGAACAGAAAAGGAGAACTTACCCCGCGCTTTCCACTCGCTCCTCACTCCTCGGCAAAGACGCGTACGCCGTGGCAGACGTCTCGGGATGATTGTTCCCGGCTTACTTGCTGACTCCTCGCCCTCGCAGGATTGCCTCTCGCACGAGACCTGAACTTGTCCTCGTGCTCGGGTATGGAGGTCATTCTCACCACTCGTTAGCCTTGCGGCACCGCTTCTTGGTTACCTGGCACCGAAATCTTCTCAAGAGAGAGCTATTGCTCGCTTGGGCTCCGAAAGGCGAGAGAGAGAAAGAGAGAAAGAGAGAGAGGGAGAGAGAGAGAGAGAAGTATACATCTCTAAATCCGTCACCAGCCGTGGCCTTTCCAAAACGGCGTAGCAGGAAAGAGTATTTCTCCCCACCCATCTCCGCTCGGTATGGCTCACGACTCGTGGGATATGTGGTCGAGTAAATGAGACAAAAGTATTTCATGTTTATTTATTGGATTTACTGACCGTTAATATTGATATGAAAAATAGTTTGTTCTCTGAAAGCGTTGTAACGCATTTCCCGCGTTACAATATATAGGTATATATATACAAAGTGAAGTATGATTTCTGTTTAGGATATTATATAACAAGAATAATAAAATAGGGTATATATAAATATCACTATTTACTTACTGATTTTCTTTCATGCTACTACTGTATTTCATTTATTATTATATTTATTTATATTAAATTATATTATTATTTAAAGTTATAGACGTGTAAACATGGAGTTCACTAATGTCGAAATTCGCGCTATATTAAATTTTTTCTTCGTCAAAGGCAACTCCGTTAGAGAAACGTTCCGTGAGATTAATGCTATTTTGGGGGGATGGCACGCTATCACTTCGAACCACAGAGGAATGGTTTCGACGATTCAGAGGCGGTGAAAACGACATTACCGATAAGCCAGCCGGCAGAAGACCTGTGACGACGAATACTGATCAAATCATGAAATTTATCTAGTTACATAAGCATGTGACATCTCGTGACATCGCCCAGGAGACGAGAGTTACTCACGCCTGCGATGTGCTGCTGAAACGGAACGAACTCGACCCATTTTTGAAGCGGATGATGACTGGCGACAAAAAATGGATCAAAGACGACAATATCAAGCGAAAACGGTCGTGTTCCAAGGTCAGTGGACCGTCCCAAATAGTGGCCAAGCCGAGATTGACGGCCAGGAAAGTTTTGCTGTGGGTTTGGTGGGATTGGAAGGGAATCATTCCCTATGAGCTACTCCCATATGGCCAGACGTTTAATTCTACCATCTACTGTGAACAAATGGACCGCTTGAAGCAGGTTATCGACCAAGCGTCCACAATTGGCCAACGGGAAGGGCGTAGTGTTCCACCAGGACAACGCCATACCACACACTTTGTTGATGACTCGTTAGAAGCTACGGTAGTTCGGATGGGAGGTTTTATCGCATCCACCATATAGCCCGGACATAGCGCCAAGTGATTACCACCTGTTCCTGTCCATGTCGAACGCCCTTGGTGGTGTAAAGTTGGACTCAAAAGAGGCTTGTGAAAAGCGGCTGTCCGAATTCTTTGCAAATAAGGAGAGGGGTTTCTATGAGAGGGATATTATGAAGTTGCCGTCTAGATGAAAATAGATTATCGAACAAAACGGTGCATATTTGAAGTAAATCCTACCATTGTAACACTTTTTATAAAGCATTGAATGAAGAGCAAAAAAGCGGTAGGGAGATATTTGACAACCTAATATAAAACAAATGGTCTTACTATAATATTACATTATATATTTGAAACAAAATGTGTATATATTTGAAACAAAACAAGTGTAGGATACTACACAACAAGGTCCGAATAGAAAAATATATACGCGTGCAAGTAGTATGGGCAGCAATGAGTATTCACATTATATCCTTAAGAACAATAAAGAACCTTATATTAAAGGACCAAAATATTTAAATAATTGTTTATTTCATATCATTGCTGTCCGAACTAGTATCGAACCAAATATACTACGTATAATAAAAGTATAAGCAATAATAAAATGACTAAGAACAAAAAAGAACTATCGATTTTCCTGAAGTTCCATATCATCTTATTGCTTATCAACTATCACTACAATGGGTTAGATAATTTTTAAATAAAAATATTTAATGAACTAAATGATTCACTTACATATTAAATTTAATAATAAAACACTTACCTGCACAATTTTTTCCTTATAAAATTAACAATATTTTTTATCTTATTTATTTTCCTCAGAACAAATGTAAATTAAAAAAAAAAGTATCTTGCGAATATGAAAAAATGTTGATTATTCCTAAACTTCAAAAAAGAACTTTTAACAAAAGTAAAATCATCGTTTATAATTTAAACAAAAGAAAGTATTGAAATCAATTTTTACATAGTCAGGTATATGTAAATATGTATGAGTACCAATTCGTGTAAGGTTTGAAATTATTTCTTATTATTATTCAATAAAAGAGTTGCTTATTAAAAGTGTGCCTATGCACTCACTTATTCATAACATGAGAATACAGTACTATAAAATAGAATTAAAAATTATTTTCGTAATACTAAAATAAAACTTGGTAAATAAGACGGAAAGAAACGGAACGTTACAAACTGCATTTCCGATAAATCTATTTATTTATTATTATTTTTAAGATGGCTTAAATATATTTGTGCCATATAAAATGCACTTAGCTATTCCTTTTAATGATCCATTGTTTTAAAACAAACACGAAATGAAAGTCATCGCTCAGCCACCGTATTCACCAGATTTGGCTTCTTGTGTCTTTTTTCTCTTTCCGAAACTCAAAATTCCGCTTCGGGGAACGCACCATGAGTCCATAGTCAATATCGCCAGACAAACTTTTTGCATCGTAAACAAACAGCTGACAAACACACATTAATAGAGATATGGCGCTCAAATTTCACACGGACATCAAGAATGGTTGTACCAATATAGGAAAAAAAAATGTTATCAATTCAGTTTACGGGCCGAGTTTAAATTCAGCAGTCTGGTTTAAATTTGATCATATGGTATTATGTTTCCATTTATCACAATTAGTAGGACATCTGACTATATCAGTGAACTGATTTTTAATTTTTATAGAATAGTTTTTGTATTACTATATTGGAAACTTTCGGAAAGTATTTTATATAAAGTTGTTATTACATACATGAGAATATGTACTTAAAATGCATATATACATATATATTCAAATGCTTTAAAGTTTACATTTATATCTGCCAAAAACAAGCTGATACGCGTGGTAGACAAGGGGAGAGGGCGGGATGAAATAGGCGGAGAAGTGTAACGCAAGAAAAGGAGGACATAAGGACTTCTGTTTCCTTACGCAGTATATATATATATATATATATATATATATATATATATATATGATGGATAAATATCAGTTGTAAATTAGGTTTTGCCCTCAATTGTCCTCAGTCAGGCACGTTACTAGGTATTATTATTTCTTGGCATAACGAAAGCAAGAATAAGTTTCTCTTGTAATTGAATACATAAATAATTAGTAATACAAATATATGTTAATTTAATTCCAATATAAAAAATTCTAGAAAAGAAACTCATAAATACAAGATTAATAAAATTAAATGTTCTAAATTTATGGATTAAAATAAACGCAAATCAATTATGAAATTTCTTAAAAATCATCACTGGACTTAAAATATGATAATTAATTTAACAAAATTTACTCAGTATATTTTTAACTAAACAACATGATTTTTATTTTATATTGGATAAGGGGTCCTTGTAAATATATTTTAGATTTATTAACTTTTGTTTCAAGGAAATATATCAATGTGAATATTGTACAAACGTCTAAGGGCGTCGTCTGTACAAATTACGAAAGAATGATTAAAATTATCCTGAAAAACGTAAGTAGAATGTGGTCGGATTTTGGAATCTCGAGTACAAGAATCTCGAATTTCAATACTTAAAAATTTAAGAGTTCATAAAAAAATTTTACAAGAACTTGCATCTGAAAATAAAGGGCGGCGACTATATTAAATAAGTCAACACGATAATTCAGCCAGTGTCAAAATTATATCAAGGCCTTGTCGATAAAAATAAATATAATAGACATTTATACACAGGATTAAAGCATATATATATATATATATATATATATATATATATATATATATATATATATATATTGTAATAGGGTACTTAATAGTTAAACACCCGGTAGATGTACCCTTTAACAGAGGTGGAAAGAATTTGAGACATAGCTGACAATTGGTTGGATATGGTAGCCAGCGCTTCTTCTAACCTGTTTGTTCGTTGGTCTTGAACTGCCATAAATCGCATAATATCCTCCATTGTGCATGGAGGTAGACCGCCAGGTGGGGAAGTGGGGATTGCGCTTGACGACGGGGGTGGGGTCGTCTGTCCCGACTGTTCCTGTGGGAGGAGTAGGCCTCCTGCAGTCGTCTGCTCATCCACACCAAGCTGGATGGTCAGACCCACCCTCAAGCGCAATCTAGAGGCTTCGAGACTCCGTTGGACCTCTTCGTCATGCTCCAGTGACTCCAACGGATGCTTCTCTTCTCCATCAGCCGTTGATTCTAGCCAGGAAGGATCACCCTGGGCAATAATCCTTTCAATGAAAGATTTCCTGGCTGATTCATGCTTAAGAAAGACATGACCCATGAGGTATCAATTCCTACTATATCTAAATAATATTAATTTGATAAAATAAAAAAAAATATAATAAAAATCAATTAACAAAATAGTTAATAAGTAAATAAAACAAAAACAAATACAATAAATAGAAAATGTATTCTAAGCCCAGGAACAGACAACGCTCAACACTTCTGCCTACTCCACTTTTTAAAAGATGGAACTAGGCTCAGGCTTTGTCAAAATACCAACAACAAAATACTCACAAAAAAAAATTAAAACTATTTTTATTCCCCTAGTTTCTGTAAGGAGTCACGTCACACACACTGTACACTGTTTATCCTGTGTGACAGATATTTTAAAACGGTAACGCAAATATTTACTTTAACGCCTACGGGTGCGACACCTAGTCGATAAGGAGGGTAGACCCTGTATATAGCCTGATATTATAAAAGATACACACAAAAAATTTTTTTAACTTTTAATCACGTCTTTTTTTTTAAAAAACTAGTCTGAGGAACGATGGAAAAAAACTAAATTTTCTTTCTTATTAACAATAAGAAAAGAAAAATTTATTTAAAAATATAGAAGAAAATTTTTCCCTCGTGGGTTCAAAATTGGCGTATTTTAATTCGCCAAGTGCTTTGACAAAATTACTATATGAGTGAGAGAAAAGATATTATTAAAAAAAAATTATTTCCTCTCAAATGTCTAAAGCACGTTGGGCGCCATTTCTGTAACGGTGTACTTAATAGTTAAACACCCGGTAGATGTACCCGTTAACAGAGGTGCAAAGAACCCCGAACGGATTAAATTGTTTAAAACCATCTTTTTGGACCGTAGGTTACCCTTATCTTTAGTTACCCTGGAAATTATATAAATAATAATATATTTGGATAAATTATCAGTAATTCAGGGAAAGGCGGATTAATTATCAGGTACAGGGGGGAGAATGTGTCTAATATTTTCGTGACTATATAAGAATAATAAAATCAAAAGTAAATTTATTTTATTAGTCAATAAAATAATTTAAATTTTTATTTAATTTAATAAAATTATAGCAATTGTTATTCTAACCCTACCTAATACGCACCCGCGATCAACTAATTCGCGTATCCGTTCACACAGGGTGTGAGAGAGGTGAATTTATAAGTCTAACGGAGAGACAGAGCAACAAGAGCGCCACCTTAAGAAGAACAAGGTGTACTATCAAATAAAGCTGAATGCGCGCTTGCTACTCTTACTATCTTAGTCTATGGTTATATCTCTCCGTCTCTCTCACACTACTAAAGTTAATTTATGATATCTAATAATTTCAATCGGGAAGAAAACGAATAAAGAAAAGTAAAAGTATATAATATTGTACCGAAAACTAAAAGCACAACAAATATATAAAAAGAAAAATACACCAACCTTAATACACCAACACTGAAAAGTACGACACAACGACGAAATGAACGTGAGCACCTTGGTATTAGATAACCGGCCGATTTGAATGCCTTTCCTCGATAATAATCTTTTTATAAACAAGAAACTATCTTTTGCACAATTTATATCAGTGAACGAAATTTCACTGTCACGATTGAATCTTAATAATGATTTTCAATATTCGACAATAGCCAAGAGAATAAAAGAGCAAAAATTTTTACTAACAAAAACTTTGTCAGGTAAAATAAACTAACTATATTATATTAATAATTTTCCTATAGTATATTCTTCTTTATTCTCTTTCTCTCTCTCTCTTTTTCCCTTTTTCCCTCCCTTTTTTCCTATTTGTTAAAAATATTAACATGTATAGGTCAACTAACCTATACATGTTACAATATATATATATATATATATATATATATATATATATATTTGTCTGTGTGTGTGTGTGTTTTTACGGTTTTATATGTATATCACGCACACCAAAAACATTATGAAACCATATTGATCTATTTAAAACATTAAATCTAATTCTTTTAAATATAATATGAAACATAAATAGTTATAATAAATAATGCATAGTAACAATAAAGGTAAAGAAAGTGATGTAAAATTGCGATATTCCCCTTTTTAATAGTGATTTTTGTTCATATAACTATTTACTAATTTTCATAATACCAATCTATTAATGGGCACGTTTCCCCGATGGCTATTCCGGAAACAGCATTTCGTTAATGAAAAATACAAGACGATATTTAAAATGAAAAGAATTTTATTTTAGACTTAAATATTCCAGGTATAAGATTGATAATTGCGAAGTGTTCGTCTCGACAGCAAATACAAGAATGACTGGCTGGCCAGAGTGGCCAACACGCCTTTTTTGTGTACATAGTTCAATGATACTAGACAATAGTAAGGACTGCAAGGAAAATGTACGACGCTACGAAGACATCTGCACAGAAGATTTAAGTTCGTTAGGAAATCCAGTTTACGACCCATGGTTCCACTTTCTAATAAATGATTAAATTTTAGAGCTCTTTATGGTCTCGCGTGGCTCGGATGGGCGATATTGAGTTTTACTAGACCTCTGCATTGGGTCTACACATTTAAAAGAAAATATATATAGATACATACAGACGCATACACATACACACATACACACACACGCGCGCGCACCCAGTGTGGAGTTTTGATGCTTTCTCCCATCTGGCGCCTCCCCAGGTTGCGGATAGGGGATGGTTCGCTATAATTTGTAGAGGGCACTGAGGAAATAAAATACTCAGGGCGGGCAGAAAAAGCTAATAGGGAGGGACTTCCGAATTTAAGGCCAATTATGATTAATGTTTGGTATAAACAAGGATATACCCCAGGAAGGAACTCCGGCAAGACCGGTCAATCTCCTCACCGATTCCGATAGAGTGCAAGCCTCTATGGTCGGTGGTAGCCCCTCGGATTCTGGGGAGGGCAAAACAAACATCATCATAGACAGTACATTGAGTACTAAAGAAGATGTCATGATGGATCAAGAAATGACAGATCGAGAAATTTCTATCACACGCAGAAACAATCATCTGGAACGACTTGGTGAGAAGATTAGCCAACTGTTGGATTTTGTGAAAGATAGGCATAACGTGCACAAGACCATTAAGGATCTTGCTCGTTCTATTAATGCTTCATGCAAATGCATCAGTATGGCAGAGGATGATTTGTTGCAGTATCGCCATCCCGGTACTCATGAAGTGGTGACTCAGACTATGCCGAGTCTATGCTCTGATACCAAACGAAGCGCAGCCGAAGGGATAGAGTCCACTCCTAAAACAGTAGGTAGCAAAAAGACGAAAGAACCATCACTGGGCTCAAGAAGACCATCAGAATCAGTTGGAGTACGTACACGGAAGTCTGAGGCCAAGGAAAATCAATGGCAGACCATCAAGCGCACGAAGCCCAAAGGTAAAGATAAAGAATTACCTACTGCACTCAAATAAAGAGTGATCCGGAGTTATCTCATGTGAAGAATGAAGTTAACAGGATACGCAGAAATGCAAGCGGTGCCCTGTTACTTCAGTTAGAACGGACAGCCAAAAATGCACATGAGTTGGCTCGCATTGTTGAAACTCAGGTTGGCCATAGTGCATCCACTTCGGTCCTAACTAATCTTATTACATTGGAGATTAAAGATATAGATCAAGTTACTACAAAGAATGAAGTTTTAGAGGCTCTGAAATCAGACCTCGAACTACAGGAGACTAACATGCTAATCGCACGTTCCTTGCGGCAAGCTTATGGGGGTACTCAGACGGCCGTGGTGTCTATACCATACAGCCACGCAGCTGAGTTACTACGTGCAGGGCATGTTCGCATCGGATGGGTCAGCTGCAGAGTTCGAAAAAAAACAGAAATAAGGTGTTGCTTCAGCTGTTGGCAGACTGGCCATTTAGCGGCCGTGTGCTCGGGCCCTGACAGCACTAATCTTTGCAGGCACTGTGGAGGAAAAGACCATCTGTCCAAACTGTGTGTAAACGAGCTCTGCTGTTTACTCTGTAAATGTGAAGGAAAAAAGGAGATTAACCATCCAGCATACAGCTACAAGTGCCCGATCGCTGTGGAGTTTTTAAACATACAAAATATGAGAATACTCCAACTGAATACTAACCATTGCGTAGCGGCCCATGACCTGCTGAAACAGACAATAAAGGAGCTAAGAATAGACATTGCTGTAATCTCCGAACCATATTGTGAGAGAGACAGACCACAGCGCTGGATAAATGTTACAAGCAATAGAGCGGCCCTCTGGATTGGTCAAAATAGGCAGTTACTAAAGCAATCTAGTCGTCGGAGCGAATTGATATCCTGGGCTAAAATACAAGAAATATACGTCTTTAGTGTATATGCTCCTCCAAGTTTGACGGACAAGCAGTTTGAAATTCTTGTAGCTAAATTAGTTGATGAGGCCATGGATAAGAAACCATTATTAATCGCTGGCGATTTTAACGCATGGTCCACAGCCTGGGGAAGGGCTTCAACAAATAACAGAGGTAGTATGCTGCTTGATGGTCTTAATTCTCTTCAATTCTACGTGGTTAATAAGGGAGTTGAATCCACTTTCATTAGGGGAGATAAATAATCAGTCATTGATGTAACATTCGCCACTGATTACCTGATTCAGCGGATCCTTAATTGGAGAGTAAGCGACCTTTACACTCACAGTGATCACTAGGCGATCTTGTACGAGATTGCAGAGAAGAAAGTGAAGAACAAGTGCAATGAGTGGATGCCCACACGGAAATGGAACATCAGATCGATAGACTGTGAAGTCTTCGCCACTATCATATCAGAAGAGTGTTTAGAATATGGTGCACCATGACATCTGGAAAATGCACTCAGAAACATATCTCTGAAGCATGTGATGCATCGATGACTAGGACTAAGAGCGGATTTAAACATCGTCAACTTGTCTACTGGTGGACAAATGAAATTGCATAAATGCGCAAGCAATGTCATCGCGCACGTAGACTTGCCCAACGAGCGCGTACCGTGATGCGTTTAATAGTTTATTTAAAGAAGCACCAAGAGCGCTTGTCAAGGCCATTAAGGCAAGCAAGCGTCGATGCTGGCTTGAACTGTGCGCAGAGGCCAACAATGACTTATGGGGACGACCATACAAAACAGTCATGGCACAATTGAGTAGGGCACCAATGCCACTAGCACGGTATTGATTGATAAGATTGTTTCCGCTCTCTTTCCCAATGGCACCCAAGGGACTGTACTGCGCACGCAACACTCTGACGATATACCTCCTATAACAGAGATGGAGCTACACAATGCTTATGTTAAGATTAGAGACAGTGCTGCCCCTGGCCCTGATGGTGTCCCTAATGCGGCAGTTAAGTTGGCGATACAGAAGAACCCATCTATTTTTCTAACAGTATATAATGCTTGTCTTCTTGAGGGTATTTTTCCTGATTGCTGGAAAACTCAAAGGTTAGTTCTATTACCTAAGGGCAATAAGCTACTTGATAATCTGTTATCATATAGGCCATTGTGTATGATCGATTCGGTAGGTAAAATATTTGAAATATAATATGTAGCCGACTGGAAGCATTCACTGAAGGATTGCACGGGCTATCGTCACGCCAATTTGGATTTCGGAAATCAAAATCAACAGTCGATGCTATTAAACTGGTAGTGTGTACCGCAAGAAATGCAATCAGTGGTAAGAGATATCTATTAACAGTATTGTGTCATTCTCGCTAGATGTCAAGAATGCCTTCAACTCAGTGCGCTGGTCTTTTATTATGAATTCTCTTAAAGAGTTCGGTGTACCTGGCTATTTACAGAATGTTGTGGCCAACTACTTTGAGAATAGGATAATATAATACCGAACGGATGAAGGCATTGTATCGCATAAGGTTACTGCGGGAGTCCCCCAGGGCTCGGTTATGGGACCTATATTGTGGAATATTATGTATGATGGCGTGTTGAGGATTCCACAACCGCCTGGTACAATAGCAATATGCTACGCCGAGGATATCGCACTAGTAGTGACGGCTAAGACCCTTGAAGAACTCACTGAAATTGCCAATGAGGCAATCAGCAACATCAGTAGATGGATTAAGTCGGCTGGTCTACAATTAGTGGAGCACAAGACAGAAGTAGTTCTTGTCAGCAGTCGTAAAAAGGTAGATAGTAGTACTCTTGAAGTTGGTAGCTGCCGCATTATATCTGCGCCATCTTTACGATACTTGAGTGTACAGCTTGATGCCAAGTTAAACTTCAAAGAGCATCTAAACATATCTGGTGAAGAAGCGCAACGAGTTGCAGTTGCCTTGTGTCGGCTCATGCCTAACATTGGTGGCCCACGCCCACCCCAGAGGAAGCTATTAGCTTAGTCGGCCGGGATCGATCGCGTCCGTCGCTGCTCAGCACCGCTGCTACTGCTCGGTGCTGGAGTGCGCGCGTGGTTGCGTGAATGCTCTCTGGATATATCTTTTCTCTCTCTCTCTCTCTCTCTCTCTCTCTCTCTCTCTCTCTCTCTCTCTCTCTTTGTTGGGAGAGCAAGGGAAAAGAGAAAGTTTTTTCGCTTCACTTACACTTTTCCTAACAAAGGAATTGTCGGAATGGGCGCGGCACGTGTAGTTCCGTTTTACGCGATTTTCTTTCGAAAAATAATTTCTAACTTATTTTCACGATCACTTGTTGCGCGAATTCTAAAGAGTCGGAGTCGCCAATGTCGGGATTTCTATATTGATCTGGCGAGAGAGAGATATTTCGCCGCTGAATCCGTTAAGCGGTATAATTGCGCCCGAACATACGCGCGGTTTACTTTATGGCCTTTACTTTAAGATCTTAACCTACGGGAGAGGTTGAAGAAATGAAACCGGTAGCTTGAAACATAAATGCTATTTATTATGATCAAGATTACACTGCGCAACCTATTCTAGTAGAGGTTACGACTAGACTAACTTACTGTACAAGGCGGTTTGCCGCGGATGCCTCCGATACCGCCACTCTCAGTGTTGAAGGCACTCGTGGCGCGTCTATGTGTGGATGTAATTCCCCCACTTTATATTAATCTTAATAGTTTGTGGGGAAAAATAAGTAAAGTTTTTAAAATAATTTCCACCGTAATGTTCCAAAAATATCACGCCTAAAATGATATCAAGGCAGCGTATGATATATATGTGTAATATATTTAAATAACATTACCGTTAAAATATTTCAAATTTTATATATCTATTATACTTATTGAAAATGAAATAGACTAGATAAACGATACATTATATCTTATGTATCTGATATTCCTGATATGTCAGTAATATTAATTTAGATTGCAATTGAAATATTTGAAATGTAGATTTACGGAAATATTTCGACTGCTGAAATAATTTTAGGGGAGGTTTTATAATTCGGATATATATATATATATATATATATATATATATATATATTGTAACGCCAGTTTTGGCATCACACTTACCGTGTAAGGCGGCTTACTCACGTAGCCGTATCTGCCTGTATGTGTGTGTTTGATTGAACACACACGCTAGCTCCGGCTGAAACGGGGAACAGGGGCAACACGGAAAGGATAACTCGGGAGAAATACCAAAATTAACAATGTATTTATTAACAATATTAAAGCGCGTTACAATATGATACGATAGCTCGCGGGCTATCCACTCCTTGCAGGTTCAGCGACGCGTGGGGAAGCTATGATACAACGCGGGAAGATACAGACTTAGACGGGAACACTGGAACGAAACGGAAACGGACACGCGGGGGAACAATTATGACGGGAACGGTCGTTTACGCGAATCACAGACTTCGCATATTTTATAACAATGCACGCGACGGCGGGCGAAGGCAGCCTGAATAGCGACACGCAATAACAGTATAAATAAGGCAAAACTACTTGCCGCGAGGATGCTGCAACTGTCTTATTCGCCCCTCGTCTCTCCCTCTCGCTCGTTCGTCGGTGCCGGCGTCCTTTGTTTAGAGCGGTGCGCACTTTCTCTCTCTCGCTCGCACGTTCGCTCGCTGACGGCATCGGTGCTCACGGCGTCTCTCGACCTCTTCGCGAGTCGAGTGCGGTGATGCCGACTATGTCCCGACTGCCAGAGAGATGTGGATACGTCTCGGGCTGCACGGTGGGTGGCAAGAGCCTCCTTGCCTGAACTCGGTGCCGAGATGTGGTGGATCCGAAAAGTCGAGCGAGCTGGCCTCTCAATGTCCGCGACTGTGGTTCTAGGTTAGAACCACGTGACAGAATACGCAGGAATGAGAAAGAACACTCCTATGCTCTTCGTTGATCCGTTTTCGTCGTAATGTGGTCATTCCGATCGCACGCGAGTAGTGGTCTTAAAGTCGCGAAAATATACGACTGCGAAAACGGTCGTCACAAACTCCCCCTCCCAAAACCTACGGGAAGGGTATGATCGGAATGCTGGTCGTTCGCTGAATTATTGTACGCGGTGTTGAGCTGATTAACGGTGGATATATGATAAGAGGGGGGAGGAGGAGGGAAGGAAATGAAGTTAGTCGCGTGACGTGGGTATTCGCTGGCGGTATTAAACGTTATTGATTACACCCGCTGGCGTGTACAGGAGTCAAAATTGTTGTGTGGTGACTCTATATAAACCTATGTTGTTATTGTTAGTCGTATTGCTAATTGATAATAGTAAATTCTAGGACAGTAAGAACAGTAATTTCGTTTCTTAACCTAAATCTAATCTAATCCACTTCTAGTCTAAACCTATATCTAATTTAGTATTTTAATTGATGTTTCTATCTATCCTAATTCTAATACTAATGTTACTTTTAACAGTTTTTTTAACCTACTCTAAAAGTAAGAATATCTTCTAGTCTAACGTTTCGTTATGTAATGCGCGCTTCTTCTTGTGCTTCGCAATGTAAGTGACGTAGGTCTGCTGCCTTTTCGTCTTCTTCTTTCTTCTTGGCGAGTTATGTCGCTGAAACAACGTGTATCATTAGGGCTGTTTCGGCTGATTGTGTCAGGTACAGCGTTGGTGGGACGGGCAAGTAGTTTTATTCCCTTCTCGAGCCATTGTTCGCTTATTTACTTTTACGCGTCCTCGCCCGCCGACGCTGTGCTTTAGTAGTGCTTCTACTCGCGGGGGCTGGCTCTAATAGTCTATGTATCCCGGTCATCCCTTTCATGATTTCAATTGGCATCGCTCTCTACTGGGCTGATTTTGCGGTAGGGCTAGCGGTGATCATGGGGGCGACATTGGAGGAAACAATATTGGCCATTCGTAATGACTTTGGGGAAAGTCAGTTGGCTGAACGTTTATCGACTGTCCTGTACAATAGTTAATAAATCGGAGGCTATTCACGCCATTCGTAGATTTGTATATTAGCCATTTTTAATTGGGGAAAACTACCTTAGCCATTTGTAACAGTCTTGAGGGGGATCTATATTGGCAATTTGTAACTGTCTTGAGAAAACTGTATTGGTCATTTGTACCGATATTGGGGGAATCTATATTAGCCATTTGATACCTACCATGTATCCCAGGTATTTGACCTCCAGGCAGCAAAACTGCAATTCTTCTTGCTCGAAAGTCTTCGTGGCGACAATAATGTCATCCATGTAATCGAAGACGTACGGTCGCTACTCCGGTCCGAAGATGAGGTCCATACCTCTCTGGAATGTGGCGGGGGCATTTGTTAGTCCATAAGGCAGACGCTTATATTGAAAAAGGCCTTTTTATGGGACAGGGAAGGCGGTGACCTTGCTGTTTTCGTCCAGTAGGATTTGATGGTAGGCTTGGCTTAGGTCGATTTTCGTCAAATACCTAGCATCCCTTAGGTGATCCAGAAGGACGTCCATATGTGGTAATGGATATGCTTCCTTTCTGGTGATGGTATTCACTGCCCGATAATCAATGCAAAATCTAATTTTGCCGTCCTTTTTAGGCACTATTAGGTGGCAACTACTCCACGGTCTCTCGGACGGCTCAATGATGTCCTCGGTTACGACTCGATCAATTTCTGCCTGCACCTACTTCAGCAGCTTATCTGGGATTCAACGTAAGCGTTGTTTTTTAGAGCGATGTCCATGCACGTCTATCTGATGCGGCTGCATGCGGGGTAGCTGAAGCTTTGCGCTCGGTTCAGGTATTAGGTGGTTTAATTCCCTGTTGAGTTCATCGCGTCCTAGACTGCCTAGCCGAGTTACGCCGTGGACGCCGGCTATGGCTGTGATGGTCTCACTCAGGCTGCTTTGTTTGTAACAAAGCGCCTGATGAGTTTCCGAGACGTGTGCCATGTTGCGTCAGCAAAGTTGATGGAGACTTTAATTAGCGTCAGCAAGTCCATTCCTATTTTCATGACATTTGAAATCTGGATTTTATTTGCTGGTGGTCTACATTCAGTAGTAGCTCGACTTCTCCCTCGTTTGCGCATATTTTTCCGTCGGATAGTTGTATATATGAGATTACCGGTATAATTGCTGATCGTACCATTTTCTCTGGGCCTGGGCCTATATATGACTTTCGTGCTCCTGGATCAATAAGCGCGGGAATAACTTGGCCCATTAATTCTATGTTCAGGAAAAACTAATTTTCCTCTTCTTTAGTTCTGAGGTCTAGATATGTATTTGTAACATCCTTTACCTCGGGGCACTGGTCGCTGTTTTCAGCGAGTGGAGTCGTGTTATGAGGGGCGTTAGGGCAGACTCCTGAATCCTCTCCCCTCATGCGTTTCCCGACTTACTTTTTGGGCCATATCGTGGACAGTTTGGCGTTGTAACGTTTTGCTCGCCACAGTTGTAGCAAAACAGGTGCTTCCTGTCGGGGCACCTGTCTGCCCAACGTTCCGGTTGTTTACATGTCCAGCAAGGCCTTGAATCTTCGCCTTGCTGTCTGCTATCATAGTTTACGTTGTCACGTCGTGGCGAATGGTAGTCGTTACGATCACGTCTGTTATTGTCTCGTCTAGGTGGTGATCGCTGTTTATTGGGATATCTTTAATCGCTTCCTTTGTATTCTCGGCTCGATGATCTGGGTGGCCGTTCGCTTCAACGTGTCTAGTTGTTCCAGCTGTTGTTGTTGCTTGACGATCGATATTCGTGATCGGGTGTTCGTCGTCGCCGTTATCGATCTTGAGTATAATTACTGTCATTAGCTGAATACCGAGAGGTGCTCCGAGAGGTATGGCTGGGCGAGATTTCTTTGAATGTATGTGGTGAGGAGTATCTATTACGGGAGGGTAATGGGGACTGGTAACGAGGGGGTGGTGGGGGTTTCGGTATCTGCGGGATGGTGAGCGATCTCTGGGTGGCGTCCTTGCCCTATCTTCGGTTCATCACAGTGACGAGTCTCTGGTACCGTTGGGAGCCGGACTATAATTTCTTCTGGGCTCCTATCGGTGGTTGTGTTAACGTGGTTCTTCGTTAATGCTCCTGGTTAATATCGCGGCCGATGGCTCCTCTATTGTCGCAGTCTTTTTGTTGGTTGATAATTTATCATTCTCCATGGCTGCTAACCTAGAGCGTTTGCTCGTTCTTTCTGATGCGGAGCAGGCTGCTGTACTCACCATGCAGTCCTCTGCAGGTGGTGGCTCTATATACCTCCGTGTGAGCTCTTTTTTCAATTCTATCGGCTGCCCGATCAGTTGTAGGTCATCTATTGATTTGAAATCACCTCTATCGATTTTATCTATGTACGAAGGGTGTAAGTTTCGATAGATACGGTCCAGTGTGTGTGTACACGGGCGCACGTTTAATATGGAGAAACTAACAATTATTTTTTAAATAAATCTATATTTATATCAATAATCATCAGTTCTTCTCGTTTTGAAACGTTGCAATTTATCGAATTTTTTCAAATATATAATATAATATAAATTCAGTTTTTTTATTATCTGCTGAAAATGTGTTACTAAAGATATTTTAAATACAATGCAGAATATTCATTAATATTAACTGCATCTAAATTGTATAAAAAAGGAATTATTTGTAATTATAAAACAGGAACATATCATGCACATAAAAAGTTCTATTTATCTATTTATATTAATGTTTTAGATCTATCTCGGATTAAAAAATCATATAAACATATAGATTATCTAAATGAAATGATGTTCTGTTATAAATATTAAAAAATTTAAAAGAATAAACAATTTTTATTCATAATGTATGTACTAGAATGAACAATAAATGTATAAGAATATATTGTACATGCTAACTGTAAATACTTTTTTAACATTTAACTTAATTAAAAATGATTTACACAGAACTTTATATTTTATGTATATATTGTAATGTAGTATATTATTTATATTTAAAATTTTATTTTCAATATAGTTTCTCAAAATAATTACATATTTATATGTGTAATAAACCAATCACTTTTCTTGGTAAAAATCAAATCATTAAGCTGTATATAATTTTGATATAGAAACGCGATAATTTCATATTTCATAAAACCTAATGTATATTAAATAAAATTTTACATCATGTTTAATTTGAAAAATGTTATTTCAAATTCAAGAAATATACGTTTAATCACTTTTTTTATTATAACTAAACTATAATAAACTATAATAAACTATAATAAACGCATATGCTCCATAAACCCTCAATATATTCGTTTATTTTGATTGTAATATCACAATTTTATGAATTTGTCATAAGTATGTGTAATAATTCTGGCGATTAAAAATTGGAGAGTTGTGATTCCAATAAAATATTATAATGCTTACAAATTAATGATTTGTTTAATTGAAATTTTTAGCATTTTTCGAATATTCACAGAACACGGTATATAAGGTTTCTTACGCTTATCGCTCAAACAGTCGAATTTACACCACGCCGACACGGAGATATGGTACGCTTTCTTGAAGCAACACCTGAAGCACACGAAGATGAGCCGTTATTGTAACAGAGCTAGCAGAGATGAATATTTATATTTGTATAAATATAAATATGATAATTTATATGTAGATCATCTATATAGATCCGTTCAGTTTCGCGGTCGGTGAGCAGAGTGAACGTTTCAATCGACAGCATTAGTTTTTTTCATTATAATCGCAATATGACTTTGCATTTGTATATTGCTTTATAACATTTTTCTTAACTATCACAGTTGAATCTGCAATTAGATTTGCGCTATATGCAAACAAGCCATCATATAATATATATATATATATATATATATATATATATATATATATATATATGATGGCGCATATAGTGCAAATCGAATTTTATGTTTGTTTTTTGTGCGTTGTTTTCGAATTAAATTAATAATTTATTTTATTCAATTTATCATCTTTTATATAATGGTGTACAAAAGGAATTACTTTATTTTTAATAATAGTTTTTTGTCAGTCTTTGTTATTTAATAAAATGTTTTATGATATTAATATGATAAACGTTACAGTTTACAATGTGTGCGTGCTTACGCGCGCGTGTGTGTGTATGGAGAGAGAGAGAGAGAGAGAGAGAGTCTATATATATATATATATATATCTATATATATATATATATATATATATATATATATATATATAGACGTATATACGCGCAGTTCTTTTCTTTTTCGCTCGGTCCTTCGCTTCCCCTACTTCCCCTCTTCTGCATTATGCCTGCCAGCCACCTTGCCCATCCCGTTAATTACCGTTTGATTAAGTTTACAGTTTACTTGTGTAAAAAATACCCAATGTATAAAAATATATTGCCTAGATAATTTTACCTATAATAATATTAACATATATTAAATATCTGCAGGAAAAAATAATGAAGCTTCAAGGCTCGCCGAAACAATGTCAGTGATGTGGCTGTATTGAGTTTAGTTCTAAGAAAGTTCCCGTGACTATTTTTCTGAATATTTATGATTTTTGCGGGACTATTTACGAATATCGTAACAGCTTTAGACGGAAATTGAATATTCATTCCTAAAACCATGCAAAGTCCATAAAGATCATGGTTTGTTCAATTTTCCTTAAAAAAATAAAAATACTTGCAAAAAAATTTTAAACCATAATCATAGAGCTCATTTAAATACATATTTTTTGTTCTATACAGTTTTCGGTGCAAATAATATTTCTCGACAAAGTTCAGTTTCGGAAACTATTCCGTTTCGGAGTCCCGTGAACGGTTCCTCGCATATACTCAATGCAGGTATCTTCGTATACATTTTTTCGAGAAATATAGCTTCTAGAGATGAATTAAATAGACTAAAAAATATGTATTTTAAGGAGATGTACAATGATTTTTTAAAATACATTTTTGTAAATTTTAATATTTCCCGAGATATGTCCTCTTTTGGACATATCTCTGTGTTTATAGTTTTTAACTTGAGAATTAAATTTTCATCAAACGACAGTACGATAATTTTAATCGGTATCCAAAAAAAATCGAATAATCGATTATGCACGTCTTTCGGAAGTTCATCCACGATCTCTGTTATAGACTCACATGGCAATTTTTATTGGATCAAGCTTGCTGTGAACACGCATTTAGACTGCTGATGATCGCAAAAGCCTTGGAGCAAGGCTAAATTATCAAAAAATTTTCGCGAAATTTACATCGCAGCGATCATACTGCAAGCATGCAACTATTAAAAAATATTTTTTTTAAATTCATACTGTTATAACTTTTAATGTATATATATATATATATATATATATATATATATATATATATATACATCTGCCGTCTCGGCTTCACTCAAAATAGTAATGTAACCAATTTATTAAACAGCTAAATAATAATATGTAAAGAATTCTCTATCTATAAATCTATATTCCTATAGATAATTTCATCCTCTGACAATATTTCTCGAAAAATAATCAAAAATTTAATCTTGGGGTCCCTCTAAAGCATTGACAGTGGTGTGACTGTATTGAATAAGTCCTGTCACTATTTTCTTGAAAATTTGCAAACTTATATTTTTTGGAGCGCGGATTCTTAACATCATAATAACCTTAGATCAAAATTAAATATGTATTCCCGAAACTGTAAATCGACGAAAACTCCATAAAAATCATGATTTTCTGAATTTATCTCAAAAAATGAAAAAATTTAACATTTAAAACCAAAATCATAGAGCTCATTAAAATACATATTTTTTGTTCTATATAATTATTCGATATAAACTATATATTTTTGGAGAAAAGTTCAACATTTCCGTTTGGGGTCCCCGGAACAATTCTACGTTTATACGAAATATAGATACATTCGAATACATTTTTCTTGAGAAATGCTGTTTGTAGAAATTCAGCGCATAGTACAAAAAATGTATTTTGATAAGATCTACAACTTATGTTTGAAATACTTTTTGTAAATTGAAGTACACTAAAACAAAATTTGATAATTTTAAATAAATACATTTCGTCGAATTCAAAGAACGAAGAATTTGTTTAATATGAACAACTGTTTTTCGTTAAGAAAAATATATATTTAAATGTATTAACTGATTTAGTTCAAACGATATTTTTAATTTAAAAAAATATCTAAATAGAATTTATTTAGGTAGCTAAATCAATTTCATTTTCTTAAAATCCTTAAATTGCATTTCATAAGCATATCATTAATTTTCATATTTGAAATTAATAAATATTTTTTTATTGGTCTTACAGTCCAATCAATTCAATCTAAAAATAAAAAATAAATAAAAATTAAAATAAATAAAAATAAAATAAAAATTAAAAGTAATGTGCACTTTATTAACAAAGAATTTTTTCAGCTAATATTTTATTTTCAGATTAGTCTACGGGGGTGAATGTAAACAAGGACAGTCTGACTGTCATTATAATTTTAATTTAATTTTTAATTTTATTTTTATTTTTAATTTTTATTTTATTTTTATTTATTTTTTATTTTTAGGTTGAATTGATTGGAATGTAAGACCAATAAAAAAATATTTATTAATTTGTATATGGGCAGTCGACATAAGTACAATTAAATTATTTTCATATTTGGTTAGTGAAAAATAAAAATGTGTCCAAAATTTTTTCGCCAGGTCTATCCAGGATTTTCATCGCAATTAATGCATGCCTCTACCGGTTGCTACCTTTACAATGAGATTCTGAACCTTTATAATTATATATACAAAGTTTGAAAGGCTGAGATTTTGCGTTTCAAATTAATTTGCGTTGCGCTATCTACAATACTAATATAATATTATGTGTTTATTTATATATATTATATAATACATAAGAAAACAATGTAAATATAATTATTCTTAATTGCAATATAACATCTATCATACGTTTACATAGTTGTAGATTACGAAAATGACGGTCTAATAAGTTAAGATACTATAGTTCAATTTTATATTTTGTTTCAATTATACAAAATTAAAAATATTTTTTTTTAATATTTCTTTAAAGCAAATAAATATTTTTCAAATTAAGAACCGAATATCTTAAAACAAATTTTTATTTTTCATACATCAAATATATTTACTGTATTTAAATAAACATGTCAGTATTTTAAATATATAAATTTTTTACTTCCAAATAATGGTCTACTAATATTATATGAATAAACCATTTGTTTAATTTAAAAAGTATGTATTTAAATGGATGAAATTTTACATTAAAGAAAATCTGCAGAGACAGTAAATGTAACAATCGATCAATTTCATTATTAATTGAAAATTATAAAAAGAAATTAGATGTCTGAAATAATGCTTATTATGCTTAAGAACATAAGAACACCTTAACAGAAACAGAATTAATTGAACGCGTTCTTTGTCTGAAGTGTATAATTAAATATCTTCTATCTTGCAAATATTTAGAACTAAAAAAATGTGTATTAGAAGGTCTAATTGCTAGAATTGTATATTTATATATTTTGAACGGATTAGTTTGTTTTGTCTTCTTTCATACTTAAATTTTTAATGTATTATAATTAAATTGAATATAATTTAATGTATTATCTTTAATTCGTAATTTTTTTCTGCTTAACAAAAACAATTATAATAACAATTATATTGCAACAAAATTGCTTTGATAAAATTAACTTAACATTGAGATAATAAGAATGACTATTATCAGCAATGTATTTATATTTATAAATTGAATAGCTCTAGAAATATATGCTAATTGTAGAGTAAACTTTTTTCAAAACGATTTTCAATAATTATTTGATTGCTTTTCATATTTTTGAAGCATGCTATAAGTATAATCAATAATCATATTTGACACATACGAATCATATATAAGAGAAGGTGACAGAGAGAGAGAGAGAGAGAGAGAAAGAGAGAGAGAGAAAGAGAGAGAGAGAGAGAGAGAGAGAGAGAGAAAGAGAGAGAGAAGAAAACTGGAGAAAACACCAAGAGGATTAACAGGGATTCGATTACCCGATACTAATGGGACCTGCATACAGTATGTGGGCACGTTCACCCAATACCTTACCTTCCCTCTCTCTCACTCTTCCTGACCCGTCCCTCCGCAGACATCCACACATTGTACGGGACTTAGCTTAGCAGTTGACACACACACACACACACACACACACACACGCGCGCGTATAATACGTCGATAAAATTTGAAGGTGGTCGGTGCTGTAATTTCGGCGCTATAAAGGACATACACATACATACATTCTTTTTTATATATATACATATATCTACTGATTAAATATTTATGAACTAATAAATATTAATACTATATATATATATATATATATATATATATGTTCTTTACATATATAAAAATTTGTATGTCAGTGTAAATATAGATATATATATGTATATATATATATATATATATATATATTTGAGAGAGAGAGAGAGAGAGAGAATGAATTTCGGTCACAGTTGAAGTCGGTCCGAACTTGCCGAAATATAGAAAAGAATTAGTCGCGCATTTCTTATATATGTAGACGTATAGATGCAGTTGTTTTCTCTTTCGCTCGATCCTTCGCTTCCCCTACTTCCCCTCTTCGGCATCGTGTCGATCAGCCACCTTGTCCCTCCCCTTAACAGCAGCCTGTACACGTGCCCGCTGTTTCTCCTTCTTTGCTGTGATGCCTTAATTATATATTATGTATTAAATGTCCGAATAGTTATTCGGACATTTTTCAGCAGTGCGCTACATTTATCGATAGTCGAGATTGCAGACGGACCTTGTTCGTGATTCTGCCGCAAAATCTGGCGCTGTCACGGAACCAACGTCGCCTATGTCTCTGGCAATCTTGGTTCATCTCTACTAGAATGTATTGTTTGGTATTCTTGTATAGCACTTGTGCTATTGTATATTGTATATCATAAAAAAAAATGTTTCATCATCTCATAGTTTAAGTTTTTATTTTTTTTGGTTTAACGTTGTTATTTAATTTAATTACTTTTTTCTTAGGTTTAATGTTTGTTAATAATCACTAGTTATGATAATTATGTGCTTATAAATTATACTAATCTATTTAATACTTATACTGTAGTCTGTTGGTTATAACATCTCCAATATTACCTATTTATCCCTAATGTTGATATTATTATTTATCTATATTATCTTCATTATTTATTGACAGTGATGGTATTATGATTCCTAAACCACCACTCTTAATGTAAATTAGAAGAGTTTGATTATTTAGTTTGATTATTTGAGTAAAGGTGAGACAGTATTAATGCCAACTGGGGGAAACGTCGGTTGTGCTGTTTTGACAGCAGCTTATTTTTTTCAATTTCTTTATTTTTCAGTGCATGTCCTTAAAAATTGTTTCCCTATATGCAGAGATGATCTTGAATCTAATGCACTTTACAGATTTGCCAAATCTTAACTGGTTGTGTAATAAAAGTGATTTTGAAAAATCTGTCTGCTACTGTTCACCTGTACAGTAGCTTCATGCACTTGCTATGTGCTGAGGGAGCTAGTTCTTGTTTTTCGAAAAGGTACTAAAAAAAGGGGAAAAATTGCCCTCCTGTGTACTACAAGTCTACTTTTAGTTATTGATGTCGGTGTGTGTTACTTGCATTATGCATTCTGTCCTTGTACAAGAGGCACATTTCATCAATAACTTTATTTTTAAAAAAAATTTTTAATTATTGTCCGATCAGTAGGAAACTTCTTTTAACCAAAGGTGTGGTGATTTTCATTCAGGTATGGTTTTCAAATTGCTAAAATATTTTCTCCTTCTGTATCAGAGGAGTCTGTTGCAATTCTCAGCGCTGGTGCTGAGGTACGATATGACTGCTCATGTATATGTATGACTTAAAGGGAGCTGGTATTGGGTCTATTGACTAATGTATTTTATATATTTATTTCTAACACCTATAGTGGGGATTCGTCCTTTCAAAGGGTCTGAACAATATGGGTTTTAAAAAAAAAGAGCCGATGCCAACTTGATAAAATATATAAATATAAAGGACAACATATATGTGAGGAAGTACATATGTAAATTTCTATATATTATTATAACATTTCATATACATACGTTAGATGTATATGATATAAATTACATTAATAAAATTATATATATTATTTATTATCCCAAGACACTGTTTGTGCTTGGGGAAATAGCACAGCAAGAATTTCAGGGATCTAAAGTAAACACCGGTAATTGTTTCCAGGTGTCATTACTAGCTATTTTCTCTCTCTACCTTTAATATTGAGACAGTTTAAATATTTCTTGCTGAACTACTTGTCAACAATATAAGTAAAAGTGAATAATATTTTGGGTCATGCATACCTAGAATGGAATATATTTTTGTCGCTTTAATATTAGCTTGTCGCTATGCAGTATATGTATAAAATGAAAAATAAGGACGACACGATAAGGCTATTAAAATTATTAACAATATGGGGAAAAGGGGATCAAAGCATTGTCACAAATAAAGGGTATATAGAACAATATAATGATGGTTGCTATGGTCTGACTGCTGCAGCCAGTAGCCTACTGCTAGCTTACTGCGCACATAACCCAAGATGGCCCTGCCATCGTGCTGCACGGTATTGCACGTACACGCGGCTGTTTGCAGCTATTAGGAGTGTGAATAAGTCTTTCCTGTTTTTTGTAAGAGATGGCGCCACCAATACTGTGCGAGTATTCAATGGTTACATATGTCATAATCAAAGCTTATTCATATGTCAACAATTCCATACTAACACATTAGTTAAAATTTTTTTGCATCATAAATTTTTGATATCGTGAAAATGTCGAAATTTGAGCCGAGTCGACGTCATTTGCGGGAAGTTTAACTTTATTGGTTCAATTTGAAGAAATCTGCTGCCGAGACGCATCGATTGCTTCAGGAGGCTTATGGAGAAGGTTGTGTCGATGATTCAAGTGTTCGCGGATGGTTTCGACGCTTCAAAACCGGGGTGATTACGACGTGGAAGACAAGGAGCGTTCCAGGCGGCCGCAAATCTTTGAAGATCGAGAATTGGCGACTTTGCTTGATGAAGATTCTTTTCAAACGCAAGAAGAACTTGCTGAAGCATTGGGAGTTGACCGAACAACCATTTCCAAGTGTTTGAAAGCCATGGGAATGATCCAAAAGCAAGGAAATTGGGTGCCGTACGAACTGAAGCTGAGAGACGTCGAACGGCGTTTTTTCACTTGCGAACAGCTGCTTCAGCGACATAAAAGAAAGGGTTTTCTGCATCGTATCGTGACTGGCGATGAAAAGTGGATACGTTACGATAATCCGAAGCGAAGAAAATCATGGGGACCACCCGGCCATGCATCATCATCGACGGCCATGCCAAATATTCATGGCGCCAAGCTCATGCTCTGTATATGGTGGGAGCAGCTAGGTGTGGTTTACTATGAGCTTCTGAAACCGAATGAAAGGATCACAGGCGAGGTCTATCGACGACAATTGATGCGTTTGAGCCGCGCACTGCGAGAAAAACGGCCACAATACTCCGACAGGCACGACAAAATTATTTTGCAACATGACAATGCTCGCCCACATGTTGCACCGCCGGTGAAAACATACTTCGAAACGCTCAAATGGGAAGTCCTACCCCACCCGCCGTATAGTCCAGACGTTGCTCCGTCTGATTACCATCTCTTCAGATCGATGACGCATGGCCTGCCTGACCAGCACTGCCATTCCTACGAGGAAGCCAAAAACTGGGTGGATGACTGGATAGAGGCCAAACCGGTCGAATTTTTTCGCAACGGGATTCGTATGTTGCCAGAAAGATGGGAAAAAGTTGTAGCTAGCGATGGCCAATACTTTCAATAATTCATTTGTAACCAGTTTTTCACAATAAAGGCTCAAAATTTGAAAAAAAACGGGAAAGCCTTATTCACATACCTGATACTTTTCTTAAATTTTACGTGTTTATCCTGGAGCGAAAGCGAACAGGGAATTTTATATACTGAACATATATATTTTCGCGTCACTGGCCTCACGCTTTAGGCGCCATTTGTAACACAAGTTTTGGTATCGCAATAACCGTGTAAAGCGGCTTACTCATGTAGCCGTATCTGCGTGTGTGTAAGTGTGTGTGTGTATGTGTGTGTGTTTGAAGGCAGCCTGAATAGCGACACGCAATAACAATATAAATAAGGCAAAACTACTTGCCGCGAGGATGCTGCAACTGTCTTATTCGCCCTTCCTCTCTCCCTCCCGCTCGTTCGTCGGTGCCGGCATCCTTTGCTTAGAGCGGTTCGCTCTCTCTCTCTCTCGCACTTGCGCTTGCTGACGGCGTCGGTACTGGCGGCGTCTCTCGACCTCTTCGCGACTCGAGTACGGCGATGCCGAGGATCTCCCCGACGACCAGGGAGACGTGGATACGTCTCGGGCTGCACGGTGGGAGGCAAGAGCTTCCTTGCCTGAACTCTATGCCGAGATGTGGTGGATCCAAAAAGTTGAGCGAGCTGGCCTCTCAGTTTCCGCGACTGTGGTTCTAGGTTAGAACGTGGTGCTATGCGGTACTACACTCTCCGTGACGGAATACACAGGAATGAGACTTTCGCGGTTCGCGAACATGGTAATCCCGATCGCGCGCGAGCAGTGGCTTTAAAGTCGAGAAAATACACGACCGCGAAAACGGTCGTTACAATATATGTATATATATATATATATATATATATATATATATATATATATATATATATATATATATTAGGTTGTAAAATATCTCCCTTCCGCCTTTTTATCTGATGAATGTCGCGGCTATGTACAAAGCGCTACAGAACTTGTATCTGGCAATACTATATATCATTTGAAAAGTCTTAAGATAACGTAAAAAACAACGCTATACATGATTAGTATGGATATTGCGTTCGAAATTTCTAGACGTGTAAACTTGGAGTTCACTTACGCCAAAATTCGCGCTCTTTTGACATTTTCCTTCGTCAAAGGCAAATCCGCTAAAGAAACGTTCCATGAGATTAATGGTGTTTTTGGGAGATGGCACGCTATCACTTCGAACCGCAGAGGAATGGTTTCGACGATGCAGAGTCGGTGAAAACGACACCATGAATAAGCCAGCCGGCTGAAGGCCTGTGACGACGAATGCCTATCAAATCATGGAATTTATCGAGTTAGACCGGCATGTGGCATCTCGTGACATCACTCAGGAGATGAGAGTTAGTCAACAAAACATTTTAAACCATCAGAAGGCTGGGTACAAAAAAGCTTAATGTTTGGGTGCCGCATGATTTGACGCAAAAAAACCTTCTGGGCCGAATAAAGGCCTGCAATGTGCTGCTGAAACGGAACGAACTTGACCCATTTTTGAAGTGGATGGTGATTGGCGACAAAAAATGGATCACATACGATAATATCAAGTGAAAACGGTCGTGTTCCAAGGCCGGTGGACCGTCTCAAACAGTGGCCAAGCTGGGATTCACGGCCAGGAAGGTTTTGCTGTGTGTTTGGTGGGATTGGAAGGGAATCATCCACTATGAGCTGCTCCCATATGGCCAAACGCTTAATTTTACAATCTACTGTGAACAATTGAAGCACTTGAAGCAGGCTATCGACCAGAAGCCTACACAATTGCCAACAGGAAAGGTATAGTGTTCCACCAGGACAAGGCCAGACCACACACTTCGTTGATGACTCGTCAGAAGCTACGCGAGTTTGAATGGGAGGTTTTATCGCATCCACCATATAGCCCGGACATAGTGCCAAGTGATTACCACCTGTTCCTGCCGCTGTCGAACGCCCTTGGTGGTGTAAAGTTGGACTCGAAAAGAAGCTTGTGAAAAGTGGCTGTCCGAGTTCTTCGCAAATAAGGATAGGGGTTTCTACGAGAGGGGTATTATGAAGTTGCTGTCTAGATGGAAACAGATTATCGAACAAAACGGCGTATATTTGAAGTAAATCCGACCACTGTAACACATTTTATAAAGCATTGAGAAAAGCAAAAAAGCGGAAGGGAGATATTTGACAACCTAATATATATATATATATATATATATATATATATATTTACTTACATTTATTATATTTACATATTATGTAAATATATTGAATCTAATAATAACATTTCTAATAACACAGAAATATTCATATACCATATCCGAAAATTTATAATATAACATATCATTAAAAATTGTACTTACGTCGACTGTTTTGAATTAAATTAAGAAATATTTTTATCGGTCTTGAAGTCTTTATAATATAATATATTAGCTAAAATAATGACAGTCAGACTGTTCTTGTTTATATTCACTCCCGTAGAATCTGAAATAAAACTTATTACTACAATAAATTATATTAAAAATAAAAAATAAAAATAAAATTAATAATAAAATAAAAATAAAATAATACATAAAATAAAAATAGAAAAACAATATTCTATGTTAGTAAAGGACAATCTGACTGCCCCGCCACCTTAAATTTAGAGTCACCTTTACTGTCTGACGTTTCGAATCGCTATGGTTCATCCTCAGGAACTAAACTAAATTGAAAAACCCTGCATGCTACTTTAAATATCTCATCTCCACTCTAAATTTATTACTATAATATTTATAGGACCGTCCGTTCTTAACTTAAATGCGAAATACAAATTTTATATTAATAACGAATGATAAGTGTTGTCCAATTTATTTGATTCTAGCATTAAATTTACATTATTGGGATTCTTCACAATATCAATATTTTCAAGAGTTTCTCTTTTATATTTATTTTTAATACCTTGTTCTTAAATATTTACATTGTCAAAATCGAAAGAATGTAATAAGTTTAAACTGTGTTCTATTAGCCTCGATATACCATTCATGCTTCGTAAGCTATATTGATGTTCATATATTCTTTGTTTTAGGTATCTTTCTCTTTATTTTAGGTATCATGCGTTTGTCCAATATAATATTTGTCACAATCTTTACAGTTTATTTTGTATACCACTCCTGTTTTCAAACATCTATCATCCTTATCGTTACAATTATTAAATAGCTGTCTAATATTATTATTGTTTCTAAAGTAAACTTGAATATTATGCTTTTTAAATGCACTTCTAATTCTTTCGAATAATCCTTTTACATATGGCAATCCATGATTTTATTATTATTATTATCTCTCTTTTTTTATTACGTTCTCTAGTGCTATTAGAAATCTGATCCTTTCTCTCTGCAATCATTTTATTCACAAAGTCTATTGGATAATCATTGTTAATGAATATTTAATGAATATTTCTATTTTGTAAAAAAAGCGTCGTAGCTATTTTTATTAGAATCGAATTATTAAAAAAAAATTTATATTAAAAATGAGCAGAAAATATTAAAATCAATGAGCATGCCAGATTTAATTAAAAGAACCATCGACGGAACGTACTTTTTTGCAGACGTATTAATAATTAATAACATGTGAATGACAATTAAAATGGGTCACCGTGTATATTTGATTCTATACGAAGAAAATAAAAAATTAAATGACTTATATAATTTATACGTTATAATTATAACAATTGTAATCTATTTAGAACTTAACAATGATAATTGTTCATTTTTATTCAATGTAAAATAGCAATCATTAATTAAACCCGAAAAAATGAAATAGATCAATTATTTATATGCTTTTATTGATTTTTGAAATAGCTAATAATTTAGTTTATGAATAAATATACAACGTAATTTCTATTAAAAATTATAGAAAAATTATTCAAAGTAATTGCAATTATTTTAATTAGAAATATTTTCTTTTATCATTTTTAGCAAATTAATTTTATAATAATATCAGGTATGTGAATAAGTCTTTCCCGTTTTTTTTTCAAATTTTGAGCCTTTATTGTGAAAAAAAGGTTACAAATGAATTATTGAAAGTATTGGCCATCGCTAGCTATAACTTTTTCCCATCTTTCTGGCAACATAGGAATCCCGTTGTGAAAAAATTCGACCGGTTTGGCCTCTATCCAGTCATCCACCCATTTTTTGGCTTCCTCGTAGGAATGGAAGTGCTGGTCAGCCAGGCCATGCGTCATCGATCTGAAGAGATGGTAATCAGACGGAGCAACGTCTGGACTATACGGCGGGTGGGGTAGGACTTCCCATTTGAGCGTTTCTAAGTATGTTTTCACCGGCGGTGCAACATGTGGGCGAGCATTGTCATGTTGCAAAATAACTTTGTCGTGCCTGTCGGAGTATTGTGGCCGTTTTTCTCGCAGTGCGCGGCTCAAACGCATCAATTGTCGTCGATAGACCTCGCCTGTGATCCTTTCATTCGGTTTCAGAAGCTCATAGTAAACTACACCTAGTTGGTCCCACCATATACAGAGCATGAGCTTGGCGCCATGAATATTTGGCTTGGCCGTCGATGATGATGCATGGCCGGGTAGTCCCCATGATTTTCTTCGCTTCGGATTATCGTAACGTATCCACTTTTCATCGCCAGTCACGATACGATGTAGAAAACCCTTTCTTTTATGTCGTTGAAGCAGCTGTTCGCAAGTGAAAAAACGCCGTTCGACGTCTCTCAGCTTCAGTTCGTACGGCACCCAATTTCCTTGCTTTTGGATCATTCCCATGGCTTTCAAACGCTTGGAAATGGTTGTTCGGTCAACTCCCAATGCTTCAGCAAGTTCTTCTTGCGTTTGACAAGAATCTTCATCAAGCAAAGTCGCCAATTCTCGATCTTCAAAGATTTGTCCACGTCGAAATCACCGCTTTTGAAGCGTCGAAACCATCCGCGAACACTTGAATCATCGACACAACCTTCTCCATAAACCTCCTGAAGCAATCGATGCGTCTCGGCAGCAGATTTCTTCAAATTGAACCAATAAAGTGAAACTTCCCGCAAATGACGTCGACTCGGCTCAAATTTCGACATTTTCACGATATCAAAAATGTATGATGCGAGAAAATTTAAACTAATGTGTTAGTATGGAATTGTTGACATATGAATAAGCTTTGATTATGACATATGTAACCATTGAATACTCGCATAGTATTGGTGGCGCCATCTCTTACAAAAAACGAGAAAGACTTATTCACACTCCTAATAGCATTATTCTGTTTTATTTAAAACAATTGGATTTTAAATATTCATACATATAAATATGTAAAATTAATTATACAAACGCATAAAAATATAAAAAATTTTAAATATACTATATAGTACAGAGTTTTTCTAAAAAATATATTGATGAGCAACGGTATACTATTAGAAAAGCAGTATTTTCAATTTCTTTCCTTACTAAAATAAAACCGTGGCGCAAACTGAGCATAAGTGAAAAAAGAATAAAGCAAAAACTAATAATAAAGAGTGATAAAAAAATAAAATAAAATAACAATTACTGCGCATTGATAAGGGTTGGTAAGGGTAATAAAACTATAAAAGTCGTATCTGAATATTCACTATAGAAGTGAAGCGTAACTGCAGCGGTTCGGAGTGCGGGTGTGCACTACATGGTGCGTGGACAGTTTTGTCCATGTACTTTTATTGCTGTTTACAGTGAAGTTTTGAATATACAGATAGCCGTGCTTTTGCGACACGCAGACTTACATAGGGCTTCCTCATTTTTACTCATAAGTTTAGTCGAGCGCGTCTTCAATGGTCCCTTAGGTGCGGCTGATTGACAGCGTGCACTACTCTACTATACTCATGGCACTGCCTACAGCCTGACAGTCCCGGAGCTTTTATCCTGTGGAAAACTCCGTGCACGTTGACTCTAAGCTCCAGGAATTCATGCATTCTTGAGTCTGCCGGACAAGAGAAAATTCGGGGATTTTTCTCTGCCGTTGGCTTTAAGTCTATGTTCTGGGTGGTCTAGCCAATGAGTATCACGCTCCATCCCCTGCATAATTTCAATTCGCTCTCTACAATTTCAAAAGGTGGTCTCATTCACTCTAACAATAGTTACATTTTGAGCAATTTTCAAACGAATATAATACATAATTAAGTTATAGTACAATATTATATATTCCATTAACAACATAAACAAGTAATTTTCTAACTATTTTTGTTCGCAGAATCGTACGCTTAACTATATTTCGCATAACTTATTTAATTACAACTAAATGTAATCGAGACATAAACAGTAATAATTTATCGTAATTGCGAATTCGCTATAATTAACTTTAATTATTTTCATTTCATTTCATAACTTTATTTAGAACATAATATGTTGATGTATTTGGGACATGACTTGTAAATAAATCGTTTCATTATAATTTATACTTAATTTATAATTGTTTTTTAAAACGAGTTCTCTAAGTCTATAGTTCGATATGCTCACGAGCAAATAAAATAAGTGTATGTAAAAGCAGTCTAGAAGCAGTCTGACGAATCTTTCCTTGTGAGTTTTTTCCTGACTCCGCCGACTGTGCTAGTTAAATCTTCTACCTTCGCAAACCTGATGCTGTTAGTACAGCAATTTCGACCGCTATTATTATCTGTCATAATAATTAATCAGATATAATATACAATGGAATAGCGAATGATTCGCTTCAATGGAGAGTCGAAATCAAATTATGTATTGTATTCTCTGCAGTATTATAATTTAATATTTACGTGACCGAATGTCTTTATGCGATAGAATAGTTAGTTTCAACTGCTCCGTAGTTAGATCAGGTTAATTAATTGATATCTAACTTTATTTTCGGTGGCTACAGATATATATTTCATTTGGCTTCTGCTTTAGATTAAGCATTTCCTGCTGCCAATATCAAAAAATTAAAATGACATGGAATTTGTATATATAGTTACTAAAATTGAATTTTCAAGAACATTGTATCAGTGCTTAAATGTAATTAATATTGTTATTTCAATACAATTTTAATGTGTTCAGAGTCAAATTTAAGGCTTATTAATAATGCAACAGGTAACCCCATTTTAAATATAATTAAAATTATTTTTTAATACTTATATCTATTATTGTTTGATCTTCATGATATTAAGAATCCTTTTTCTTCATATCATGTAATATTTGAACGATATATGCAAAATTGAATAAATATAATAATGTAAAAAATGAGATTAAATATCATTCATATTTTCAAATTAAATATTTTGTAATCTGGGTTACTGTTTAAAATTATTTTTTTGTAAATATAAATCTTTATATAACCCTTTCTATTTAATAATATTTTAAAAGAAAGCATTAAAGTAGCCCATTATTACCTATTTTGAATTCATGTTCTTTCTTAACTGTCCTGTTAAATATGATGCCATTAATTAAATATTAATTAAATAAAATTTTAATTATCCTTTAATATTCTTAAAACAGAACTGTTAAAATGAAGTTTTTATATATAAAGCCTCTTTATAAAATCTGCTCAATCTGTAGTTTTGTCTTTTTGATATTAAGTTCGAAGGAGTATAGGCAAATCAGTGAAGAATATTATATTAAAATTTCATTCCAGGTATGTCTTGTATATGCAGGAATGAAAGCGCAGGAAAGGAGTATATATAGGAATCTGTATACAGTGTGAATCTCACATAACGACGCATTAAAATGTCCCTCTTCATCCTTCACGCATTTAATGCATTTATCTTTCTTCTTTCTCTAACTTGCCTACTTTCCTCTACTCGCCATCCTTTATAGCAATCTGCGCAACATGCTATTTAACTAGCAACCTTTCAAAGTGTTACCACCTTGCGTCCCATTCAAGTCATAGTTAAGAATATAAAATAAGAAGTATATAAGAAGTTATATTATATTATTTATAATATAATTATAAATAATATAATTAAGAATATAAAATACTCCATCACTAAAGGCTTGTTAGAACTATTATTTAGAAAATTACCAGATGTTAAATTCATTAACAATAACGATCGTTAAACTTATCAAAAAATTCTCGAAGTATCGAATGCTCATATAAAACATTATGATAAAAATAAAGGAATTCGTGTAATGAATTCTATGATTCCAAGTTCGAGTTCTCAAAAATTAGTTCCTTCTGCATTAAAGGAAGCTCGCGAGGCTGTTAAAGAGGCAGGTGGTAAAGGCAATGCGACAATTTCAAGGATATTACCGGTTCCTCCAAAACTTGGTGGTGATTTATCATTTCTTGTAACTTTATTTGCCGGTTTGAGTGCAACAGGAGCATTGGCAGAAGGTGCTACTGGAATAGTCCAAGCTGTTAATGATGCCAAAACAGCAAAGCCAGAATTGGAAGAAAATCGAAGGCATAATAAAACAATGGAAGCAATTGCTTTTGGAAAAGGTCTTTAATTACAACCTTACAAAAAATGTTATGGTATTTACTTAAAACCGTATAAAAGTAATGGGAGAGTTCTCTACTTAAAACCATATACAGGCAAAGGATTAAAAAAAAATTTTCTCTGTAGAATTGCCAGATCGAGCATTATCTGACATTGATTTAATAAAATACGCTCGTATTTTAAAAATTTCAGCTTTTGGAGGTGTATTTATGCGTAATGGCACTGCCAACTAATGGTCCGCATTATAATGAATCAGGTATTGTGAATTTTGATGATGTTAGCGGTCCTCGAAATCATTGAGTTGCATATCGTAAACAAGGAATCAGATTACTATATTTCGATAGTTTTGGCGATTTAAAGCCACTCTTAGACATTATATTATACTTTGCCGATGCTGATATTATGTATAATTATAAAAGATATCAGGATTTTAATACATATATTTGCGGTCATTTATGCCTGCAGTTTTTATGTAACAATCTTGCAAGTATTTCTATATAATTTCAAACATTTTGTAATACATGTCATTCTTGACTCAATCACGATGAATGAATCATTTACTTTGACGCTTTCCAGTACATCGTCTATTCTTGATGCTCAATATTTTCCTACTATTAAACTTTCATCTAATAAAAATTATGTTCTAGGTTTAGTTGAGCTTTTAACACTTAACTCCATTCCCAATATTGATGAAAATAACAATAAATTTTATGTCGATAAAGAATTAATTAACCTACGACTGGCAGTTATGAAATTGAAGGTATTGAAAATTATTTGAAGGAGAGTTTAACTTCTAAAGGTATAATATTAAGTCTTAAGCCTAATAATAACATGCTTCGTAGTGTTATTGAGTGTAGTCATCAAATCAACTTTGAACCAAAAGATTCATTTGGTAAACTTTTGGGCTTTCAACAGCGGATTTTGCTAGCAGGTGTTATACACAAATCCGCTTTACCTGTGGCCATTTTAAAGGTAAATTCCTTGAAAATAGAGTGTAGTATGACAGCAGGTGTCTATATAAATGAACGTCGTGTGCACACAATTCACGAGTTCTTTTCTGCCGTGCCGCCAGGATATAAGGTCATTGAAGTACCTCCACATGTCATTTACCTTCCGGTAACCGTCAAGTGCATAGATCATATAGAATTACGCATTGTTGATCAAAACGGAGATCTAGTGAATTTCCGAGGAGAGGTTATAAATATCAGATTACACGTTAAACAAGTAGCTTAGTGAGCGATGGGAATTATTTACAACGCTCCTGGTACGAATAGCCAGTCATATCAGCAAATTACCAGTATTTCATCGACTTTCAAACAAGTCAGTTGCCTAAGCAAAATAAAAAAAAAAACAAAATCAAAGTATCATCATCGTTCTCGTCAGAAGACAGCTCTGAATCACAATCCAGCAGTCAAAGTACTTACACCTCAAAATATTCAATTCCTAAAAGGCGTAGGTCTAAAAGTCATCGCTCCTGGTGGAAAATAAATTGTATTTTTTTCAATTGTATGCAGCGAAATGGCGGATGTTCAAAGTATACAATCTCCTGTTACATTTAATGATTCGATTGTGCATTACAAGGTTTACGCTCATCAGCCATGCACATCAACTAATTTTAATAATAGTGATGAAATTCGTATATCTATTCAACATCAAGACTTGTGTCTTCTACCTTCACGTTGTTCGCTACGAGTATGCGGTAAACTTTCTAAAAATGATGGCACAGAGTGGCAAAATACGATATTTGTAAACAATGCCATTTGTCATTTATTTGAAGATATTCGATATGAATTGAATGCAATAGAAATTGACAGGTGTAAAAATGCAGGAATTAAAAGCCTTATGAAAGGATGGGTTTCTTTAAGTCCGAGTCAAAGTTTAATAATCGAAAATGCAGGGTGGTTTGATATAGAAGAGTCCAATAACATTACCGATAATTTAGGCCATTTTGATGCATCCCTTTCCCTCAATATGATTTTCGGTTTTGCTGAAGATTACCGTAAAATTATAATTAATGCAAATTAATATTAACGCAGATCACGTAACGATTTAAACGCTGTTGTGCAAACAGCAATACTGAGATATCAACTGATAACACAGAACAGTATGAAAATTTCAAAATAGAAATTACAAAGATCGAATGGTTCATGCCATACGTCGCAGTATCAGATGAATACAAGCTTCGACTAATAAAAGAGTTGGAAGAAGATCATCTAATCTCTATGAGTTTTCATACTTGGGAGCTCTATGAATATCCACTCCTTTCGCTACATCCAAGCATGTATCGGCAGTGAAAACGATAAATCAACTGGAAAAACCACGATTCGTCATTTTGGGACTTCAAACAAATAGAAAAGGACAAAAGATACAAATTCCAGTCACTTTGATCATTGTGATTTCAGTAATGTGAAACTTTTTCTCAATTCTCAATTAAGAAGTTGTAAAGTGGTTAAAATAATATTATATATATATATATATATATATATATATATATATATATATATATATATATGTAAAACTTTTTGTCGGAGGTTGTCAGTCAAGATCGAGTACATCGTTGATATGCAGGGCTTCAAGCAGGGTGATAATGAATACCTACTTAAAGAGCTCTTGCCATTTTACCACTCAAAGGCGAGTCAGAACCCATAGTACTTTTATTTAAAAAGCCATTCTCTCGTGAACGACTTGCAGATCATATCAGAACACAAAATAAATGGCTTGAAATGAATTATAATGGTATTCCATGGAATTCAGAAAAGTTTTTCTATAATCAAATTGTTAATATACTTTATGAAAATTTACCCAATGCAACTAAAATATTTACCGATCGAGAAATAAAAAGAGAATGGCTGGCTAGATAAAGATACAATTTTATCGTTTACGATATTAACACTGTAAATTGACCATTCTGCCAGTGGAAGAAACAGAAGCGCCAGAATACTTACGTACAGAACAGTATGCATCAATCATAATGTAGCGTATAAAGTTACGTGTGCTCTACATAATGTAAAACTACTAATAAATTCTATTTCGAAACACGGACAAAGTAGAGTTTTTACTCGTTAAAAATAAGCATTGTGGATGAGCAATAGCACCACACACACACACACACACACACACACACACACACACACACAGGCGCGTGTTTTCGACTCAGTTGCCTGCATCAGATGGCAATAATAAAAAAAATAATAAACGATTACAAAATCGTCCTCCTTGAATTGACGTAAACACGTCCATTCATGCGGATAGTAACGCGACCGTAGCCAATATATAAGAGAAGGGCCCTGGCAGCGAGAGAGAGAGAGAGAGAGAGAGAGAGAGAGAGAGAGAGAGAGAGAGAGAGAGAGAGAGAGAGAAGTATATTGTTCTCTCTTCGTCTAGCTTCCATAAACATTATAGACCCGACTCTGTAATGCAGCGGACGGTATTGGAAAAGAGAAAGCTATATACTTCTCTCTCTCTCTCTCTCTCTCTCTCTCTCTCTCTCTCTCTTTCTCTCTCTCTCTCTCTCTAACACGCAAGGAGTGTGAATAAGTCTTTCCCGTTTTTTGAAAGAGATGGCGCCACCAATACTGTGCGAATATTCAATGGTTACATATGTCATAATCAAAGCTTATTCATATGTCAACAATTCCATACTGACACATTAGTTAAAATTTTTTCGCATCATAAATTTTTGATATCGTGAAAATGTCGAAATTTGAGCCGAGTCGACGTCATTTGCGGGAAGTTTCACTTTATTGGTTCAATTTGAAGAAATCTGCTGCCGAGACACATCGATTGCTTCAGGAGGCTTATGGAGAAGGTTGTGTCGATGATTCAAGTGTTCGCGGATGGTTTCGACGCTTCAAAAGCGGTGATTTCGACGTGGAAGACAAGAAGCGTTCCGGGCGGCCGCAAATCTTTGAAGATCGAGAATTGGCGACTTTGCTTGATGAAGATTCTTGTCAAACGCAAGAACTTGCTGAAGCATTGGGAGTTGACCGAACAACCATTTCCAAGCGTTTGAAAGCCATGGGAATGATCCAAAAGCAAGGAAATTGGGTGCCGTACGAACTGAAGCTGAGAGACGTCGAACGGCGTTTTTTCACTTGCGAACAGCTGCTTCAGCGACATAAAAGAAAGGGTTTTCTGCATCGTATCGTGACTGGCGATGAAAAGTGGATACGTTACGATAATCCGAAGCGAAGAAAATCATGGGGACTACCCGGCCATGCATCATCATCGACGGCCAAGCCAAATATTCATGGCGCCAAGCTCATGCTCTGTATATGGTGGGACCAGCTAGGTGTGGTTTACTATGAGCTTTTGAAACCGAATGAAAGGATCACAGGCGAGGTCTATCGACGACAATTGATGCGTTTGAGCCGCGCACTGCGAGAAAAACGGCCACAATACTCCGACAGTCACGACAAAGTTATTTTGCAACATGACAATGCTCGCCCATATGTTGCACCGCCGGTGAAAACATACTTAGAAACGCTCAAATGGGAAGTCCTACCCCACCCGCCGTATAGTCCAGACGTTGCTCCGTCTGATTACCATCTCTTCAGATCGATGACGCATGGCCTGGCTGACCAGCACTTCCATTCCTACGAGGAAGCCAAAAAATGGGTGGATGACTGGATAGAGGCCAAACCGGTCGAATTTTTTCGCAACGGGATTCGTATGTTGCCAGAAAGATGGGAAAAAGTTGTAGCTAGCGATGGCCAATACTTTCAATAATTCATTTGTAACCATTTTTTCACAATAAAGGCTCAAAATTTGAAAAAAAAACGGGAAAGACTTATTCACATACCTGATAGTAAATCTACTTTTTATCATTAATCACAATACGCCACAGAAAACTCTTCTTTTTTACCTGGCGAGCAAAGTAAGTGCGATGTTGTTTCAATTCATAATGACACCTTCGTTCAAATCATTTGGCATCCATTTTCCTTCTGAATCATTACCATCTCATGTAAACGTTTGTCAAATGCTTTGTCACTGACTCCTAACTTATTAGCGAGTTCTTCCTGCATCTCAGTTGAGTTTTCGTCCAATAATGCTTGCGATTCACTATCTTCAAACTGTTTCGATTGTCCAGAACGTTTTTTGTCATTAACATCAGTATCTTTACTTGTAAACCACTGAAACCACTCTTTACATGTTGTAAGCGATCAAGCTTGTTCGTCATAACATTCATGAATCAATCGATAAGATTCTGCTACACTTTTTTCAAAATCAAAATAATGCAAAAGGATATGTCGAAAAAACGATTTCACTTTTCATTGATAAAAAAATTATAATGTTTACACAAATAATAGCATCTGTTAAATGATTTTTTTTTTATTTTTATGTTATTTAACCTCGCTCTATTTATGCTTCCAAATATTGGTGCTAATCAGCGATGGAGGTCTACGATGTGTTTGTAAACAAAGCACGTGTAAATAATTACAGCACTGCTTGTGTTAATCGGCCGAGACCGGGATTTGAACTCGGATCACCAAGTTACTAGTCCTTCGCTCTAGCGATCGAGTCATCGTAGGCCTCTTAAAATTTAAATGAATTATATTGGTAAATGCCAAAACTGAAAAATAAGTACTAGATTTGACACATCTGATTTTTCATACTAATTATATCGCCATCTAAAGGTGACGATCGGAAACTAAGTTTGCCTCCTACTAACTGTAGGATAATGGGAGCAATAAGGTTGTTATGTCATATATTTATCCTTGCCCGAAAATTAGTTTAAATAATTCGTTTCAATGTTCTCTAAGGCGTAGTGATTGTCCGCTGAGTCAATTAATATGGATCTGGCAACTATAGGCAACAAAACTCTGTAAAAATGTTAAAAAATTGATAAAAACCAGGTTTTATGAAATAATTTTGAGTTTAGAAAAAAATTGTTCAAACAAAAGTTGTACATCCTGTTGAAACAAATTTTTTATATTCTATCCATGTTTGCTCTAAAGCTAATAATCATGAAGTAAAACACAATTAATTAAGAACATTTCGAGCTGTTATCAACGCAAATCATAGTCAATATGCCAGGGATCTACCTCACCGCTCGGATCATCATGGTTTAAGTACTTTTTAACTTTAAATTTTGCTCATAAAATTATAGTTTTAAAGCGAAAATATATCAAATGTAATAAATTTATTTTAGGTAGATCTACAAATTTAGTTTAAAATCATTGTTAACAAACTCTTTATTGCTTCATATACTATCATTTTTTTATTATTATATATAAAGTTTTTAATGCTTTTCAATATTTCAATATTAATTCAGCCAATTTGATGTATAATATTAATGTTCAAACAAAGCTTCAAAATTATTTGTAAAAATTTTTTCCTAATTGTTATAAATTTTTCATTACAAATAAATCAAAAATACTACAATGCAATAAAGGTAAAGGAAATTTGTTATATGAAAGTATGATAGTAATATATCTATATACATATAGTTTATTTCTTTAAATTTTACAAAATTTATAGGGAACATATTTTTCATTGTTTCAGCGGACATACATTCCAGATTGTTGTAATCCTAAAAATTATTATAAATGAACTTAAATGTATTGTAGAACAAGATAGAAAAATAATTTTACGAGGATAAATGACAACTGATAGGTAACACTGCAGTTGTAGCACGTGCTTTTGGAGAACCTGAAAGATGATGGATATCTCGCGTGGTGCACTGTCATTGAATCACCTAATAAATTTTCCAGAATTTTCTTGCCACTTGAATAACTTCTGTCATATTTATCTGTTATATGATTCTCTGACAGAATGTTATACCAGCGTACATAATTTCTGTAATTTTGCAAGCACTTTAAAATGAATTTATTGCATACATTATATCAGTATACAAATATCTAATTATTATAAATTAAAGAGTCATGTAATATTATTGTAATAATTTATTTTCTGGAAAAAATTCTGTAAAATTTAAAGAGATAAACTATATGTATATAGATATATCACTACCATACTTCCATATAACAAAATTCCTTCTCCGTGATTGTAGTTTAGTATTTTTGATTTATTTGTAATGAAAAATTTATAACAATTAGGAAGAGGTTTTTACAAATAATTTTTGGAGCTTTGGAACATTAATATTATAAATCAAATTGGCTGCATTAATATTGAAATATTGAAAAACATTAAAAACTTTGTATATAATAATAAAGAAATGATAGTATATGAAACAATAGAGAGTTTGTTAAAAAAGATTTCAAACAAAATTTGGAGATTCACCAAAAAAAATTTATTACATTCGATATATTTTCGCTTTAAAACTATAATTTTATAAGCAAAATTTAAAGTTAAAAAGTACTTATACCATGATGATTTGAATGGTGAAGTAGATACTTGATGTTTCGACTATGATTTGGGTCGATAGCAGCTTGAAATGTTCATAATTAATTGCGTTTTTCTCCATAATTATTAGATTTAGAGCAAAAATGGATAGAACATAAAAAATTTGTTTCAATAGGTTCTACAACTTATGTTTAAATAATTATTTTCTAAACTCAAAATTATTTCAGAAAACCTGGTTTTTATAAATTTTTTAACATTTTTACAAAGTTTTGTTGCCTGGAGTTGCCAGAACCAGATTAATTGATACAGCGGACGATTACTACGCTTTAGAGAACATTGAAAAGAATCATTCAAACTAATTTTCCGCCGAGGATAAATATATAATTTTTATTTTAGATTTTCAGTATTAACATTTCAGATTATACCAGGATGATTATTTGACTGTCATTATATTAGTATAGTGAAAATTTCGAAGGCCAACACATAGATGACGTTATATAATTAAATCTATATGATTTTTAGAAAGAACCAGCCTTCAAAAGATACATGTATAAAGTTGACAGTTATCGTAAAATTAGTTTATGAGATATAGAATCATGAATAAAATAAATTTTGTGATTGTGCAAAAATGGATAAAAAAGAATTTCATATGTTAATCAAAGATTGTTTTTAGCGAATTAAATAATTTTGATGCTATAGATTAGTTTAATAAACTTCGGCTGAATTAAATAATAAATTTAGCTTAATTATTAATAAATTAGCTAAAATTTAATTAAAAAATGCCTTTTGATACCAAAGGTTTGGCTTGAGAAATATTATACGAATTTTCAGCGGGAAAATCAACTAATGAAAAATGGTTTAGTAAATTTAAACGAGATGTAATGAGTATTGAAGATGGTGCACTTAGTAGACGTTCAAAAAAGGCTTACTGATAAAAATATCGAAAATGTTCCGTCCAACTCAGTTTTTTACTTAAATATAAATTATCAAATAATTTTTCGAAACATATTTATAAGGATTTTTAAAATAACGATTTTTGTTGATATCATAATAAAATTTTATGATTTAGAAAGAAATATTTTCTTTTTTAAGAATGAATTTGTGAAATTAGAAATTAGTATCAACAATTTTTAATAGTTTAGTAGTTTTTAGTAGTATTTCGCTATTTTTAATAGCGAAAACTTGCTCAAAAGAGAACACAATTATCATATTTCAAATTGCAGGCAAAGGCAATATTATAGTAGCACCTACTAGAACAGAAAACATAAATACAGTTAAAATGATCTTAAAGGTTGACACAATTTATAAGGCAGGCGATATTTTGTATAAAGGATAGTATGTTTAAATATTTAAAATGTGAAAATGGCACAGTAGATACATGTGATGTCGTTGACAAAATTCATAAAGAGCAATTGACCTATCGAATAATAATAATATCATCAATTAATTTACCAATGTAAAAAATTAATAAATTTCTATCAAATATATTAATTAAGATAGTTTGAAAACCAACTTTATTGTTAATCATAGATTATATGATATAGTTAACTACACTATTATTCTGAATAATTATAAGATGATTTCATTGGATTTAGTATCTTTATTTTCGAATTCATAACTAAATTTATTTAAAAAATTATGGAAGAAAAGTTAACAGAAATGAGTATACATACACAACTAACAAAAGATGAATTTATTAAAGCAATAAATTTTGTTTTTAACAATATGATTTTTTCTTATCAAAATAGTTTTTACGAACTAACTAAATCATTTCTTTTGACGTGAATGTTATTAGGATTAGTAATCAAACAATAAAATTAATTTGGGATTCCTACATGATCAGGTTGGTTATGAAATTTTAACTCACACCATCTATTCGGACATAAGATGGGGGGTACTATACAGAGAGTCATTCATAGAGAAATCAAATTATCACAAATGATTTCAGAAAAGTTTTTTGAAAATTATATAGAAAGATATTAATTAATAAGAGTATTCAGTAGACCTTATAGAAACGATGATTGCGTAGAGAGTGAATCAGATCTATAACAATAGTAGAAAACATAATATGAAAAATAATAATAATAAAATCGTAGTGTTACAATATGTGAAAGGTTTATTAGAAAGAATTAAAAGTACTTTAAAAAAATAATATTACCGTTTAATTAAAAAATAATAATATAAGAAACCTATTTAACAATTGTAATTTTTTAATTTTTATTTAATTTAATTTGTTTTATTTCTCTAATAGAAATTTCCATTTCCGATTCAGGGGTGGTTATAAACAAGAATAATTTGACTGTCATATTAATATAGTATATAAATTAATAAGGACTTTAAGATTGATAAAAATATTTATTAATTTAGTTCATAACAGCCGACATAAGTAGAATTTGTAGTTTCTAAATTTATCCAAACAAAACTTGATTCCTAAAATTGACATTAAATAGCATACAGCTTTTTCTTCTTCACATTTAATCAAATTAAATTATTGGTTTTTCATAAGACTTATCAATCTTTTCATTTTTAATATTATTTTATTTTTCTGTTTATACAATACTTAATTTTTGAAAGTAAAGTAAAATCCATTTCAATACTGACTATATACAAGCGCTATATTTTATTTTTGAACAAATTTATTTATTGAATTAACATGTATCTTCATGCTACTATATTTCATTGAAATGTATTATTGAAATGTATTAATTATATGAAATATTAATTGATCATATTAATTTCAATAATTCAAAATATGTATACAATAGTTCTTTGTTTTGAAATATTAAAATTTTAAAGTAATATATTAACACTATCAATAATTAGCTAGTTTGTAAGTAAAAATACAACGTGAACAATACAAATAAGTCGAGTATCATATATGTACTAAAAGAAAATAAAACTTCTGTTGTTGTATCCAAAAAGATACACTGAAATATTCTACAATTGAAATGCGATTGAAAATTATTTAGTGTTATATAAGTATCCATCAATTAAAATAACAATTTTATTGCATTGTTATGTAGTTCAATTTTATTTAGTTAAACCATATTAATTTTTTACCCAAATTAAATTTTTTTATTGCACATTTTTCAATTATTCAAAATTGTTTGGTATTTTCTTTCTCTTCTGTTTTTTTCCCAAAACTTTTAGAAGTTTGGGTACTTGAAATGGTCTCTGATTCGATGTTATGCTCTACAAAATAATGAACATGTAACTCCCTTAAGCTGCTCAATGATATTGAACATAATTGACATTTATATATTGATTCATTTTCAATTTCTTCCATATGAAGCTTCATTAGATTTACCTCGCTTGGTTTTCTACACATTTGTACAAAATAATTTCGAGATTTACTATCCCCAATACGTTGAGATGTTGAGCGAATAGAATTAGATTCACCTCCATCAGATGAAGTTTCATCATCAGTCGGTACATTATTAGAAACTACTCCTATTTCCCATTGATCTAATTTATCGCTGTCCTTACTACAGAAGTTCTGAGCCATGATCTATTCAATTAAAACATACATATATATATATATATATATATTTCTTTTAATTTTCTAATTGTAAATCGTCAATTAAATTCAAGACTTACTTTTAGACTAGCAAGACTTGTATCACAGTCTGTTGTATCAATGTCATTTAGATTAATGCTAGATCTTTCTATCTCAGCATAGGTTCCGAAGGGTAACTTGCGTAGACATTCAAGTTTCATAATGTGCATTTTACTACGCAAATGTTTAGCTAAATGACCGTGGATACGGAAGGCAGATTTACAATCTGTACATTTAAACGGTCGAGGATTACTTGCTGTAGCGGCTCCAAAAGTCGATGTCATGCTTACCTGCATAAAAAAAGATACAAATAGATAAATTGTTGATATGTTATATATATTAATAAAAATTCTAGCATTATATTAATAATTAATAGGTATATTAATTTAGAGAGTTAAACATCAGGAATAGTAATTATGAATTTATAAAGTGTTTTCTTGCATTATTACATTTTTTATTCAATACAATGATTATTTCCAGTTATATCAAGTATCTTAAGTTCAAAATATAAAAGTATATAATTAATTAAGACATTGAACAGAATGATTTAAAAACTGAAATCTGTTTCTTTTAATTATAAATTAAAAAAAAAAAAAAAAACATTGACCAGTTAATACTTTTGGGAGAGATTCTATATAAGATTGGACTGGAAAATTTATCCACCTATCATATGTAAATATCTAGTTGAATGAAAAGAAAATCGAAAAGCTCATTCGTTTTTAATGTTATTTAAGCAAGAATACGCTTGAAAAACATGTAACAGGGAGAGGAAGTTGGAGAGAGAGAGAGTTTATTGCGCAGGCGTGTAGTACGTAAGTATATGCATTATACTTACGTAACATATTTAATTTTATTTATTCAAAATTGCTTTAAATGCATTATTAAATGTCTTATATATCGTTGAATTTGAGAAATGAAGGAAGTGAGGAAAAATTAGAAGAATCAAATTTCTCTCAAGGAGAAAGGCAGAAGTACTTCACCTGTTTCGTTAATATTAAGTGTATTACAAGTTGTATTTGGATGGCAAATTCAAAATGAAAGAAATCTCAACTCTGACGAAATAAGAAGTAAAGTGAATCGACGAATATTCATTCCACTTTTAAAAAGTGAATAAGGTTTGATGTAGTGGTAAATTTGAAACATGTAGACATTCTTAGTTGCTTAAGCGATGTATAAACGATCTCTGACAATAAGGTCAAAGAGTACTTACAGGAGAATAAGGCAGTAAAAGTAAATCCTGAATTTATCTTAATTTTCTGTACAGAAAAATTGTGAGGAATCAACGGATATTAAATATTTTACGACTCAGAGTGCTAGAGTTGCTCTGTCGACCAATTTACAGAAATGTTTTGAGGAACAAAGAAAAAAGTCTTTTCTTGAACATTTCTTTATATTTTTTCTACCACTTTTTTCTATCTTTTTTTAATCAAACAGTTTTCTATCTTTCAAGAAAAAGATAAAGGTTTGACGTTAGAAAGTATTATTAGTTGTGCATAAACATGAAATAATTTATTCCATACATAGGTAGATCATACGTTCCTCTTCCAAAATTTATAATATCGAAAAAGGTATACGACAATATTCGCAATAATCAAATACATGTTTTTTGATCTGACAGTACTATAAAATAAAATAAAATTAATACATATAAAATATCCTAACTATAATAACAAATGTATATAAAGTATTATAATTATAATATCAGTCAGCTGTTTGTTTATGATCACCTCCATAGACTAATCTGAAATAATAATCAATAGTTTATCTAAAAGAAAAATTATAGTTAGTAAAGAACAATGCCTACCCCCCTAAATTTACTAAAATAATAAAATATTATTTTACTTAATAATAAAAATATATTATTTTATTTAATAATAAATATTATATGTATTTAATGAAATAAATCTACTAAATTTACTGTTAAAGCATCCATCTTGTCCAACAATTCAAAATCGTTTCTGTTCCTCTTCAGAGACTAGACTAAAAACTTAAAATTAAAATTTATAAACCCATATACCCATTATTAAAATATATAAATATCCTAATTATTAATAATCTACACATGCTCCATACTTTTTCATACATAAATCTTAACGTCCGGGAGCTAGCGACACAATTTTATGTCATATATTTATCCTCGGCGGAAAATTAGTTTAAATGTTTCGTTTCAATGTTCTCTAAAGCGTAGTGATCGTCCGCTGTATCAATTAATCTGGATGTGGCAACTCCAGGCAACAAAACTTTGTAAAAATGTTAAAACATTGATAAAAAACAGGTTTTATGAAATAATTTTGAGTTTAGAAAAAAATTGTTCAAACAAAAGTTGTAGATCCTATTGAAACAAATTTTTTATGTTCTATCCATTTTTGCTGTAAATCTAATAATTATGGAGAAAAACGCAATTAATTATGAACATTTCGAGCTGCTATCGATCCAAATCATAGTCGATACGTCAAGGATCTACCTCACCATTCAGATCATCATGGTATAAGTACTTTTTAACTTTAAATTTTGCTTATAAAATTATAGTTTTAAAGCGAAAATATATCAAATGTAATAAATTTATTTTAGGTAGATCTACAATTTATTTATTATTATATACAAAGTTTTTAATGCTTTTCAATATTTCAATATTAATGCAGCCAATTTGATGTATAATATTAATGTTCCAAAGCTCCAAAAATTATTTGTAAAAACCTCTTCCTAATTGTTATAAATTTTTGATTACAAATAAATCAAAAATACTAAACTACAATCACGGAGAAGGAATTTTGTTATATGGAAGTATGGTAGTGATATATCTATATACATATAGTTTATCTCTTTAAATTTTACAGAATTTTTTCCAGAAAATAAATTATTACAATAATATTACATGACTCTTTAATTTATAATAATTAGATATTTGTATACTGATATAATGTATGCAATAAATTCATTTTAAAGTGCTTGCAAAATTACAGAAATTATGTACGCTGGTATAACATTCTGTCAGAGAATCATATAACAGATAAATATGACAGAAGTTATTCAAGTGGCAAGAAAATTCTGGAAAATTTATTAGGTGATTCAATGACAGTGCACCACGCGAGATATCCATCGTCTTCCAGGTTCTCCAAAAGCACGTGCTACAACTGCAGTGTTACCTATCAGTTGTCATTTATCCTCGTAAAATTATTTTTCTATCTTGTTCTACAATACATGTAAGTTCATTTATAATAATTTTTAGGATTACAACAATCTGGAATGAATATCCACTGAAGCAATGAAAAGTACGTTCCCTATAACAGAAACGTAAGTAAAATGCACTCGAAAACGCGTGCTTGAACTGCCGTTTAAAATTTGCAGCTTTAATTCCAGATTGTTGTAGTCCTAAATATTATTGCAAATAAACTTACATGTATTGTAGAACAAGATGGAAAAAGAATTTTGCGAGGATAAATGTCAACTGATAGGTGAAACTGCAGTCGAAGCACACGTTTTCGAATGCACTTTACTCACGTTTCTATTAGAGGAAACATATTTTTCATTGCTTCAGCGGACATACATTCCAGATTGTTACAATTCTAAAAATTATTATAAATGAACTTACATGTATTGTAGAACAAGGTGGAAAAATAAATTTCCGAGGATAAATGGGAACTAATGGTTAAAACTGCAGTTGTAGCACGCGCTTTCGGTGAACCTGGAACACGCTGGATATCTCGCGTGGTGCACAGTCATCGAATCACCTAATAAATTTTCCAGAATTTTATTGTCATTTGAATAATTTTTTGACAGACTGTGATGCGAATGCAAAATTTTTTGTAAGTTTGGAACCACTTTTACATACAGCACCTTCCAAGCCATTCTAACATATTATAATAGGAAAATGTATTTCTAAAAAATTAAAGAGACTGTGTATATTATTTTTCTAATTTAAATATATTTGTGATAATTAAATTTAAAAAATGGATGTTATAGACAAAGTTCTCCGAATTTTATGGTGAAAAGCATTAAAATTTTTGTATATGATAACATATAAATGACGATATATAAAATAGTAGAGAGTTTGTTAAATATTGTCTTAAAGAAAATTTGCAGACTTACCTACAATTAATTTTTTACATTCCATATGTTTTTGCTTAAAAACTAGAATTTTACGAGCAAAATTACAAATTAAAAAGTACTTGAATCATGTATCATTTGAGTAGCGGGGTGGATCCCTGATGTATCGACTGTAACTTGGGATGATTATAGTAGCTGAAAACGCTAATTATTAATTGCGTTTTTCTCGATAATTGTTAGCTTTACAGCAAAAATTAATAGAACACAAAAAATTTATTTGAATAGGATCTACAACTTTTGTTTGAACAATTTTTTTTCTAAACTCAAAATGATTCCTTAAAACCTGGTTTTTATCATTTTTACAAAGTTTGGGTGCCTGGTGTTGCCACATCCAGATTAGGTGCCGCAGCGGACGATCGGTCCACTCTTCAGTACATTCAAAGGAATCATTTCAACTAATTTTCAGCTGAGGATAAATTGGTCACTAAAATATGTCACTGGCTCCCGGATTATAATTAATGTTATATAATTTACTTGAGTCTAATATCGAGTTTACCTTGTTTATATTTTTTAGAATATGAATACGTTCAAGACTCTCCCTTTTGTAGTTATTCTTAATATCTTGTTCGGAATTATCTATTGTTTTAAAATTAAAAGAATGAAAAAACATCAAATAATCTTCTTTCAATCCAAATGTAATATTTGAAATCCGTAAACTATATTGATATTCATAAATTCTCTTTTTTAAATATCTACTCATTTGTCCAATGTAGTATTTATTACAACACACACACACACACACACACACACACACACACACACACACACACACACACACACACACACACACACACACACACACACACACACACACACACACACACACACACCCAGAGGAAGCTATTAGCTTATGTTGTTTATTCTGTCAGCATGTATGCAGCGCCAATCTGACATCTTGCATGTGAAATTAAATCGTATTGTGAACTGGCCATTGCGCCCCGTCGCCGCTCCTGTATACGTATTATTAGTGGTTACAGGACAGTATCCACCGACGCTGCTGAGGTACTTACCGGTATTCTTCCTTTCGATTTAGCTGCAGATGAACTGGCTAGGCTGCACAACATATGTAAGGCCGCAGTGGATTCTCCACAAGGTGCTAAAAACGTGGAACGTCATCGTTCTATAGAAATATGGCAAAAACGATGGAACGATTCTAGCAAAGGCCGATGGACTTATCGTATCCTTCCATACATACACAGATGGATCAACAGGAAACACGGGGAACTAAATTTCCACCTAACACAGTTGCTGACTGGACATGGTTGTTTTAGGTTCTATTCAATAAGACCAGAGAGCATCCTATCAATAATGCTGGAATCTTCTGAAAACTGGAAGGCAGTAGCCAGTTTCGCAAAAGAGGTGATGACCAAACTTAGAAATGCCGATAGAATTAGGCGAATGGCCCAGGATGAACTAGGCTAGCTGATTCAATTTTAAGTTGCAGAGGACGAACACCGAACCCCTGATCACTTATGTGGATGGGGGACGTAGGATAGTATCATAAGAAAAGGAGCCGTATAGGCTAACTAACAGCCCCGCCGAAGTAATATTCCCGGATAGTTCCGGCGGGATGCTGGTTTCGAGAGGCCACTAGTGCAGAACTTGCTCTGCCTAGGCCTAATAAACACACACACATACACACACACACACACACACACACACACACACACACACACACATGCGCGTGCGCGCGCGCGCACGCGAACGTCTATGAACGACCATGTACAGGTTGTTTAAAAAATTCTCGGACTTAAAAAAAAAGATAATAAATTATTTTTGCGAAATTCATTTTTTTGCTTCAAAATAGTCCACTCCCGAGTTAATATAAAGTTTAGCGCGATCGAACTGCATGTCAACTGATTTTTTCGTATACTGTATATCGTTGACTGGAAGCATCTTCAAACTGGCCTTTCCTTTCACATGTCCTCAGCACCCCTTTAGCGCTTTCCTTTCATCGCCAAATGCAATTTACTGACTAAGTAGAAGTTACAAGGTGCTATATCAGGTGAATACGGTGATTGATTGATCATTCAGACCGGTCATTAACGTTAAAATGTTGTTTTTGATCACAAAATCAGTCACCAATGTCGATCGATGGAACGGCGTATTAGGCGATAAACGTCAGCTTCCACTTTCACGATTTCTGGCCGAACACGACGAATACGAGCAAGTAAATGCTTCGTAACGCCAAGATAATATACAGCATTCACCGTTTCGCTAGATGGAACGAATTTCTGGTAAATAATGCCCTTGGAATTATATAAAATTATTTATTTGTTTGAAAATAATTCCTTTCCTAGTCAATACAAAGTTTAGCACCTGCAAATATATCAAATGACTTTGTCATATCATTGACCGGAATCATCTTGAAAATGGCAGTGGTTACCTTATGAATGCATTTCTGGCGAATAATGCCATTGGAATCGTAAAAAGCGATGAGTATTGTTTTGATTTTCAATTTTTCTAAACACGATTTTTTGGATTTTTGTTCATCGGTGGACTTCCATTCGGCACCTTGACACGTGGTGTAAGCATCTTATTGAAAACACTATTTCTCGTCACCAGTTACGATACAATAATGATAGTTTTGATCCCTTTTAGCTTCTTTAATGAAGTCTTTAGAATATTGAAATTAGAATTAAAAATTGTACTTACGTCGACTGTTCTGAATTAATTAATAAATATATTTATCGGTCTTACATCTTTATAATATCATATATTAGCTAAAACAATGACAGTCAGACTGTACTTGTTTATATTCAACCCCCGTAGAGTCTGAAATAAAACTTATTAGTACAATAAATTATATTAAAATTAAAAATAAAAATAAAATAATAAATAAAATGAAATAAAAGTAAAAGAAATATTCTGTGTTAGTAAAGGACAATCTGACTGTCTCCACCACTTTAAATTTAAAGTCACCTTGGGACGTTTCGAATCGCTACGGTTCATCCTCAGGAATTAAACTAAACTAAAAATAATTTATTATAGTAATAAGTTTTATTTCAGATTTTACGGAGGTGAACATAAACAAGGACAGTCTGACTGTCATTGTTTTATCTAATATATTGTATTATAAAGACTGTAAGACCGATAATAGTACATTGTGACACAAGGGAGCAAAATAGGCGTTTCCCGACGAGGGTATGTTTTACATACTATTTTCCCATACGAGGGCGCTTTTTCTTTCTGAAAGAAATGCACAAAAAATTGAACGGCAAACTCACAGAATTAAATAATGTCAACCCCCCTCCATGTATTAGCTATGCTTAGATAGAGCAAGCAGGTATAAAATCTAAAGGTCCAAATGATACTCGCTCTGAAATCAGTTGCCCTAACATAAAATGTAATTCGTTGAGTTTAAAAAAATATAATATTATCAGTGTTCTCTTAAGGTTATACGTGCAATTTACTTGAATTGAATAAAATTAAATTAAATAATTTCCTCTTATTTGGAAATTAATATAGTATGTTAAGAAGAGATGTAGGATTGGGTGGTGGGGGTGCAGTGGGTGAAACCCCCGCTGGGGTTGGGGGGCGGAGCGCGCCCTTTTCTATACATAAATAAGACTAATCAATTGACGATTATAAGTTTGCTAATAATCTACACTCAAATTAAAATTTTAAAATATTTAATAGCATAATAAATAGAATTTTAAATTAAAACTAATTAAAAAAAAAGATATAGATAAGTTTTAATACTTAAAAAACATAAAAATTTTTATAATAAATTTTAGATAGAATAAAAATCTTATTTCATTTTAAAATCTTGAATACCTAACTCAAAGTGCAAAAAAAGGTCGAGCTCGCGGTCGACTGGCGCATATACTCGTGAGTTTAAACATCGTAAATGCCAGATGTTACGCAGGCACGGAAAACTGAGAATCCTACCGGACTACACGGTTCCGTTCATTCACTTTTTCTCTGAAGGGAGGAAAAGTAAAATTCTGCTTTCTGATTGGTCAAGAATCGGCCATAAACACTTTTCCTTCCTAGGGAGGAAAAGTAATATTTTGCTCACTCTAGGCAGCTGCAGAAAATCGTATTTTGCGCCCCGAGTGCGGGAAAAATATTTATTAATTTAGAATATTGAATTCGAAGTGCTTTTTGAACCTCACTCAATTTGGTGGAACGAAGCGCAAACAAACCTTTCAGAGGCCCAACTGTTTGGTCAAATTGCAATGAATCGATGCTGCTGACAAATTTAATTCCGCTGTTATGTAACACACCGACGCTTTCTGCTCATTTTGGATGAATTGACGTACTTTTGTGATGTTCCTTTCATTTACCGTTTGCCTGGCCGACCCGAAAATTCGTTGTAATTGACATCTTCCTTGCCGCCTTTGAATTGCCAAAGCCACTCATTAATCGTTGTACAAGATAAAAATCCCTACCAAGAACTTTTTGTATCATTTGATGTTTGGTAAAAGATTTGACTAGTTTAATTTGAAACTTGAAGTTAGCTTTTTGCTCAATGCTCTGACTAATGTCTGACTAATTAACAAAACACTCTGTCTTGACTGAAGATATTGATGCGCAATAACTTCGCTTTTAGTCATCCACATGTCGTAGAATGTAAATAGAAGATGTCTCTTTTGAATGCGCATGATCACAAACAGGTGGCGTAACAAATTGAACCCCTGTTTAAAATGTGTGGGAACTTTTAAAACAGACCGTGTATGAACGTATGGACTTTTTTAAATGAATAAGTTGGGTTCGATACAATAGTGCTTTGATGGTTGGAATACTCGGAAGCAGTTCGGAGTATACATCCTTTAATCCCATCATATGCAGAGCATAACTTTATTTAAGTTAATATTTCGTTTCGGCAGGCTCGTCGGACACTGTATACAATTTTTGCGTTTAGGATTTTCATAATAAATCCATCACCGTGTTCATCACCAGTGAAAATAGGATGCAAAAATGATTTGTTTTTATACTGCTGCAGCTATATTTCAGATACGCAAAATCGCCATTCGATGTTTTTCGGCTTCAATTCGTACGACACTCAGCCTCCAACTTTTTGAATGAATTTCAATACTTTCAGACGCAGGAAAACGGCTTGTTTCGTGACGCCTAATGATGCAGCAAGTTTTTGAATTTGACACGGATCCTCTTATATCTGAAAGTTCTCTTACTTCGAAATTTAGATCATTGTACTTTTAATCGTAGTGAAAAATGGTACATCTTACTGAACGAGAAAAAATATCTTTGTTGATGATGCGAGAGTGGAGTGATTAAGAGAGAGGTTACAAACAAGTACAACGTTTATTCAATGAAACATTCAGAGCTCAAGAAAATAACCATATTTCAAAGTACCATAATTCATACAATTAGACGTTTTGAAGAGACAGGTGGTGTCAAAGATTGTCCTAAATCAAGTGGATCCAAATCATCGCCTAATGATGAAAAGAGCTTAGACGTATTACAATCATTTCTTGAGGACCCCCAATAAAGCATCAGACGTTGTGCACAACAGTATGAAAAGGGATCTGCATCTGTCATCTATCACAAAATTTGAAACTCAACAAATGGCATCTTTTCAAATTAAAGTTAGTACAGGAATTATTTGAAGATAATTTTGATAGAAGGATAGACTTTTGTGATGTAATGATGCAAATGATATCTGATGATCCTTTGCTCCTCAATAACATTGTCTTCTCTGATGAAGCCACGTTTGAGTTAAGCGGTACGGTGAACAGACACAATTCTCGATATTGGAGTAACCTCAATCAACATCGGATGAGAACGGACTACACGCATCCTGAAAAACTATATGTTTGGGCCGGATACAAAATGAGTCCCTTTTTAATAAGCTTAAGATAACTTTCAAATAACCTTGAAAATCAAGGGCAATGTCAATTTAACGCCACCATAAAGTTTGTCTTACAAAATCAAATTATTTTAGTATTGGTTATATACGCTCAAAGTTCTTAATAATCGGGATTTCTTGGCTTTCTGCTACTAAATAGTCATTTAATCCCTAAATGACCTCTGTAGGTCATTTTGAGCCATAACGTGAATACATATCCAGAAGTAAAATTTTGTGCTTTTTCAGAATCTGAAATAAAAAATAGGGGTCCCTACTTAAAAAAACTGAAGAAGTTCTTCAAATGACCTTGAAAATGATAATCAATAAAAAATCGAAGGTCACCATTTACTGCAACTTTCAAAACTCAACAACTTTCATATTTAACATTTTTTCCAGAGTACTTACATTATGTTATAAGTGAGGGGTCCGGAACATTTCGAAGACCCTGTATAATGCAGGTGTTGTCGTGTGCAACAGAGCATATCTTAGAAAAGAGTACAATTTAAAAAAATATTCCAAACTTAACTGGTAAATGTAACTGGTATATATTTTTTATTCTATGTTATTATTCTGTACAAGTAGCATTTCTCGAGAAAAATGTATTCGAAGGTACCAATCTTGTGTACAAAAAACAGAAATGTTAAATTTTGACCCTTTAAGGGGGGGCAACTCCTTTAGAAACGAAAAAATGATGGTTTTTTTAAGATTTTTTTTTAAGAGACAAAAACATTTATTATTTCCAAAATTTTAATATTATGTTTATACACTATTAATATACTTCAAATGAATTTTTATTTAAAAAAAACAAGCAAAATGGCGGTGCTATGCGGCGCTGTAGTTCGCAGCGTGACGAGCCAACTTGTAATTGGCGTAATTTTTTCAAATGTTTTGGGTGATCTGAAACAAAAAAAGAAACAGTTTTCGATTAGTAGTATAATTTCGCTCTATGCTTACCTACAAATACATAAAAAATTACAAAATTGTAAATTCGACATCTTTTTTTTAAAAAAGTACAATTTTTCACCGTTTTTTTTGTTATATTTTTGTTTAAAAAGTTACTTTTTTAATAAGAAACATTTAAACCTTTCGGTATAAGTAGACAACAATACTATAAAGTAACTTTGTGAAAAGTTTGAACAATTTCTGTTGTTTAGTTTTTAAATGCGAACTTACGCCAATTCAAAAAATGTAGTTTATTGAAAAACGCGTTTAAAGTTTTTACACATGAAAACTACTGATTTTAATGACTTACCGATTAATCTGCGATCCCTGGCACATACAATATTCCTTCAGGTTCATCAAATAAGGCATTTTCTTCATTTTCGACAAAGTAACATTTCAGACAAAGCTAGAAAAATAGTTGTAAATTCAATAATTCGGTATGAATGCATCGGATTAGTGCGAATATCTTCCATGTCTGCAGTGAGAAGTTTTTTTTCACTCGCACTGGTATCTGGTCTCTCCTCGTCCGCAGCCGTAAATTGGTTGCCGTGAAAACGTTTTTTTCGAGGATTTGATGCTCGGGAAGTACTGCTTTTCTCTCCTTTTAGATAACTTGACATTTTGGCTCCGAAAATTCAACTGTATGCTCCGAACGTTCGATCGAGACTGACTGAGTAACTGACACAGCGTTTATTTTCTATAATTCGGTATACTTTTATATACCTGCTCTGTAACGGTCTTTTCACTCGAAACATCTGCTCCAATACAATTAAAGGTAGGACCGACGTACACAAAAGGGATAATGAAAGAGGCGTTGACCTGCCTCTAGCGCTCCGTATATCTGCGACGCACGGGCGGTGCGCTCTGAAATGAGTCACGCTCATAAACTGTAGCACTCATAGGACTTTGAATTTCACTTTGAAACTTTTGCACGATATTCTTGGAGGAATAAACTAATTTTTTATGCAAAAAAAAATTCGATTTTTTGAAAATTGTAAAGGAGTTGGCCCCCTTAAAGGCTATGGGAAAGATCTAAAAGTGTGAAAATGGGTTTCACATGAATTGAATGAAAGGCAGATGAAAAACCAAAAAAACACTTGTGAAGTTTTACTTCAAACACAAAAGAAAATCAATTTTGCATCGAACTATTACTAGTGATGAATAGTGAATCTATTTCAAGAATCCTAAATAAAAAAATCATCGGTTAATTCGGGACAACTTTCAACATCGAGTGCAAAAGCAGACAAAACTATCCATGTTGTTTATTTTTAGATTATGATTTCCACGTAGCCTATTGTAATACAATGCATCTTCGCCAAATATTTATTTACATTCCTTCATAAATTTTTCTTGCACTATATTTTTGCCTTATCTAATCCCAAAATGCTACCACATTTCTAGTTGCAACTTCACATAGGGTTCTACCTATGTAAGGGGAAAAATCAATTGGAAATGTTAGTGGGATAAATGATGAATAGAAAAATTTACCCATAATGATCGGAGCATTGAATCTACTCTATTACGATACTCGTGTCGCATTTCGTAGGCTCATATATAGTCCTAACAAGAATCGCTATCAATTATTTTTGAATTACATGAATTCCACTTGAAGTTGATAAATCTTTTTTTTTATTTTATCAAAAAGTATCAACAATGTAAACTAAATGCAACGAAAGCAGCATGAAATAATAACTTTTTACATTTTTTAGCTATTTTATTATAAATATATGCATCAGTTCTTTTAAGACTCTTGTGTCATTAATTAAATCATTTATTTTGTTAAAAAATATCTTCATCGTATATACTGTTTTTCTTCCAACAGTGGGCACATTCGTGATACAGACCTCTGTGCTTTTTCGATAGAGCAAGGAAATTCATAGAAAGGCTATTGAAGTCTCGTTTCCAGAAGGGCGTGAAGGCTTTCGGAGATTTAGCGCACAGACAGTAAGGATTCCAAAGCGATTGGGGGATAGTAGATAGAATCCTTCAGGTTATGAATACAGCAAGAGAAAACCAAGAGAGCTATCAACTATTCTTGATCTATTTGCTTCTCACGATCCTTGATGTTTGGAATCATTTCAATTCTGTTAGATGGACTAAAGATAATGTCTCAGGGACTATTTATTACCTCCATATTTATTTTGGATATTGGGCAACTATCTTAGAGGCTACCTTGTTCATAAGACATCCGACGATTGTAAAAGATTAGGAGTTATGTTGAGCGTTATTGTTATCAAAATTAATAAAAATGTTCAGTAAAGCATTCAAATTCAAATTCGAAAAGAATGACCCGATTCTACAGTAGCATTGCACTGGATTAAAATAGTTAAAATACCTTTGTCATGAATCACGCGTCTTAAACTAATAACTTAAAAGATTGTAATGATTGGTATCATATAATCACCATTAAAAATTCAGATGGAGCTAAATGGCTTCAGAAGATATAAAAAATACACACTGGATGACCTGCCTACAGTGGCTAATATAGCCTGAATCCCAATGGAAAAATTTACAATCGTCAATTAATGAATTAACGAACAACGAGTTAAAGTATCATTAACTGTAGCGCATAACATTTTTGATGTAAAAAATGATATTTTGAAAAGATTTTCTAAAATTACAACATCAATACGTTTCGTAGCATTATAATTCGGTTTTGGTTACAATAAAAAACAAAAGGAACTCAAGAGCGGAAAACATCCACCACAAGAATTCAATGAAGCACAACTGCGTATAATAAAAAACCAAACAACATTTTCCTATTGAAATAGATGCTTTAAACCAAAATAAACCGTTCAAGTCAAATGTTAGTATTACTAACCTGAATCAATTTTTGATAGTAATAGTCAGATAATACGCGTCGGTGGCAGGTTATGAAATACAAAAATGGAATTTTCTAAAATTTTTTTAATTTTATTAACTCGCAACAAGTATACCGGTGTGGCAGGAACTTTACATTTCACACGAAATAATTATTATTTAGAAGTGTATAAGAAAAATCATACATACACAAATCATTTATAAGTATATAAGAGGTGCGAAACTTAAATCGAAACATGGAAGTATATGATTCGAAATTTACCTCTAGAGCGGTAACTCAGTCACGGCCCTTCGAAAATTTCGTCTCGATTAGTGTTGGCCGCTTATGCTGAAAGCAAAGAAATTTAGGAGTAAGTCCAAAAGTAAATTATATGTTTCAGTATTTGTTTGTTTTGCAACAAAGGCAATTTATCTTGAACTGGTAATAGACTAAGTTTTAATTAACTAGTGAAACATACCTCAAGGCTATAAAGTGGTTCATTGCTAAGATGAGAAAACCATCGAATATATTCACTGATAACGCTAAAATTTTGTAGACGCCAAAAATGAAATATTAAAAATAAGAATTTTCCTCTTATCACAGTAAACAGAAGGTTGCATGTCTCAGTATATTGAAAACGAAGACATTGTTTGGCATTTTACGCCCTCTAGATTGCCTCATTTTGCCCGATTCTGAAAAGCAGTTGTTCATTCATTTAACAATCACTTATACCTAATAGGCAATGTATCGTTCATATATGAACAATTTAATACTTTTATCATTTAAATGGAATCTTATTACTGATATAGATTGAATCTAATTACACCTTCTCCAGTGACTAATGATTTAACTTCAACTCATTGCCTCATTAGGGATGATTTTCGCACACGTTCAAATTATAATTCAAAACAAATAGCAATCAATAAACTGTCAATATGGCAACATGTTGATGAAATTAAGCAATATTTATGGAAGCGTTGGCACAAAGAATATCTAAATAAATTACGAACCCGCAGCAAATAGCATCAACGCAATAATAATGAAATAAAAATATACGTAAGTAAATAAAACATAATATAAGTACATTCGTTCTCATCAAAGAAGACAACTTGCCACCCATGCACTAGATCGTATCGTTCTACTTCATTCAGGAACTGACAATAGTAGTGTTATTAAACACTACTAATTATTAAACACGTGTAGTGTTATTAAACACTAAAAATTGAATTTATAAACGATGTGTTAAAGAACTAGCGCCTTTACCTATAACTTTATAATTTGTAATCATTTCAATAGTCATAATTATAATAACAATATTTAAATCATATGTATTCTTAATAATAAAACTTATAATTATTTTAACACCAGCAGTTCAAGGCGAGCGACATATTCCTTTGTAATAAGAATCCTTAAAATGTTATATTAAATTTAGTCTCATTCTTTTTATTTTTGTATGAATTTATGATACATACTTTCAATTTTAGTGAAGTGTTACAAATTTAGATTATATATTTTTTAACGTATTATAGATAAGACATTAAAAAGTAAGCAATAGATCATAAACAATGGGATATGATCGTGCAAATAGTAGCAGAGATGAACCGAGATTGCCAGAGACATAGGCGACGTTGGTTCCGTGACAGCGCCAGATTTTGCGGCAGAATCACGAACAAGGTCCGTCTGCAATCTCGACTATCGATAAATGTAGCGCACTGCTGAAAAATATCCGAATAGCTATTCGGACATTTAATACATAATATAATTAAGGCATCACAGCAAAGAAGGAGAAACAGCGGGCACGTGTACAGGCTGCTGTTAAGGGGAGGGACAAGGTGGCAGGCTGACACGATGCCGAAGAGGGGAATTAGTGGAAGCGAAGGATCGAGCGAAAGAGAAAACAACTGACATCTATACGTCTATATATATATATATATATATATATATATATATATATAAGAAATGCACGACTAATTCTTTTCTCTATTTCGGCAAGTTCGGACCGACTTCAACTGCGACCAAAATCCATTCTCTCTCTCTCTCTCTCTCTCAATAATATATATATATATATATATATATATATATATATATATATATATATATATATATGTTCTTTACCCATCCACGCACCCACACGCGCGCACGCACGCACGGAGAGAGAGAGAGAGAGAGAGAGAGAGAGAGAGAGACTTACACGTATTTATTTCAATAATCACACGTACAATTACACACGCGCGCGTCAAAATGAGATCGAAATTTAAATATCAAAGTTTTACTTTAAAGAACACTGCACGTATATTTATATATATATATATATATATATATATATATATATATATATATATATACACATATATATAACAGCAATGCGTGTAGCAATGCGTGTAGCAACGCGCGCGCGCGCGTGTGTGTGTGTGGAGGGACAGCTCAAAAAGAGTGAGAGAGTAATCCAATCCCTGTTAATCCTCTTGGTGTTTTCTCCAGTTTTCTTAGTCTACAATTAACATATATTTCTAGAGCTATTCAATTTATAAATACAAATACATTGCTGATAATAGTCATAATTATTATCTCAATGTTAAGTTAATTTCATCAAAGCAATTTTGTTGCATTATAAATGTTTTTGTTAAACAGAAAAAAATTACGAATTAAATATAATACATTAAATATATTAAGTATGAAAGAAGACAAAACAAACTAATCCGTTCAAAATATATAAATATACAATTCTAGCAATTAGACCTTCTAACATACATTTTTTTAGTTCTAAATATTTGCAAGATAGAAGATATTTAATTATACACTTCAGACAAAGAACGCGTTTAATTAATTCTGTTTCTGTTAAGGTTTTCTTATGTTCTTAAGCATAATAAGCATTATTCCAGACATCTAATTTCTTTTTATAATTTTCAATTAATAATGAAATTAATCGATTGTTACATTTACTTTCTCTGCAGATTTTCTTTAATGTAAAATTTAATCCATTTAAATACATACCTTTTAAATTAAACAAATGGTTTATACATATACCATTAGTAGACCATTTATTGCAAGTAAAAAATTTATATATTTAAAATATTGACATGTTTATTTAAATACAGTAAATATTTTTGATGTATGAAAAATAAAAATTTGTTTTAAGATATTCGATTCTTAATTTGAAAAATATTTATTTGCTTTAAAGAAATATTAAAAAAAAAATTTTTTTATTTTGTATAATTTAAACAAAATATAAAATTGAACTGTATTATCTTAACTGATTAGACCGTCATTTTCGTAATCTACAACTATGTAAACGTATGATATATGTTATATTGCAATAAAGAATAATTATATTTACATTGTTTTCTTATGTATTATATAATTTATATAAATATACACATAATATTATATTAGTATTGTAGGCAGCGCAACGCAACTTAATTTGAAACGCAAAATCTCAGCCGTTCAAACTTTACATATATAATTATAAAGGTTCAGAATCTCATTGTAACGCTAGCAACCAGTAAAGGCATGCGTTAATTGCGATGAAAACCCTGGATACACCTGGCGAAAAAGTTTTGCAAACATTTTTATTTTTCACTAACAAAATACGAAAATTAATGATATGTTTATGAAATGCAATTTAATGATTTACGAAAATGAAATTGATTTAGCTACTTAAATAAATTCTATTTAGACAATTTATAATATTTTTTTAAATTAAAAATATCGTTTCAACTAAATCAGTTAATACATTTGAATATATATTTTTCTTAACGAAAAACAGTTGTTTATACTAAACAAATTCTTCGTTCTTTGAATTCGAAGAAATGTATTTATTTAAAATTATCAAATTTTGTTTTAGTGTACTTCAATTTACAAAAAGTATTTCAAACATAAGTTGTAGATCTTATCAAAATACATTTTTTGTACTATGCGCTGAATTTCTACAAACAGCATTTCTCAAGAAAAATGTATTCGAATGTATCTATATTTCGTATAAACGTAGAATTGTTCCGGGGACCCCGATACGGAAATGTTCAACTTTTCTCCAAAAATATATAGTTTAATGGAATAATTATATAGAACAAAAAAATATGTATTTTAATGAGTTCTATGATTTTGGTTTTAAATGTTAAATTTTTTCCTTTTCTAAGATAAATTCAGACAACCATGATTTTTATAGAGTTTTCATCGATTTGGGAATACATATTTAATTTTGATCTAAGGTTATTATGATATTAAGAATCCGTGCTCCAAAAAATATGAGTATGCAAATTTTCAAGAAAATAGTGACAGGACTTATTCAATACAGTCACACCACTGTCGATGCTTTAGAGGGACCCCAAGATTAAATTTATGATTATTTTTCGAGAAATATTCTCAGAGGATGAAATTATCTATAGGAATATAGATTTATAGATAGAGAATTATTTACATAGATATCATTTAACTGTTTAATAAATTGGTTACATTACTATTTTGAGTAAAGCGGAGACGGTAGATGCATATATATATATATATATATATATATATATATATATATATATATATATATGGGATGTTAATTTCGCGAAATTTGTTTGATAATTTAGCCTTACTCCAAGGCTATTGCGATCATCGGCAGTCTAAATGTGTGCTCGCAGCATGCTTGATCGAATAAAAATTGCTATGTGAGTCTATAATAGAGATCCTGGATGAACTTCCGAAAGACGAGCATAATTGATTATTGGATTTTTTTTTGGATGCCGATTAAAATTATCGTAGTGTCGTTTGATGAAAATTTAATTTTCAAGTTAAAAACTATAAACACAGAGATATGTCCAAAAGAGGACATATCTCGGGAAATATTAAAATTTACAGAAATGTATTTTAAAAAATCATTGTACATCTCCTTAAAATACATATTTTTTAGTCTATTTAATTCATCTCTAGAAGCTATATTTCTCGAAAAAATGTATACGAAGATACCTGCATTGAGTATATGCGAGGAATCGTTCACGGGACTCCGAAACGGAATAGTTTCCGAAACTGAACTTTGTCGAGAAATATTATTTGCACCGAAAACTGTATAGAACAAAAAATATGTATTTAAATGAGCTCTATGATTATGGTTTAAAATTTTTTTGCAAGTGTTTTTATTTTCTTAAGGAAAATTGAATAAACCATGATCTTTATGGACTTTGCATGGTTTTAGGAATGAATATTGCTAGCTGCATTGGCAGGCAAGCACGATGCAGAAGAGGGGAAGTAGGGGAAGCGAAGGACCGAGCGAAAGAGAAAAGAACTGTGCGTATATACGTCTATATATATATATATAGATATATATATATAAGAAATGCGTGCACTAATCTTTCCTCTATTTCGGCAAGTTCGGACCGATTCCAACCGCCATCAAAATCACACACGCACACACACACACACACACAACACATTGTAAACTGTAAAGTTTATCATATTAATATAATTAACACAACATTTTATTAGATAACAAAGACTGACAAAAAACTATTATTAAAAATAAAGTAATTCCTTTTGTATACCATTATATAAAAGATGATAAATTGAATAAAATAAATTATTAATTTAATTCGAAAGCGCCATCATATATATATATATATATATATATATATATATATATATATATATATATATATATATGATGGCTTGTTTGCATATAGCGCAAATCTAATCGCAGATTTAACTGTGATAGTTAAGAACAAATGTTATAAAGCAATATACAAATGCAAAGTCATATTGCGATTATGAAGAAAAAAACTAATGCTGTCGATTGAAATGTTCTCTCTGCTCGCCGACCGCGAAATCGAACGGATCTCTATATATCATCTCTATATATATATTATCATATTTATATTTATATAAATATAAATATTCATCCCTGCTAGCTCTGTTGACAATAACGGCTCATCTTCGAGTGCTCCAGGTGTCACTTCAAGAAAGCGTACCATATCTGCGTATCGGCGTGGTGTAAATTTGACTGTTTGAGCGATAAGCATAAGAAACCTTATATATACCGTGTTATGAGAATATTCGAAAAATGCTAAAAAGTTCAAATAAATAAATCATTAATGTGTAAGCATTATAATATTTTATTGGAATCACCAACAACTCTCCAATTTGTAATCGCCAGAATTATTACACATACTTAATTAATTTATGACAAATTCATAAAATTGTGATATTACAATCAAAATAAACGAATATATTGAGGGTTTATGGAGCATATGCGTTTATTATAGTTTATTATATGATAGTTTATTATAGTTTAGTTATAATAAAAAAGTGATTAAACGTATATTTATTGAATTTGAAATAACATTTTTAAAATTAAACATGATGTAAAATTTTATTTAATATACATTAGGTTTTATGAAATATGAAATTATCGCGTTTCTATATCAAAATTATATACAGCTTAATGATTTGATTTTTACGAAGAAAAGTGATTGGTTTATTACACATATAAATATGTAATTATTTTTAGAAACTATATTGAAAATAAAATTTTAAATATAAATAATATACTACATTACAATATATACATAAAATATAAAGTTCTGTGTAAATCATTTTTAATTAAGTTAAATGTTAAAAAAGTATTTATAGCCAGCCTGTACAATATATTCTTATACATTTATTGTTAATTCTAGTATATACATTATGAATAAAAATTGTTTATTCTTTAAAAATTTTTAATATTTATAACAGAACATCATTTCATTTAGAGATAAATCTAAAACATTAATATAAATAGATCAATAGAACTTTTTATGTGCATGTTATATTCCTGTTTTATAATTACAAATAATTTCATTTTTATACAATTTAGATGCAGTTAATATTAATGAATCTTCTGCATTGTATTTAAATTATCTTTAGTAACCCATTTTCAGCAGATAATAAAATGAACTGAATTTATATTATATTATATATTTGAAAAAATTCAATAAATTGCAACGTTTAAAAACGAGAAGAACTGATAATTATTGATATAAAAATAGATTTATTTAAAAAATAATTGTTAGTTTCTCCATATTAAATGTACGCGCGGTACACACACACACACACACACACACACACACACACACACACACACACACACACACACACACACACACACACACACACACACACACACACACACACACACACACACACACACAAAGCATGCCCAACACAGCTCCCTCACTCATATTACAAAATTACAATATGTCATAATGAAGAAGGTCGAAGTTTGAGAATCAGAGTTTTAAGTAAAGAACACGCACGCACGCACGCATATATATATATATATATATATATATATATATATATATATATATATATATATATATATACACGTATCTACGCGCAGTTCTTTTCTCTTTTGCTCGGTCCTTCATTTCCCCTACTTCCCCTCTTCGGCATCGTACCTGCCTGCCACCTTGCCCTTCCTCTTAATAACAGTCTATACTCGCGCCCGCCGTTTCTCCTTCATTGCTTTAGATGTGTTATTTCTATTATTTTCTATTCGGACATTTTTCAGCAGTGCACTGCAATTACCGATAATCAACATTGCAGACGGACCTTGTTCGGGCAGCTACCACTGTAGGCTGTGGCGCCAATTTTAGAACCATTGATTTACATGGGCCCTGGCAATCTCGGTTCATCTCTGATAGTAGTATTGATATCGAGCTACCTAAATAAGCATAAATATAACATTTGTCATATCCTCTGGTTGATGTCAAATTTGGGGAAGTCTCCTTATAATAATCCCTTCCTGCATGAGGGTCCGATCTAGGATGGTCCTTAAAGCCATTTATTGGGGGCTGCTCTCATGATCTCATCGTTAGTAGAAGGTTCAGGAGGATCGCCATTTACAGGGATGAATCGTGAATAAATATATGGATTGTGTTAAACAACAAAATTTGTGAGCAGAAGAAAGGGGGAGAGTTGTTTGGTGCTGATTCGATGAAACTGATGGGGATACTCGTATCCTCAATACTTAAATTGGAAGAATTAATAGATTTTTTTCAATGTAGACAGCAGAAAAAAAGGTAGTTCTTTACTGCATCATGATAGGAGGGAGAAAAGATAACCCCGAAGAAGCTGGTGTTCAGTTCCCCTGACATATCCTTAAACATCAAAAAAAGAATAAGAGAGTGGTGCCTAAGAGATTATTCCCAGAGGTAGTTGGAGGTCAGAGATTTCAATTGATGTATCATGGAGAAAGAAGTGAGTGAGAGACTCAAGAGAAAATTTCCTAATTATCAAAGCCCGCTGAAGGTTAGAGGGACTAAAATCAACTTGGTTGAGTAGCGTACTGATATCTTCAAATTAGATGAAATTGCTGCCGTGAAGCTGCTCAAGACTGAACTTCTATGAATGGACGTGGCAAATTATAGAGATCGTCATTGCATCAAAGTGACTAGATACTACCGATGCCTATGTGATGACCATCCGAGTTGTAGTTGTAATAACCCAGATTTTAGAAGAAACACATGGCTGCGTCATGTATCGTAAATCCTAAGTGCTGCCTCTGCAAAAATGAAGCGAAACCGGAGAGATACTGATAGATAGCCGATTCCAGCGCCTGTTCGACCTTTGGAATACTCCAAATGAATGTTAATTGCAGTAGGGCAGCTGACTACAATGTGGTTCAAATGTGCTACGAGACTGACGCCTGTATCAGCATTGTAATTATTAGCGAACATTTTTGGAACAGAGAAGAGCGGGGATGATAAGCTGATGGTTTTGGGATGGTAGCCATTTGCTTTCCATTTAATAAACTCAATTAATTGTACAATACGAGACGTAGAATTTTAAAGTGTATTTCATTAGTTTTTAACGCGACCAATAAGTATTGGAATGTATTATCTTTATAGCTAGCGTATTAGGTATTCCTTGCAAGTATTCCTAGAAAATTTTTTAGGATTCACCGGGAATTAGGTATATCCATTAGTTTTATATGTTGGGAGAGTAGTTTATGTGCAGTAATAACTTAACCGACACTTGCAGACACGCATGTGATAAATATAGCTGCGAAATATGTTAATGGCATTTTTCCCTTTTTAACACTAAACCATTTAGATATCATGTTCAAATACTTATAATAATTTTAAGGCTGTTTAACTCATTTCGTGGCTCCTATGCATTTTTTTCGTATCGTACTTATGTTGTAACACTTTTGATAATTTCACATTTATTAACATATTCGCGTATAAAGATTTCCGACATTACTGAGTAATATTTCTTCGATAAGAGACAGCAATGTTAATATATTATCAGTTATTTTGGTTTGATTTAATATGCTAATTCAACGGAAATCTAATTATTACGTTCTGTTGAGCTACTTTTTCCCTTGTTACTGCAGTGGTCTAGTTCATACTCTCTGTTGTTCTCATCTAAAAATGTGTTTGGTCCCTTGTTTTTCTTATATATGTCCGTTCAATGTGGTATTCGACTTTACAAAAGTTACAAGGTAAACCTTGAAATTTGTAGTTCTTTGTTGGCTGATTCCTATTTCGATAGAAATCATACCATTCAATTTCCTGTGTATTTTGAACACTGACCTTCACTTTTGTTTTTTCCTAGTAAGTGGTCTACGCAATTTATTTGATTTCTTCGATTCTATTATGAAATTTTCGCAATGCTCCTGATTTACCCTGTGAAATGGACAGTGTTCTATTACCTTTGATGGCATCGGTTTCAGATGCTTAGTTAATAATAGATTTTGAAAGATTTAGAAAGATACAGTCTTCTCAATTCTTGAGTTATTTTTAACATTATATGTAATGAAAACGTTTAGAGAAGACGTCATTTGAAATTAGTCGAAAAATATATTTTCATCTCCCATGATATTTCATCATCACTGAAAAGCTGTGCACTTCGAAAGCGCTTTGTCGCGTATCGCTCTACGAAAAGTGTAAGATCTCTCTCTCTCTTTCTCTCTATAGTGGCTAAGCACGCCGCGGTAAGAATGGAATAGCTGAGGCAAAGTGGTCACTATTCCTTTCTCTATTTTAAATCAAACCCCTATGTAAGCCGATATGGAACTTCAGTGTGCCAATATCCTTGAAACCGCCTATACGAGGGGGATTTGTCTGAAGCTAACTAGAAGTTTATATGCCTCAAATATAAGCCTGCTTTAAGAAATTCATCAATAACTGACTATTATCCATTTTTGCAATTATTCATTCCATCAAATCATGGAAATCATTCAATTAGATTAAATCAATACATGGATATTTTTCTATTTTAAATTTATCTACGAGATATATGCGAAATTTATATGTAAATCACATTTTTTAAAAACAAATTCTATTTAATCAATTTAATTTTACCAATTTATCTATCTATTTAATTTTACCAAGTTGCCTTAACTGATTATCATTTTATGAACCATGTACGTTTATTAGAAATTGGAAATTCTTGAGTTTTTTTTATAAGAAATAGTAATTGTTATATAATTTTGTATTTTGTCCTTATTTTGTATTTATCCTAAAAAATTAACAACATTCTAAGTATTCAATTAGGTATTGTGTTAATTGATTCTCTTGATCTATATAACATTTACGCACGAGTAACAGATATACTAACCTTTGTTAGTAACGATGAAATTGGAATTTAAATCTAATATGAACATGTTGGTGTCTTATCAACGTGCAAAAATTTAATGACCTTCTATAGGATCATTAATTAAATCTAGATTCTTTCATAATATTATTTGTTATAGGTTTCATGATAATTTATTTAAACGAATGCTGTAAAGATAACAGAAGTAAAAATCTTCAATTTAGAATAGATAGTCTTGATTTAATCTGGAGCCTTCTATAAGAATGTCAGAAGGCTTTGCAATAAAGAATAAACTAAAATCTTTTGTGTAGTAGACCATTATTAACAATCGCAATTAATATACAACGGATAAGAGATTAGTTTATTTTAACAAAAATAATACTTATATGGGAGCTTCAGACGTTTTTTATTTACAAGAATCTTTTCATCGAAAACAAAACTCTGACAAAGTACTAGAAGAAAAAATTGGCTGAAATATAATTATCATTGAATATTTAGGAACACTGAAGAACTTAATTACTCTACAATAGGGATCCTTTTCTATGAAGTTTTCATGCTCCTAACAAAATGGATGTTTTTGATGAATTAACATGAGAATAGCTATCATGGCTTACACTGACAGTTTATTAAATGGTAAAATAAGCCTACCCATCCCAAAACGTCTTTTAAATAGGTGAATGTAAGCTCTTATCATAATTTAATTGAGAAGACTAATGGTGCATTACACAATGTCAAACTCATGCATTCAGTCTTCGATGTCTAATAAATAAACAAAGAATAATAAAATATAAATTAACAAAATAAGTAAGTAAAATAGTATTCCTTATAGACATACTAGCTTGAGGCATTTTAATATTACATATGTAATATGAAAATTATAAAATGTTTGTTTCTGTTATTTAATTAATAAAACGAACATTTTATAAAAATTGTTCAAGCAGGTCAAGTTTTACATATTTAAACTTCTTCTATAGAGTACTATAAAGAACACTAAGGCTTATAATTATTAGTTCGCAAAATTAAAAAATTTAATTTTTATACACTGTTGATGTATGAAAAGATGAAGTATGAATTAACATAGAACAACAACCTAAGAACTATCTTGCCTTCCTTTTTAATTTCATAGTAAGTAGTCTCAACTTCATTAAAAAATGAATACTTTTAAAGATTTTTCATTTTTCAAAGCACTGCTTTAATATGAATTCACTTAGAAATATATATTGATTACTCTACTGTAGGTATATTTACAATTGTTACTATTCTGAGTATACCTTATTATGATGAAGAGTTGATCGTTCGTGTTTCGTTAAATGTCCTTTTGTACGAAAAGAAGTTCCACAACTTTCACATTTAAATGGTCTCTCAAAGTAATGGATATTTATATGTAACCTCAGCTGACTTGGTTTACTAAAAACCTTGCTGCAAATTCCACAAATGTTACGACTATCCTCCGTTAAACTATAAACATTAATTTTTTTTATAAAAAATGCTGTTAAAGTAATAATTAATAGTAATACTTACCTAACAAAATTTACTGCAACAGATTTCGCTGGCTGTACTAAATGTGCATTGGATTTAGAATATACAACATTAAACGGTGATATTGATCTAAACTCCGGACTCGCTACAACAACTTTTTTCGTTATTGATGGAAGTTCTTGTTGCTGTATTACAATTTTTCCTAATAATTTATCTGACACTAGTTTTGATTTATTTTCTGATTGTTCCGAGTGATGCAGGTATTCTGTATCTGATATTCTACATGATCTACTAATAATCAATTTTTGCTGTTCTTCTGCGCTGGAACAGCTTAACTCTATCTTTGTACTGGTAATAGCAGATACTTGTTCGAGTTCTTTTTTTGTTTTTACATGATATTGTTGCTTTAATTTATCATCAACTATGTACCTCTCTGTCAGATAAGTTTGAAGTCTTTGTTTATCTGTGATTTTTGCCGGCCAATGTTGTATCTCCGACACAGATATATGCTCAGCATTTTGTGAGAGCCGTTTACTGGATTTACTAGTAACTATAAAATTAGTTCCATTAATTAACGTCTGCTGCTCTTGTCTGCTTACTGTTAAATCAATAGGCTTTAATGAGTCTTCTTCGCAGATGGAATGAACTATACTTGTGGGCGATCGCGTTGATTCATAGCTGTGTATTAACGCCTCTGAAAATCTGTAAGGATATGTAATTGGTCTACTTTGTGGCAAAATACCCGCTGCATCATATTGTTCTCTTAGTTTAGATATGTTTAATAAATTATTTGTTGTTTCCTGATCCTCGCTTCCTTCCTCTTCACTATCATCGATCTCTACTTCACTTTCCTCCTCTTCTTCAGAAGTATCTACATCAGGGCCTCCACTCGTTAACAAAAATTGTGTTATAGCTTCCTGATTGATATTCTTTTCTTTTACAGTTGTAGATGTTGGCAACAAATGTAGTTCTAAACATTTTTTATAATGTGTCTTTGATTTCATGTGCTTTGTTAAATTACCCTTTGTTTTAAAACTGAATGCGCAGTGCCCGCAAGTATAAGGTCGAACATCTGTATGAGTTCGAATATGCTTTTTAAGCATTGAAGGCTTCTTGCATCGAATACCACATTCCTCGCAAACATATCGTCCGCGTCCCCGGCCACGTACATACGTATAATCTTCATTAGTTTCAAAACCGCCATGAAAAATACGCACACGACGTACACGTTCTGCACTATCGCTCTCTAGACCACTATCCGGGCTACATGGTGTAGTGGGTCGTTGTGAAGAATGTGTGAATATCCCCTTTTGCCACGAACCTGCCAAAGTATATTCCATTGTTCGCTGTCGTGAATCATAATGAGCTAATTCCAATTCTGGAGGTGCATCGGTGCAGATTTTCCAATTTGAATACATAGATAACCCATGTTGTTGGCTTACATACATGGGTTGAGTACGATTTAACGTACAATAAAACAAACGTGTCGAACATTTTAACCCCAGATATGTATAAGCATGACCATTTAAATAAAGTTGCCCATAGGACTTTTTTGGTCGAGGTGTCTCCGGACTGATTAAGGATAGTGTATTTGTCGTTGGCGTAAGTCCATGATTCTGTTTTAATGTAAATGTACCTGGCTTAAGCGATAATGTATTAGGTCGTAGAAATTTTCTAATACACGCTAAAGGTGCATCAGTAGGTGTTCTTGGAGTTAATTCTAATGTCGTCTCTGTTGTGTCATTTGCAATTAAGTCTAACGGTGTCTGTCTTGACAAAATTAAACTCTGTGATACATCAATTTCGGCTTCACACGGAATAACTTGATCTGCGTGTAACATACTCGCAGCCGTTAGATAGTCTAAACATGGAAGACTAGGTGCTAGGTTAGGTGTTGAAATAACGGGAGCAACATCAGCTAATTTTAAGGAGGTAGCTAATTCTGTTAATGGTTCGCTGATAGGATTGTGCATCATGACACCGCCTGACTGTAAACTTGAACGAACAACCACGGAAGTTGTTTCCGATTCGAAGAATTGAATAGACTGACTTTTCTGAGGATCACCGAAGTTTGTAATGTGTTCTACATCAGCTTCATTATTGTAATTTAAAATTTTCATTTCGCTACCTAATATATTGAATGTAGCAGGATTCATCTGTTGCATATAAGAAGTTTTACAAGTCAAAGGTGCAGCAATAAGGCGTGTGGTACCCAATAATGGTCCCGGTGAAGGCAAAGGTTGTAATTCTTTATATTGTTCTATACAATGCTGCGAGAGAGATAAATTTTTACATGATACGTGTCTGTGGATATTAAAATTATCAAAATTTCCACAATTTGAGCATGAACAAGAATTGAATGAACCTTCGCTATGTCGTCGCTTGCGCTTCAACAGGTTCGGTGCAGAACTCTGGACTGACTCGGTGGAACTCGTCTTATGAATGCGCAGTTTATGTAAACACGGGTTATTTACCATTATATGATTATCAACAGTAATACATTCAATTTTTTCATTTAATTCTTGACTAGGAACCTCACTTGACGTAGGCTGTAAGGCAATGTGGAATTTAGGTTTATATATTTTTGCAACGCAATCAGTGTTATTATTAGGGGTCTTCAAAATTTCTATTGAGTTTTCTAATAATAAAGATGGAATGAGTGATGATTGGATAACTGTATCATTACTTGTACTATCGGACAAACTCAAATCTGATTCTTCAGAAAACTGGGCCGAGTTCTGTAGAGCCTGTAAGAAAAAATAAAGCTTAAATATAATCAGATTATTTGACCTTAAATTAAATATATTCACAAATCTATGATTTCAGATTAATTAAAACGGCATTACTTGATCTTATTCTCTAATTAGGAGGCATTTCTGAGTCCATTAAGGTTTCTTTTAGTAAATATTTATTTACGAAAAGACCAATTTCGAATTATTTTCATGCGAACTTAGTCTTGCTTATTTTTGTTCTCTACTATAGTTTTTTAGTAACGATTGTAAAATGTGTTTACAATAATAATTTTTTATATTAGTCAATTTGACATTCTTTTTGTTTGGAGTCTATGCGATGCTGTTCTGATAATCAATATAACATAACCACTTACTAAATTATTATCTATATTCCAACTAACTTTGTGTAAACCATGCCACACGAAAATAGTAAGAAATCGATACTTTTGCAAGAAATATCAGTACCATTATTGCATAGCTACAGTGGAACTATTTTCATAAGAAATGTGAATTATATTAATTATAGTATTATAGATATCTCGTACGATAATATGATAAATTATAATCGTAGAATAAGAAAATAAAAGTTCCAGAAATATTTTTTACACTGAGAGAAATTTATTTATTATTATATAGATTTAACAATTTTTTACAAAACTAAATTTTGATTAACATAGTAATAGTGCAAATATTAATATTTATTAAACGAAGCAAATAAAAATTAAGTGCTCAATGTAAGTTATATAGAGAAAGACATATATCTAAGTAACAGATATATAAAAGAATATATAAAAGATGATGATATTAGGTTGTCAAATATCTCCCTTCCGCCTTTTCGTCTTATGAATTACGCGGCTATGTACAAAGCGCTACAGAGCTCGTATCTGGAAATATTATACATCATTTGAACATGTCTTGACATAACGTACAAAACGACGCTATGTATGGTTAGTTTGGATATTGTTTTCAAAAGCTATAGACGTGTAAACATGGAGTTAACTAACGCCGAAATTCGCGCTATTTTAAAATCTTCCTTCGTCAAAGGTAAATCCGCTAGAGAAACGTTCCGTGAAATTAATGGTGTTTTGAGGGATGGCACGTTATCACTTCGAACCGCAAAAGAATGGTTTCGACAACTCAGAGGCGGTGAAAACGACATCATGAATAAGCCAGCCGGCGTAAGAACTGTGACGACGAATACCTATCAAATCATTGAATTTATTGAGTTAGACCGGCATCTGGCATCTCGTGACATCGCCCAGGAGATGAGAGTTAGTCACCAAACTATTTTAAACCATCTGCAGAAGGCTGGATACAAAAAAAAACTTGATGTTTGGGTGCCGCATGATTTGATCCAAAAAAACCTTCTGGACCGAATCAACGCCTGCGATGTGCTGTTGAAACGTAACGAACTCGACCCATTTTTGAAGCGGATGGTGACTGACGACGAAAAACGTATCACATACGAAAATATCAAGCGAAAACGGTCGAGGTCCAAGGCCGGTGGACCGTCCCAAACAGTGGCCAAGCCGGGTTGGACGGCCAGGAAGGTTTTGCTGTGTGTGTTTGGTAGATTGGAAGGGAATCATCCACTATGAGCTGCTCCCATATGGCCAGACACTTAATTCTACCATCTTCTGTGAACATTTGGACCGCTTGGAGCAGGCTATCGAGCAGAAGCGTCCATAATTGGCCAACAGGAATGGTGTAGTGTTTCACTACGACAACACCAGACCACACACTTCATTGATGATTCGTCAGAAGCTACGGGAGTTTGGATGGGAGGATTTATCGCATCCACCATATAGCCCGGACATAGTGCGAAGTGATTACCACTTATTCCTGTCCATGTCGAGTGCCCTTGGTGGTGTAAACTTGGACTCAAAAGAGACTTGTGAAAAGTGGCTGTCCGAGTTCTTCGCAAATAAGGAGAAGGGGTTTCTACGAGAGGGGTATTATGAAGTTGCCGTCTAGATGGAAACAGACCATCGAATAAAAGGGCGCATATTTGAAGTAAATCCGAGCACTGTAACACTTTTTATAAAGCATTGAGAAAAGCAAAAAAGCGGAAGGGAGATATTTGACAACCTTATATATATATATATATATATATATATATATATATATATATTGTTCAATTATTATTCTTACAATGGATAAAACGAAAAAAAATAGAAGATGTTAATTTTATTTAAGTAAAAAACAATTAATACATATAGGAGGATGGATTTATAAATTTCCGGCCTGGCCAAGAGATGGCGCCACTAGGCCTACCTTGAGGTGGCGTTCTATAGTACCATCCTTAGATAGCTTGTAGCTATAGTTTCAGTCCGATCGCCATGTTAGTTTAGGTTTGAGAGCACGCTGAACAAGACGCCTCTGGGTTTTTCATAAAAATGGAAAAGCTGGAAAATCGTGCTGTCATCAAATACTTTTATTGGAAGGGGTTAAAGGAATGACGCGGAAGAAAATTAAAGAAAAAATGGACTCAACAATGGGGTCCTCCTCGCCATCATATTCAATCGTTAAGTGGGTTTCTGAGTTTAAAAAGGGTCGTGTGAGCACCTCTGATGAGCCACGCTCAAGACTCGCCATTGAGGTCACAACTCCAGATATGATCGAAAAAATTCATTAAATAGTGCGAACAAAACGGCGCATATTTGAAGTAAATCTGACCACTGTAACACTTTTTATAAAACATTGAATGAAGAGCAAAAAGCGGAAGGGAGATATTTGACAACCTAATATAATAGTATAATATTATATAATAGAAGCAGAAGAGTACGATCTGCCGCCTATCGAGGGACTTCGCAAACCAGATTTACTTGGTGTGATGGGGACTTTTACATTGATACTTAATATCAGTGTAAAAGATACGGAGAATAGTTTAACCCAGAGAGCTCGTATTTCTAAAGTTAGATAGTACTTCGACAACACGGATATGCATGAAATACAAATGTATTTCATCTATCAGTAATTTTGGCTTGTAGGGGACTCTAGGGAGTTAAATTTAAATTAATTAAAACTTCATAGCCAAGTGAGCGTTGCAAAGGCGTGCGCAATTTGAAATATAACAATCCAAGATAATTCATTCCCTCCATCATTTAGAATTCATGATCTGCATTTTTGAGTATTATTAAGATCGAAGAGTATGTTGATCGGGAAAAAGTTATTGCAATTTATTAAAAAATAACTATTGATTGTGAGTATCAAATCGAAGAAGAGATTCATCGTTGTATTATATATTTATAAAATTGGAGTCCAAAAAAGTAGATAGCCATTATCTGGACGAATATTATAAAGTTTACAAATTCATTATTGCATATAATAAGAATAAAAAATAATTTAAACGCATTCTATATTTCCAGATTCAACACCTTATTAAATCTGGAAATCAGCTTAATTAACTGATATAGAATGATTCAACCATTGATCATTAGGCACGTTATAATGACAATTGTTAATTGATCATAATCAGGATGTCTATTTATCAAAGCTTTTAACAGAGTAAAGAATTTATCAAATATTTGATAAGCTCAACGAGGTGCAATGTACACTGCCATCAACATAATTTTAGTCGATTTTTTTTTTTTTTTGTCATTTCAATTAAACGTCATTTGCGGGAAGCACTGTTTCTATTCTTGAATATGATGAAAAGTGCAGTTGACGCCTATTGTTTTCTGTCCGAATCTTATGAACAGGAATGTATTGGTGAATCGACGTATTGCAAGTAGTTCAAACGTTTCAAAAGTTGTGATTTTGAAGTTGAAGACAAGGATCGCTCTGTAAATCTAAAAAGTTTTAAAGTTCAGGAATTGCTGAACGAGAATCCTTATCAGATTCAAAAAGAACTTGCTGCACAATTGGCAGCCACACAATAAACCGTTTCCTTGCGTCTAAAAGCATTAGGATTCATGAAAAAGGATGGAGACTGGCTGTCGTACGAATTGGAGCCGAGGGATGTCGAACGGCAATTTTGCAGGTCCCAAATATTGCTGAAATGGTATGAAAATAAATTATTTTTACATCGTATTGTTACTGGTGATAAAAAATAGATTTATTATCACAACCGGAAATACGGAAAATTGTAGAAGTAAAACGCCTAATCGAAGTCGAAACGAATTATTCACGTAAATAAGGTCATGTCTGCATATGTTGGGACCGAAAGGATGTCGTATACTAAATACTGTTTCTAAAAACTCAAATACAAGTCCGAGATTATTTCCATCTTAGAGTAGATCTGTACACTCCGCCTTAGGGTAGTTACATATGTAAACTCTTTGGTAATTTGCAATTACTATGCTCCTCATAGTTGAGAAAAGCAGAAAAAGGAACGTTACCACATTTTACAAAACAATTTCTTCGTTCGTTTTCTTTTAACACATATTATAAAGCTCATAAGGAACAATGCCGATTGAACGAGGGACTATTCGCTCATTAGTTCGCGAGCGATTAGGCTGATTGTACAACAAGGTTGTGATGCCAAGTGTGATATAACACCGCCAAAGTGCGGCCCAGACGAGCTAACAGGGTAATGATTGCGAATCCGCCCGCAGCGACTTCCAAGTTCCACTTCCCTTTCCACGACCGAGAATCATCAGAATATTCCATACTTTTTTCATAATAAGCTCGCACCGTTGCGAAGGTGTAGAGCTGCCTACTGTGATAGCAAGAGTTTAGAAGAGGGTGTAACGAGATGTACTGTCGACAATCTCGTTGCGAGCGGCGTGACGCAAAACGTAATATCGTCGTAAAATGTAATAGCTTAATACTGCGATAGTAAGGAAAAAAAATAAAATATTTTAAAGCCTAGTAAAATCATTTACTTACTTTTCAAACAAAAATTTTCAACAATAAACTTACTGTCAATTTTATTATAAAGCATGGACATTTAGAGCCTACTATATCCAGTTAACAATAAATTTATCATTTTAAAATTTTTTTACAAAATTTTATCTAAAATAAATGAAATAGGTTTAAAAATGTTTACATAATGCCATTTATATTTGTAATATGTATTTACGTACAATTACATTTTAATAACTTATATAATACAAATTGATCTCTCATATTAATGCTCTTATTCTTTAAAATAATAATACATTAACATGTTCAAATTCTATCCACTCGACGTAATATAGTCGAGTAATGACACTATTGGTTTGCTAGTGCGAGCGCCGACGAAGTCTACGCTGAATTGACCGATTATCGCTCGAAGTATCGATACGTGAATGTATCCTGAAAATTCAGGTGTGATTTTTCAGAGAAACGCTTGTTAACTGTAATATCAGCCGGTAACAGCAAGGCGATCTTAATTAATAAAATTTTAATCAGCCACCTTGTTATATTATATGTTTAAATTAATTTGATAATTTAAGGCGAAATAGTAATATTCAGAAATTTATTTAATGGATGATTACCTTACATTATATTCTAGCTTTCAATATGATGTTCTATAGAAGAAATTAGTCAGTGAATTGTGGTGTACGCTACCGCGAGATAATGATTAGATGCTACCATTGTTTAGGTTATGGCTAATAAACGCGTGATTGTAAATACATGGATTGAAATGCCTACTATTATCAACTGCAAGATCGTTGATCCTCATCTGGGTCTGTCACCATAATAAAGCTGATATTTTAGTCATCATTGAACAGTACCGAGAGAAATGGGGACCAGATGAATACGCAAATTTTTTAAGGCAGTAACTATTTGAATTTATGACTCTCATGTACATAACGTCGGCGCTCATGTATTTCGTAAGGACTATGTGTGTAATCATATTAAGCAAGTAAGTTGTTACCTCACTGCAAACCAAGCCATAGGTGACATAAAACTATACTTAATAGCTGGAAGATAACATCAGATAAAGAAAAGGTAAACTGGTCTTGATTTGAGATTCTAATGCGACGATCGTTGCAAAGGGAATGATTGGGATCGCATACTTATAGAATTAAACATTAAACTAACAAATATTTTTATCGGTCTTACTATCTTATTTAATAAAAGATTTATAGATAAATAATTAAATAATGATTCAATTGAAAGGTGAATTTCCAACTTAAATTTTCCGAATTATTTCATTCGGTAAAATTTTATTCTCTAGGTTGGTAACACTGTTAGTGACATCTGTCCCAAATTTAACGTCAAAATATTTATTACTGTTTGAGAGATGCTAAAAGTGAATACGGAAATTTTCCCTATGTCTGGATTTACTGAAAAAGTACTTGCATAAAATTTTGTTTCTGGAATGGAATGTTAACTGCGGAAACGTTGAGAATGATGCGAAAAGCTTTTGGGGAACAGGATCTGTATTTAAACAATGATTGCAAGTGGTGCGAAAAATTCAAAGCCGGATACAAGAATGTTAAGCAGAATGTGATAGCAATTGGCAAAAAACATCGACTGATGATCATAGCGTTAAGCAGGTCAAAGAACTTATGCTCCCAAAACATCGACTGACAATTAGGACAAAAAAATCTAGATTACAGATTCAAATATAAATTATAGAAGTAAATTACTTCCTTTTTATAGCATAACATAAATCGAGGGATTTCTATAAAAGAGTTTTCATCAAAAACTATTAGGACGCGAATTTAGTTTTCGACCTTCACGTTCAAGTGGCGATATAAGTAATACGAAAAGTCAGATGTGTCGGATCTCGTAGTTATTTTTTAGTTTTGGCATTTACCAATAAAATTCAATTAACAGGCGTCATCATTTGTGAAAGCATTATGATTTTTTGATCAGTAAAAAATGAATCCTGATAAATCCTTTTTTCGACATATCCTTTTATACTTTTTCAATTTGGAAAAAAATGTAGCAGAAACTTATCGATTGCTTTAAGGATATTATGGCGAACAAGTTCGATCGCGGACAATATGTAAAGAGTGATGTCAGCGGTTTAGAAGTGGAGATACTGATGTTAATGACAGGGAACGTTCTAGACAACCGAAAAAGTTTCAAAATAGGGAATTACAAGCATTATTGCACGAAAACTCGGTTTAAACGGAGAAAAAACTTGCGAATAAGTTAAGAGTCAGTGACAGAGTAGTTAGCAAACATTTACATGCCATGGCAAAGATTCATAAAGAAGGAAAAGAGATGACAGACGATTTGATCGAAGCTGCCATTATGAATCGATACAACATCTCTCTGTCTTTGTTTGCCAGGCAAAAAAGAAGAGTTTTCTATAGCGTATTTTGACTAATGATAAAAAGTGGATTTATTATAACAATCCTAAGCGCAAAAAGTCATGGGTGGACCCTCGCCTACCGTCCACATCGACACCAGAACGAAACATCCATGGCCAAAAGGCTTGCTGTGCATTCTTAGAACAAATAGAAGCAGCCATAATCGATAAAAAAGAAAAGCCCTGAAGAAAGTAATCATACACGTTATAAACACGCTATAAATACTTGTTGCAGTTATCAATACATCTTAGAAACACGTAATAAGTACACATTATAGTCCTTAAGGCAGTATTCTACTTTACAACTTTGAAAAAAATTTTTTTTTGTACATTTTTCGAAAGTAAATATATTCAAGAATGTTAGCTCAAAATTTTAGAATGATTCAGATAGTCTAACTATACTTTTTCACCTTTCGAACGCACTTACCTGAGCGCGCTATTCCGACCCGCTCAGCGCGCGCGCCGGATAAGCCATCTACCTGGCCTTGTTCGCTGCAGCAGCTGTTCCCCTATTATAAATCATTACACCTATATATATTCTCATCGAAATATATACCTTTGCTTCTCAATATTATCTTCCCTTTATAATTTTGCTTCTGTACTTCGAAGAAAGTTGTGAAGAAACCAAAACTCGTGATTAAAAAAGTGCAAACTGATGATCTAGGTATCAAATTAATGAAGGAGTTATCTAAAAACTACAGTCTTGCAATTGAATGGAATTCAAATTCAGTAGAAGGCATGCGAAACGAGATCTGGGCCGGTTATTACCACAAAATCTCAACAGACTCCAAACCACAGCATACGTACTGTTCAGACAGCTGGTGCAAGTATAAGAAGGCCGAAGCAAACAATGCTTTAAAAAATTATAAACATCGTCCTGCTCTTACTAGTGACGTACAAGAGGTGCTGAAACCGATCTACGAAGATCTAACAAAAACGGAATTGCTGGAGAGATGTTTGGGCAGAAACACTCAAAATAACAATGAAGCATGTCTATAATGGAAAAAAAATCGTTAAAATTGCATGCCTCATTCTTGCCTGCATTTTTAATGAAAGATTCAGCCCACTTTTGAAAATAATGGAAATTATGCGCCTGAAATTCGGCCAAACCGCCATGCAGTTCGCCAATATGCGCGACTAACAGCGCATCGTCAAAACCTTCGCTCGACTGAGGCTTCTAAGGAGAGCAGAACTCAAAAAAAGCAGTCTAAATTAGATGAAAATGCTCGCCTGAAACAAGTTGAAGGCATATTGTAGGGCTCAAACATCGCTGATTAAGCGTAAGATAATTTGTCTACGATTTTTCACTTACAAAAACTTTAAACACGTTTTTCTCAAAACAGCGTTTTCAAGTACAGTGGTCGTGAAAACTAAAAAACTATTGAACCGATCCTTATGAAATTTTGAACACATATTCTATATGTTTGTATCAACCGTCTTAACTACAATTAACTTAACATTTTAATTCTAACTACATTTTTATTGCAAAAAAAGACAGAAAAAAGAAATTTTTTTTCTTTTGTATTTTAGCTGCCATTTTGTTGATTTTGTACGTACATAAAATATTTTAGTTAGACAGGTTCCGGAGTCATATTGAACATACAACTATTTGATTTTTTTGTTTCAGATCATTCGTCGGCAAGATTTTACGACCACGACAACGTTACCTACTTTTTGAGGTGTTGGCTTTGACCATACTTTACATATATAAAAAATGTATAAAATAAATAAAAAAACTTTTTTATGTACTTCAAGAGTGTATTTATTAAGCAATTCAAATCCTACATCCATATCTTCAATAGCATTCTCAGAAAAATTTCACAAAAATCGCGTTTTTTTCGAGGGTCTAAAGTAGAATACTGCCTTAAGTTGGCTTGTGTTATTCAAGAAACCATAATAAATATTAAATCATAAATATAGAAGACGATTACTTAAACAATTGAAGCCTAATATCACAAAACATCACTTAAAATTAAATAGATGGCCTCATTACTGAACCTTCTTTATAATAGGGAAGCATCCATGATAAATCAACCACTGCTATCCTGTGGATTCTTTTTCAGGTAAAAACCGTTCTGTTCAACTCGTTTATAATAGACGTATAAATATTAGATAACAAGTAAATAGGTTAAGTAGATGTATTTCCTGATTTTAATGATTATTTATAATTAATAATAATTAATTTTTAATCAAAGTATATATTTGTTATTAATTTATAGTTAAAGAATTATACCATTAAATAAAAAATTTGTTGTAAAAAAATGTACTTTTTCGAAAATATAAGAGACATTTAAGTTAATTTTTGTACTGTAAAAATGTGCTTTAGTTGAAAATGAATAATATTATCATATAAAGGATATATATATATATATATATATATATATATATATATATATATATATAAATATATATATATCCATTGGTTAAAATTGGTTGAACGAGTTGAACAGAGAGCCTTTTATGCATAAAAAGCAGTTCTGCCACAATAGTTCTTATGGATGCTCACTATTGCTCTAGTAATTTAATTTGGTTGGTTACTTTAAACTTAGAACCATTATTTAAAATTGATTTTGAAAAAGTGTTGAAAAAGTCAAATAATATGCGATCAACAGCTTTTGGAATAGCACAATGTTATGAATGCTTTTTGTATCAATTTTAGAATCTAATAGTAACTTAGGTTAAGTTTACTTTTGCACAACTATTTGAGAATTACTTAAGTAAAAGGAAAAAAAACAAATATACGAAACTTAAAAATATTATCACATTGAATTATAATTTAATAAAGAGAAATATAGCCAGATTGTAAATTTAATAAATAATAATATAATCAATTTATTTGTATTTACCTTAGATACATCAATACCTTCCATTTTAACAGTATGAGTTCTAGATCTGAAATGCTTATACAAATTGGATTTCGTCTTAAAAGCAAATCCACAAGGAAGACAAGGATAAGGTCTTTCATTAGTGTGTGCTCTGATATGTTTCTGTAGAAGACTGGGCTTGGCACACACGAGTTTGCAGTAAGAACATACATAGACAGATTTACAAGCTTCTATAGATTCGCTGGCTGTACTCGAAGCCTCAAGCACAAAACTAGTTGAATAATCTTCATTGACTTTATTTGCAACATTATTAGATACGATTGTTTCACTCGTCGCCATCTTTTTAAACTTTTTGTGTAAATATTTTTGTTCTTTTTCAACATTTTTATTGTTACTATTATTATTATTGTTGTTTTTGTTGTTATTATTGTTGTTATTATTATTGCTGATAGTGCTTATGTTGGTGTTGGCGCAATTAAAGTCACTCGCCAATTGAAAACTGTTCATCCCTACAGCATTTGACTCTGCACAAAAAAAGAAAAGAGCATTTACACGTTAAATTTATTCTTAAAAGGAGTATTGATCCAACATTCAATAAAAAATACTGATGCAAACGAAAATATAATACAAATTTAATTAAAGTATCAAAAGTATTTTTAGTCAACGTTCATAATCAATATCAAAATGATACCTCAAATTAGAGTAGTGTTGAATTCTTGATCAAAACCGTTAGACATAAAGAACTTTTTACTGTTTGAAAAATTTATATCAGCGTTCCTCTTCACATAAAAAAAACACATATTTTACCTTATTTTACCTATATTTAAATCTCGTGGTGCTTCCGTTTCAAACTCGGAATGCACCGCCGCTCATCTTCTTAAAAATACAATGAGCACCTGGGTCAAGAAGTACATCGAAGTGCTACATGACAGGAAGGGAGACCTACGAGGGTGTATTGACAAGTTTCCGACCTGACCAAGAGATGGCACCCACTAAACCTATACCTTGAGGTAGTGTTCTATAGTACAATCATTAGATAGCTTGTAGCTATAGTTTCAGTCCGATCACCATGTTAGTTTAGGTTTGAGAGCACGCTGAACAAGATGCCTCTGTGTTTTTCATAAAAATAGAAAAGCTGGAAAATCGTGCTGTCATCAAATACTTTTATTTGAAGGGCTTAACGCCGAAGAAAATTAGAGAAGAGTTGGACTCAACAATGGGGACATCCTCCCCATCATATTCAACCGTTAAGCAGTAGGTTTCCGAGTTCAAAAATGGTCGTGTGAGGACCTCTGATGAGCCTCGCTCAGGACGCCCCATTGAGGTCACAACTCCAGATATGATCGAAAAAATCCATCAAATAGTGCTGAAAGACAGCAGATTAGTGAGATAGCTGAGACCTGTAAGATGTCCTATGAACGTGTACAAAATATTTTGCACCAACATTTGTATATGAAAAAGCTCTGTGGAAGATGGGTGCCGGATTTGTTAACAGTCGACCAAAAATTGATTCGAAAGAACATTTCTACCGCCAATTTAGCGTTGTATAAGCGTAATCCAAGCGAATTTTTGCATCGACTCGTAACCGTTGACAAAACTTGTGTCCACCACTACACTCCTGAAAGCAAACAACAGTCTAAACAGTGGATTAGACCAGGGGAACCAACTCCAAAGAAGGCAAAAACAATTTTTTCGGCGAACAAGGTTATGGCTACTGTTTTTTGGGATGCAAGAGATATTATATACATTGATTATCTTGAAAAGAGTAAAACTATCACTGGTCAATACTACGCAGACTTATTGCTACGTTTGTGCCACGAAGTGTAATTTAAACGACCTCATCTGGCGAAGAAAAAAATCTTGTTTCATCACGATAACGCACCAGCACACACGTAATCGTTGCAATGGGTAAAATGAACGATCTGATGTTTGAATTGATACCGCAACCTCCCTACTCTCCAGACCTAGCCCCGAGTGACTATTATCTGTTTCCTAACCTCAAAAAATGGCTTGGCGGTAAGAGATTTGCGGACAATGAAGAAGTAATCGAACTTGTAAATGGGTATTTTGAGGAGCTTGACAAATCACTCTATAGAGATGGCATTACTAGACTAGAACACTGCTATGAGAAATGTATCAGCCTTGGAGGAGATTATGTTGAAAAATAAAAAAAAATTGTTCAAAACATTCTTTTTCTTGGTCAGGCCGGAAGCTTATCAATCCACCCTCGTAGCCATTAATGCGCTTTCAGACGCGCGCTTTTACACCATATGTGCACAGTCTAAAACAAACAATCCTAGAATTTGCGATTCATTCCTGTTTCATTTGTTATTACCTCTCTGTGATACCTTTCTTTCGCACTTCAATACTCTTTCTCCGAAGAATTTAACGGCTCAGGTGGAATAAACTAGAAATTATCCGACGCAAATCACTGACATGTAGAACGACTACGTACACATTAATTCCCTGTTTTTATTCGGTTCTCACAAATGTACTTCTCTTATATTTGTAAGTCTTTTACAAAATTATACTTCTCCCACAAAACTATTTCTCTTCCTTTCTCTTTCTTCTCTGTAAACAATTGTTCCCTTTACCCAAACTTTGTATTATTGTACTTATATTAGACCGGAACTTTTCATATTTATTTCCAAAAATACTAGTTACTTATTTAGAATTTTCCCACTTTCATAATTTTGTCAATCGATAAACATTGTGTTTGTTACATTTTACTTTCTTACACGAAAAATTATAGACAAAAAAATTGTAACATCAATATTGTCTCATTTTAGATTTACAGGGGTAATTTTCAATAATGTAAATTCAATAGCAGATTAATTGGCTTAGTAAAGTGTTCTTTTAGGCTTTGAACTAGACACAGTGGGTGCAATACATTATTAGAAAGGATGCAAGGCGCTAAAAAATAATTCTTAGAAAATAGTATATTATAATCCAAGGGAGTAAATTAGGCGTTTCAATACAACGGTATATTTGTAAATGCTTTTTCTACCGTATGTCGTATAATTTTTTTAAGCGGAGAGAAAAAAATATCATCTTAAATTCTATTTACGGTTATCTATCTATTAATAAATATTTTTATTGGTCTTACAGTCCAATGAAATTAAAAAAAATATATAATTATATTAATATATGTTTATATTAATATTAATACATATAATATATCAGACTGTCCTTGTTTAAAATTACCCCGTAGACTAATGTTATCTAATTTACTTGACTCTAATATTAAATTCACATTATTAGGATTCTTTGAAATGTGAATACTTTCAAGACTCTCCCTTTTGTACTTATTCTTAATACCATGCTCCAAAATATCCACATTCGCAAAATCAACAAGAATGTAGAAACTTCAAACAATGTTCTTTTAAACCAGAACATGTGAACTACGTAAACTATATTTGTTCATAAATTCTCTTTTTTAAATATCTACTTGTTGGTCTAATGCATTCATTACAATGCATACAATTAATTTTGTAAAGAACTCTAGATTGTAAACATAGTTCATGACTATCTTTGCAATTATTTAATAACTTATTTAAATTGTTACTATTTTTAAAGAAAATTTGAATCTTATATTTCTGAAAATTTCTTTTAAATCTTTCTGATAATCCTTTAACATATGGTAAAACAATAATGGTGCCCTTATTAACATCAACATTATGTTTATTTTCGGTATTATAAATTTCAAACAATCTCTTCTCTAAATTTCAAACTTCTGGAACAATTAGAAAGATACCGTCAACATATCTCTTAAATATAATTGGTTTAAAAATTAATTTTGACAAATCAATATTTCTAATTTTTCCATAAGTAATTTGGCTTTAACTGGTGACAGAGGTGACCCCATTGGACAACCGTGTTTTTTTAAAATATCAGATTTTCTTTATGAATCTTGGGAAGCCCATAACATTTTGTTATAGTACCATTTTCACATTTTAAATATTTATATGTACTATCATTTATACAATCATTTCTTTTCTAATTATTTAATAATTCTTTCAAATTATTTTGCAGCTCAATGATATGTGGATTACCAATTTTCACATGTAAATGAATTTATTAAGGCTATTAATTTAGTCTTTAATAACACAATTTTTTCGTTTATATCATTAAGCTGCAAAATAATTTGATCATGCTACAATCATTTGGACACCTCTGCCACCAGTTAAAGCCAAGTTATATATTATATGTACTAATATTAATATAATTATATATTATTTTTAATTCCATTGAACTGTAAGACCAATAAAAATATTTATTAATTTTATCTCAAAACAGTCGACATAAGCACAATTAAAGTATTTTATCTTTCTATTACAATAGATAATAATCTTTTTAAAATTACTTTATACAAAAGTATAAAATAAGGCGAGTATGATGTGTTGTACTTCCTAATCATTTAAAAGCTCGTCTCTATAATATATTATATTTATATCATACATCTATTAGAATAAAAACTTTATATGAAAATAAAAGTTATATGCTTCCGAATAAAGTTATATAGCACAGAGTGCACGATCTACGCTATATTTCTGAATCCTGCTGTAAAAGAGAAATCAACTTTGCGAAATTTAAAAAGTCTTTTAATCATTACACTTGTAAACACAATCAACAAACATATTCAAGTCATAATATAACACAATGAATATTAAAACTGAAAAATATATACGAGCATTTGAGACTTTTGACGCGCGCTCAGTATGTTATTAGATGTACATCTTTGCTCCCGCTGCTTATTTTACAAATTTCGAGGCTTTATTCTGAAATACAGGTTATACATTTATAATTCAAAGCATTTTCCATCGCTGATCACTACTTTTGTCCATCATTCGGGCAATATATGGTCATTTTTTGAAGCGATCGAATAATCGATTTAATTTTTTTACTTCTAGACCTGAAGTGCTGGACAACCAGGCCGTGTGCCATTAATCGAAACAAGTGATAGTCTGAGGGAGCAACGTCTGAAAAATAAGACGGATGAGGTAGAAATTTCCATTTTCACGATTCCAGGTATGTCTTTACCACTTCCGCAATATGGAATCGAGTATTGTCATGCTGTAAAATCACGTTTTCACGTCTATCGTTGTATTACGGCCGTTTGTCTTTCAATCCTCGACTTAAACGTATTAATTGCATTCGATAACGATCGCCAGTGATTGTTTCAGTCGGTTTTAACAAATCATAATATACTACGCCAAGCTAGTCCCACCAAATACTGAGCATGACCTTGGTGCCGTGAATATTTGGTTCGGCCGTCGACTTGGAAACATGGTCGTGATATCCCCGTGATTTTCTGCGTTTGGGATTATCGTAATAAACCCATTTTTCATCCAAAGTCAGAATGCGATGCAAAAATTCCTTCCGTCTTTGTCTTGCAAACAGCTGGTCACAAGCAAACAAACGCCGTTCAACATCTCTCGGCTTCAACTCGTACGACACCCAATTTCCTTATTTCTGAATCATTCCCATAACGTTCAGGCATTTTAATATAGTTTGTTGCATCACTTCCAAAGATCCTGCCAAATCTTGTTGCGTTTGACATGAGACTTGATCAAGTAATGCCCCCAATGCTGTATCTTCGAAAACCTTCTTTCTTACACCGCCATGCTGGTTTCCGACGTGAAAAACACCATTCTTGAAGCGTTGAAACCACTCTCGGCATATTCTTTCACAAATAACAACCTCACTATAGGTATTTAAGAGCATGCGATGAGCATCAGTCGCAGATTTATTCATATTAAAGCAGCAAATTAAAACGCTCCGCACATGACGAGAATTTTTCTCGTAAGCTGACTTGTTTAATCGAAATTAACTTTATGACGCAGACACAAATCGACTACTTTTTCGATGACCTTATGTTTATAAATACCTAAGCTTATTGTAAGACCTCTACAATCTATTTATTTCAACTACCGCTCCAGCCATCTATTGCAAAACGATGGAAGCAAAGCTATACAACTAATATGCTCTCACATATTCAATCAGTTTTTATCTTACATAAGTATAACATTTTTATAAAATAGATTTTTTAAATAATCGAACGACGAATTAAGGCGCTACTCTACAGATTAAATATTGATAAATTATTCAAATTGGCTTAAAAAATCACTTGTAAAGTTAATTTGCTTGCTGTTGCGAAAATCGGAAATACAGTGTGGGTCGTTTGTAGCATAACTTGCACTTTAAAATATTTGATAACTTCTGATCTAATAAAGATACCATCTTTTTCTTAATTCACTTTTAAATTATTTTATAAAACTATGCACAATTTTTTACTCAAAGTACACTCACCGTATGTAACTGTGGACATTTCTAAAATTTTAGAGCACTGAATTCCATTTTTGACACATAATTTAATGTAAACGGTTTGCTCAATTTTTGTGGTAAAAGAAAAGCGTCGAGCACACGAAACTTTTATAAATTTATATGCCTGTCATAAATAAACAAATAATTTTATAGAGCTAAAGCCGTGAATACGTGCTCCGTACATTTGTAGCAATACAAATTAAAAAAAGTCAATAACCGAACGGATGTAGACGTCGATAATTGTAAAGTTACCTTATGAATTTCCCACACCTCGTATGTACTAAATTTTTAAAAATTAATGTTATGTTTACGAGAAAAAAAATTCAAACAAAGTCCTAAAATAGATATCCATTATTTCTACGTATAAAAGCTGTAAAAAATGCATACTATTATAAAATTTCAAGTTCAGATCAATGTGCGATACATTAAAGAATGATTATATCATACTTCATATCATATCATATCATATCATACTAATTTATAAAGACAAAGCCTGTTTTTGATTGTAAACGATAACCGAAAAAACTACTGAACCGATGGATCTGAACTTTGACATATAGATTCTATATTATCTTGGGAAAGACATAGGCTATGCTTTTTTTGAAAATCATTTTACATTCATCAATAAATTATGTTAATCGTTTAACAATCAGTTTCACCAGCGGCCACTAGGTGGCGTCTTGAATGACGAACATCAACTAAATGTAGTCGGCTTAAAGTACTAATACCAGGTCAGCTCAAGTGAATGTTCATATCCAACTTTGTGATTCGTATCCTAAAGAAGGTGTAACGTTAGTCGGTATTACCCTTGTTATTCTTCAGGTTAATCTGACACTATTCTCACACGTTATGTATATGTTTTGATTTTTTTAAATTTTATTTTGTTTTCTCATACGTGGGAAAATCTCCCTTTCCCTCCCCCCACCTGTCTCTCTATCTCTCTCTCACTCTCACACTCTGTCTCTCTGCCTCTATCTCTGTCTTTCTTTTTTTTTCCCTAATAAAATGGTTCTGTATGCCAAATCGTACTGAATATAGTTTCTGACGACAAATGATATTTCTGTTTTTATACGTTATATAAACTTCAAAATTGTCACAAAAAACCTTTGTCTTTTTTTGTGGTTTGAACAAAAGAAATGATGACAAAATAGGATTCTTTACCAACAACCTCGAAATTATGTTATATATATATATATATATATATATATATATGTTGTAACGGTGCGCCTGTCCGCCTCGAACACGAGGACGGCGGGCACGGCCGTTGCCAAAGGTGTGCCCGGCTGGGCTTAGCCCCGAATGAATTCGGCAAAGGAGAGGGGCGGTTCGCGAGGGGCGAAGACTCGCATGCGGGATTTGCGCGGTTCACGGAATAAGAAGACAGAGTATTTAAAATTTAATCGGCTTTAATGTCCCGTTAGCTTACACGACGTGTGCACTAAGGCGCGTCGAGCGCAGACCGAGGGTCGCCGAGGCGATGGCGCGCGCGGAGCTAGGGAAGAGAGAGAGAGAGAGAAAAGGGGCTGCCACTTACAGCGAGTCGAAGGTGCGCTCGTTGGCCCTGCAGCACGTCCTCGTTCAGCAGCAGCACCTTTCTTCACCGGGAGAGGCGGCGACTTCGCAGTCCGGAAACCCCGGGATGGGGCGGTTATTCCGCGGAGACGGGGTCGGGCGACAAGTTCGTCCGCTCGGGCTCGTCCTCAGCGCGTGTGCACTACACGCGCTCACACTGCCGTGGCACAAACACGCGCGTCCGGTAGTGTACACTCCCCGAAGAAGAGGTACGTGGCGAGGGGAAACACGTGGAGCACGTGGCGTGTTCCCGTAAACAATCCACCACGACACAAAAAAAAAACAAAGCGCGTGGAGCGGAAAGCCGGCTAAACGCGTGTCAATCCTAGCTCTACTATTTTCTCTCTAACTCTTCGCGCGCGCGGCCGTCTCTCCCCACTCCCCGCTCTCTCTCTCTCACTTACCTCTCCGCCGGGGTAGTTGTGCGTCGGCCTGTAATATAGAAACATCTATTCATCGGAATATACGAACACATCGTGTATACAGTATAATATACCATAATATTGTATTTACAGGCTACGGCTAGAGAGAGAGCAACGAGACGGGGAAAGCAAGCGCACGCAGTGCTTGCGTCCCCCGTCACAATGTATATATATATATATATATATATATATATATATATATATATATACAGAGTGGGCCATTTTAATCTATGTACCCGAATTTTTTCGTTCCTAATAGGTGAAACGAAAAAATGGTTTAGACAAAAGTTGTTCATGACAAAGGGGGTCAAATAATGGTGACCTTGAATTTGACCCTGAAATCCATTTTCAAGGTTATTTGAAGGTCAAAGTATTTTTTTAAAATTGGAACCCCTATTTTTGATACTCGATTCGGAATGAGCGAAAAATTCTATGTCCAAAACGGTATATCAAAATTTTTTTTATTACTCTGAAAAGGTCAGTTCAATGTCAAATTCCAGCAAAACCCGTGTTTTCAAGACTATCTAGAGGCTAGGGTGTTCTTTCCAATGGGAACCCTTTTTTTGACACTGGATTTGAAAAGAGCCGGAGATTTGACGTCAGAAACAGTAAATAAAAGTTTTTATAACCCTTAAAAGGTCATATCAAGTTCAAATGTTAAAAAATCCTGTGGTTGCTATTGGATTGCGTTTTCTGATAGAATAATTGTCGTTAATGTACTTTTATGAGCAATGTTCAACCCCAATGTGACAAATACCTTGGAAATATTGATCTTGAACAGGTTGTCCTTACTTTCAGTGTTACCCAGAAACAACGACGTGGATGTAGTAAGTTCCATTTACAATTCCACACCATACCATAAGGCTCTAACGATGATGATGGTAAGATGTTCTTACGATATGTACAAATAATTGTGTATTTCGTTAATTTCGTTTACTGCTCTCCCCAATAAAGTTTTTTTTTTGAATAGTGTAAAAAAAGAACACAATATCTGTATACTAGTTCTGCTACAAAAAAAAACAATACTATAGCTTGTCTTTTGATTTAAAAATGGCTGACTACGCGTCCAATGAAATTGTTGATATGATAATGATTTTAGGAGTGTTTAATAATAATTATCGTACTGCAACAACAGTGCACGCTGAATGTTTTCCAAATAGAAGACATCCTACTAATGTGACAATACAAAGTGTAACTGCTAGAGCTCGTCAAAGACGCCTTGTTCGCCAACGCAGGCGTCGCGAGTACAATGAAGATGATGCACGTGTCATAACTATACTTGCAGTTATTCATCTTAATCCTCATATCAGCAGTCATCAAATTGAAAGGGAAGTCAGTATTCCAAGGAGAACATGCCTCAGAATTCTAAATCGGCTTAATTACCATGCTTACCACATCACGCTCGTACAGGAATTGAGAATATATCACATGCAAATAAGGATTGAATTTTGCCAATGGGCTTTACGAACTATAGAAAATGATCCCAATTTTTTCAACTATGTCCTTTTCTCTGATGAAGCAAAATTTTATAGCGATGGAAATTTAAATAGGCACAATTGTCATTACTAGAGAAAACATGCAGGATCGCATTCGTCAAGCATGTGCAGCAATACCGAGACAGATTCTACTGAACACTGTACGCCATTTTCAACGGCGTTTAACTTTGTGCCTACAAGCAAATGGAGGTAACTTTGAACATTTGCTTCGTGGTTAAAATAGTGAAAGGAAAGGGGACTCACTTTAATCAAGCACCCCATCATGAAAAGCAAGGGGACTCACGTTAAGGGGTTATACCACAGTAGAATTTTCAAAAAATCGAAATTTTTTTTCTGCTTAAAAGGTACTTTACGACCTTAAAAATGATATACTAAAAGTTGGAGGTCGTTAAAAATTTCTAAATGTCATAATTCTTGATTCTAGAGCAGCACCTCTTAGGTATGCTTCGAGCGCTTTTCGGAGCATTGCGCGCGGAGCAGGTATAACAGTAATCGATAAAAAAGGAACCGCAGGAGCGCCACGAAGGCGAGTTTGAGAACCGCTGGCATGGTGCGTCCGCTACACTATTTACTTCTAAATTAAGATTTTGAATTTTCAATAAAAAACAAAACATTATTTATCACTTCTTTATCGATAATTTTCCAAAGCCTATCTACTTTATGACCTAAGGAGTTGTTTCCAGCCGGTATTTTTGGCTAAAAAGCAGTTTTTAATATAAAACTCCATGTATAACTATAGAAAATGGTGAGAAACACATTTATATATATATATATATATATATATATATATATACATATATGTAGTAATAGTAAATACCTGAACTTCGTTTACTATCACTAAACAAGATACTCCCCGTAGACATCGTCCCGTCATACCTGGACATCATCTTCTACCGTCGGAACACGAAATTCCCCGTAGAAGTCGTTCGAAAATACCTGGGAATCGCATTCTATCATCCGAACATGAAACTCCCCCTAGAAGTTGTCCCGACATACCTAAACATCGTTTCCTACCAACTAAACACGATAGTCCCGATCACAGTCGTACCGAGAAAGCTAGCATCGCTTCCTAACGACTAAACATAATACTCCCCGTAGAAGTCGCTCGAAAAGACCTAGATATCGTATTTTACCGTCCCAACACGAATCTTCTCATAGAAGTTGATTTTCTCATACCTGGATTTCGTTTTGAATGATTATTTCATATGAAGTATGATATAATCATTCTTTAATGTATCGCACATTGATCTGAACTTGAAATTTTATAATAGTATGCATTTTTTACAGCTTTTATACGTAGAAATAATGGATATCTATTTTAGGACTTTGTTTGAATTTTTTTTCTCGTAAACATAACATGAATTTTTAAAAATTTAGTACATACGAGGTGTGGGAAATTCATAAGGTAACTTTACAATTATCGACGTCTACATCCGTTCGGTTATTGACTTTTTTTAATTTGTATTGCTACAAATGTACTGAGCACGTATTCACGGCTTTAGCTCTATAAAATTATTTGTTTATTTATGACAGGCATATAAATTTATAAATGTTTTATGTGCTCGGCGCTTTTCTTTTACCACAAAAATGGAGCAAGCCGTTTACATTAAATTATGTGTCAAAAATGGAATTCAGTGCTCTAAAATTTTCGAAATGTCCACAGTTACATACGGTGAGTGTACTTTGAGTAAAAAAATGTGCACAGTTTTATAAAATAATTTAAAAGTTAATTATTAAAGTGATTATTAAAACCATTAACTTAATTCATTGTTAAATTAATAAATATTTTTTTATTGGTCTTACAGTCCAATCAATTCAATCTAAAAATAAAATAAAAATAATAATAAAAAATAAAAATAAAAAATAAAAATAAAGAAAAAATAAAATAAAAATTAAAAATAAAAATTAAATTAAAAATTAAATTCAAATTATAATGATAGTCAGACTGTCCTTGTTTACATTCACCCCCGTAGACTAATCTGAAAATAAAATATTAGCTGAAAAAATTCTTTGTTAATAAAGTGCAGTCTGTCTGTCCCCAACACCCTTACCTAATTGAAGACTTGTCTAACGTTTCGAGCTCGCTACGGCTCCTCATCAGGGACTCTGAGTGAGATGAGAGAGTCATTGAGAGAGTCTGACATTGAGTCCCTGATGAGGAGCCGTAGCAAGGTCGAAACGTTGGACAAGTCTTCAATTAGGTAAGGGTGTTGAGGACAGTCAGACTGCACTTTACTAACAAAGAATTTTTTCAGCTAATATTTTATTTTCAGATTAGTCTACGGGGGTGAATGTAAACAAGAACAGTCTGACTGTCATAATTTGAATTTAATTTTTAACTTAATTTTTATTGTTAATTTTTATTTTATTTTTTTATTTATTTTTATTTTTTATTTTTATTTTTATTTTACTTTTAGATTGAATCGATTGGACTGTAAGACCAACAAAAAAAATATTTATTAATTTGTATATGGGCAGTCGATAAAGTACAATTCAATTGTTTTAATTCATTGTTAAAAGTAAAACGATTTTCAAGAAAAAACATAGCCTATGTCCTTCCCAAAATAATATAGAATCTATATGTCTAATTTCAGAACAATGGGTTCAGTAGTTTTTTCAGTAATCGCGTACAAACAAAAACACGCTTTGTCTTTATAAATTAGTATGATATAAAAGATGTATATAAAAGATTATTGCTAATGAAAACAACACATTGTATAGTGAAATCGGAGTATCAGGAGAGTATAGTACTCTAAGAGATGGTAGATATTCAATAAATATATATCGAATGCCAGAGAAAAGACTTGACAAATTATTAAATCAGACAAGAAGTCTAGAATAGTAAAGGAGTTTGTAGGTAAGAATAGTAATTCGGCATAGAGGATCTGCCGACACATTATTTTAAATATCAGAAGCGTAGAATGGTATGAGAAGTGATAAGAGTTCCGATTATATATAGATATATACAAAATACACAAGAGGGCAGAGTAATGACCGCACCACGATAGTCTTTATTGCTAATGAAAACAAAATATCAATATTCGTTTCCTCCCATTTCTTTCATAGTCCGTGAGAAGCTCCGTCTACATTTTCTAATTCCAGCGTCTCGACCGAAAATCCAAATACTGATGTTTTCGATACGCATTGTTTATAAATCGACAAATAACAACGATTGACATAAAAATTTTTTATTGGTGCTTTTAGATTTTTATAAGCTATACAGATATAATAAATTGTTCAGTCGGTTCTGCGACAACTCGTATATTAATTATTAACAAAAAACAGCATAATCTTTGTGAGAACGAGCCTGGCAAGTTCATACCTGCTTTTTTTAATAATAATGAAGTATCAGAAAAAATAGCAGAAGAATGTTTACCTAAAAACATCGATGATTCAAGACAATTACCTCTTTTTTATGAGCCCACGCGTGGACAAAATGATGTGAAAATAAACTAGGCTATTTATAAATGATCTCACAACTTTATGAAGCTGCATTTCCGTTAAAACTATTAAATTATTATTATTATTTAGAGTTTTAGATTTATTTACGTAAACTATACAAGCTCTTCTTTATAGGAATGCATATAAAATGGCATTTGTTTTAATGATCCATTGTTTTAGGAGGTATTGCGGTAAATAATTTATTCTTTATTAATCTATTTCGGAAGATTTTAGAAAAACATTTTGTATAAACATTATTTAGCTATATGAAAATTAAATATGTTATTATGTATGTATTTTTATCTTAATAAATTACTGAATTTAGAAAAATATTTTATGTAAAGTTTTTATTATATATATATATATATATATATATATATATATACACCGTGTCCCAGATATAACTGCTCATATTAGCGGCATGGTAGCCGCAAGGAAAAGTTATGTGTAAATATTAATATTTATGTAGATCCATTTTTTATGGTTTTTGAAGTACGGGCCCATGTCCATGAGCCAATCAGGGCTCAAAGAAGTCGGTCATCGCTTACGAGCGAAAGAAAGGAGGTCATACGAAGGGAAACGAGGCGAAGTCGAGCGAACACGGCAAAGACCAGTAGTTGTTATTTTTCCTGTCAATTGTCAACGCTTGCGTAACTGCTTGAATATACGAACGCACTGACGAAGCGACGTTCATGTGTCTAAAATATAGATTATGTTTCTTCGTCTACAATGGTCCCTACAAAGGACAACCTCCTATTTCGTCCGGAATGAGGCGGAATGGATACTGAATCCAACCCCCATTCCCAAGGTGGGAGTCATCGTGCCGACGGGATTAACTTGGCCGCTGGGATAGTAGCGATCTCTAACGATGCCTCGGGGATACCGGACCACCTCCCCGACTAATTAGCCTAATCGGTACATGAGGGGCTCTGTGCCAGTGGTCAGAATTTCCCTAGCTTCTCGTGGGATCACAATGGAAAATAAACATCCCGAAGTAAAAGGCGAGGCCCGAGGGGCAGTACTGTCCCCGAATCCCTCAAATACGTCAACTGGCCAGGAGGTCAAGGCAGACGGTACTCCAGGCACTAAGCGTGGATTGGTTGTAACCCCTAGACTCCAGGTCAATGAGAATGGGGCTAACAAGTTCCCAGGTAAAAAAAGTTTGTGGAGGTAGCCAGGAGAAAGATAGCCCAGCACGTAGAGCTGCCGAGTCTGACAACTCAGACTCCGCTGCACAGTTTAAGATGGGGGTAAAGAGACGACGAGGATCTAATAAGACGCCGCGCATGGACTCTAAAGAACTTAAAAAACGTAAGAAGGGGGGTGATAAAGGTACAGGCTCAATGTCTGACCCTCCGCCCCTCCTCAGTAGGTGACTGGCTCGTGCGGGAATTCTCTCGGACATCCAGATTTCAAACTCCCTGACATGTGTCTTACTCTGGGGGACCTAAGCTTAAAATAGGGGGTATGGAGCTTCTTCAGGCCAGACTGAGGGCAGTCACATGGATACCGTATCCCCCGAGGAGCCCGGCAACCGTCTTGAAACCACCAGAAAACGGTCATGGAGGGTTGCCAAAACCCAGTCGGAGAGGAAGAGATGGCTCTTGACCACAGGCCTTGATATCCCATAAGTAGCATCACTTAAAGTGAGCTGCCGTGAGAAACAGGCGCCTGCGGGCTATGCTGAGGACGAGATTACGATGGAGACATAAATGGCTCCATCGGGTATCTCATTCCTCCAAATTAACTTGCACCACTGCAAAAACGCCTCTGCCATGAAGTAGAAGAGTTTTGCAGGGTGCACACATATATATCATTAATCCAAGAACCTTGGATAGTGAAGAGCGCGATAAGAGGACTAGAGTCTGGAGTCACGTGCATCAGAGACTCAGAAGCGCTGAAGGCTAGAGCGGGTATCCGCTCTAACAAAGGGTATAAGTGTTGTGCCGCTGCTCGGCCTCTATATTGGAGAGCTAGCGGTGGTCTCTGTGGAGGTATAGGAGATCGGACAATTAGTCGTTGCATCCACCTACCTTCCATATGACAGCACTAACAATCCAATTGGGGAAGTCCGGAGACTGGTGGAACATTGTACGATTAACAACCTTCCATTAATCCTAGGGTGTGATGCGAACTCACACCACAGCGTCTGCGGTAGTACTGGCACGAACGAGACGGGCGCCAAATTACTAGAGTATCTGGTAGGAACAGAGCTAGAAATAATCAATGTGAGCGACACTCCCACTTTCGGATACAGGCTAAGGGAGTAGGTTATTGATATAATTCTCGGCTACCGAACCTAATTAGTGGATGTAGGGTGGAGGATGTGGAAACACTTTCTAACCACTCTCTGTTAACATTCTCTTTGGGGATACCCAATGAGGAAGAACCAATCTAGGTGCGTGATCCGAAGCGCACAGATTGGCATGGATATAAAAGGTCCGTCGAGGACAAACTGAAGAACATACCTGATGACATCAGGGAAAAGCGGGCGCTTCAAAGCGCTGCGAATTCTTTTTGCGATGCCAGCAGACAAACCTTTGAGGAAAACTGTCACCCTAAACAAGCGAAGCCCAAAATCGAGGTCCACTGGTGGAATAGGAAACCAGGATATCTATAAGAGAAAACCAAGAGTCTTCGTAAGACAGTCAGGCGAACAAGTAAAGAATCTGCTTGGAACGCATATAGATCGTCTAGGGACGAATATACATATGCAGTAAGAAAGAAGCTGGAGGAATTACTGTGAATTACAGGTTGAGGAGAATTCTTTCAGAGAATTCTGATGCCATTCTTGGTACGTTGAAACATTTCGACGGCAGTTCTGCAACATCGGATGGAGAAATGTTGATATCTCCTCCAAGCATACTTTCCTAAATTCTGTGATGCAGAACAAAAGCAGAGCACATCAATACATAGGGAATCTGGTCTAGGTATGCTAGACTCGGCGCTAATTGGGCGCTAGCAAACCAGATTGTTACACTTGACAGAATCAGATGGGCAATTCCACCGTTTGACCCATTTAAAGCACTAGAACCGGATAGAGTTTACCCGGCCGTTTTCTAAAGAGCCGAATATACCATCGTTGGTCCACTGATAAAAATAGATATGGCAAGTATCACTCTGTGTCATTTCCCAGACAGATGGCTAGGCTCAAGAGTGGTATTCATATCCAAAGCAGGCAAATTCAGTTATACATCCCCAAAGGATTTTCGGCCCATTAGCATGACATCCTTCATACTTAAGACGGTAGAAAGGGTGATTGACAGATTCATCAGGGACAACGCCTTGATGAAGAATCGACTCCATAGGGAGCAATACGCAGATTGCACCGGAAGATCAACAGATTCGTATACAAGTGGAGGCCAAAGGTTTTGCCATGGGTGTCCTCGCCGACATCGAAGAGGCTTTCAATCACACATCATCGGGAGTTAGTTATTGAAGAGGCCATGCATAGATATGACATCCCTCCATGAATTGTGGAAGGGATGGACCACATGTTGGGAAATCGCGTTCTGGAAACCAGTAAAGGGAGTACGACCCTACGGGGTGAAGGGAAGTCTGGGTGCCCGCAGGGTGACGTCCTATTTCTACTTATATGGTGTCTCGTGGTGAACGACCTTTTGAAATGACTGAACAACATAGGTTGAAGTGACTGAAAAATATATGAACAGGATATATATGAACAATATATGAAGAGGATATATGAGGCTGTTCTAAAACCCAGATTAACATGTGGTGCTTTGATCTGGTGGGAGAGAACGGCCTTGTCCTCTGCTATTAGCATACTCGAGAGGGTGAGGAGTATGGTCTGGAGAAGCATCTCAGGCGCTATTAGGTCTACACCTACTATGGCGCTAGTATGCTCCTCAAAATTGAACCATTCACACTGACCTTGACTGGTGCGGCTGGAAAAGCCCTCCACAAAGTCAAAAGCTTACTCGGAGAGGTTAGCAGGGAGGAGCCACTACGGCTGCCCAAGAGACTGGACGGAAAGGAGATTTTACGAATGAATCTGGACGCCACGAACAGAAGCTTCCTCTACGACAAGAAATATAGTCAGTATCCCATCCAAAGAACAATGGAAATCTGGCCTAACAGGCTTCCTAAACATTAGAGAACTATGGTTTACACACGGCTCTTAAAATGAAAGGGGTGCAGGTGCAGGAGTATACCACAGAAGTAATGATAAACAAACAATAGTCTAATTGGGATAGTATCCCATCGTTTTTCAAGCTGAGCTAATGGCAATAATGTGAGGGGCGGAGATGGCTGCGGATGCGGCTCCGACCACCCGTATTTGCATCTGCTCAGACAATAAGAGCGCATTACAAACACTAAATAGTTCTCTCAACAAAGACATTCAACAAAATAAAGAAACATCCTCATTAAAGGGAAGATAGAGGGATGGGTAGCGGAGGAAAGCAGCCGACAATAGGAGGAAAATGGATAATACAGGCAGACAAAAGCCTTCATTACCATTTGAAACGCTAAGGACTGGGCCAAGGTTATTCTTGGTCTCAGTAGAAGAAGGGTTAATACAGGCAATGAAGCGCTACCGCTGTTCATGAGGATCATCCTACGGCAAGTACAGTCATTGTAATTATGCGATGAGTAGTATGATGCTTTTTACGGAGTACACTCCTCCCTGCCGCGACCCCCCCTTTATGCAATAACACTTTATTAGAATAGTCTCGCACCCCCTTTTTGTATATGTGAAGTTATGCTACCCCAATACTCGGCGCTGAAATCGCTCACGATTTTGTGAGTCTAGCCTCCGCATGAGCTACTTATAACACTGTGACGCGCGCGTTAAACCCTGTGTCACACATAGATGTCAATAAATCATACATCGCTTGTTACTTAGTGTGTTCTATTATTCCTGTTCCCCGTTCCCAATTCTGTAGCAGTCAGCTTTCTCTCTCGGGTGTACAGAAAAGTAGCAGAGTATCTACGTAAGTGTGTGCACAGATGCGGTGACAATATATATATATATATATATATATATATATATATATATATATATATATACATACTACGTGTGTGCTCTGAAAATATCGTTGTATAAATATAATATTACGTATATGCTCATATCAACACACTCTCTAATTTGAGACTGCCAGTTTGTAAAACAAAACATCCGAAAAAATAGCATGGCATGAGCCAACTGATATGCTAACATTTTCTGCATCTTCTCTGATAGTTATTCAACGATTTTTTAACACAATATCATTCACAGCTTGAACACTTTTATCTATTGTTGACAAGCTAGGGCGTCCACGGTGAAATTCGTCTTCGATATCCTCTCGGCCTTCTTGGATTAGCTCGTACCACTTATATATTATATATTCTACACATTCTTTTTCTCAAAGTAGACACACCGTATGCAACTGTCAACATTTCAAGAGTTTTAAGAGCATTGAATTCCATTTTTGACAAAAAGTTAATCAAACTATTTGCTCTATTTTTATGTAAAATAAAATCGCCAAGCACACAAAACACTTATAACTTTGTATGCCTATCACAAATAAACAAATAACGCTATAGAGCTAAATCCGTGAATATATGCTCGGTACACCTGTACCAACACAAAATCAAAAAAATCGAATTGAGGTTGCCCTCGATATTTACAATCACATTATTATTGAAACACACCTCGTACACACACACACACACACACACACACACACACACACACACACACACACACACACACAAAATTTGATAATTAGGATTAATAAACAAATTTGATTAATATTCATCAAAAAATTTTGTATTATTTATATGCAAACTCTATAGGATTATATTAGGGGGCAAACTTAATTTCCAACCTTTTTAACGGAAAATGGATAATTATGATGGAAAATGGATACACGTTATCTTAATCAAAATAATTTCCGTCATTTTCTACTACATTTTCTCATCTTTCTGGCAATATGGCGATACCGTGGCAAAAGAACGATGACAGTTTCGAGGCGATCCAATCATCAACAAATTCTTACATTTTTTAAACATGTCGGAAGTGCGTATCGACGTAATTAGAAGGCGTTATGTCTGACGAGTATGCTGGGTGCGGCAACATTTCACATTCGAGCTCGAACAGAGTGTTTTTGACTGCTTTCGCAACATGTAGCCGAGCGTTGTCATTCACGAGAATGACTGAGCCTATTGCTCGCGATTGCTGATCTATTTTCGATCAATTTCTATTGCAAATTGTTTAGTAGGCGTTTGTATACCTCAACCGTGATGGTTTCATTCAGTTTTAACAGCTCGTATTACAGCACACCCTGTTGGTTCCGCCAAATGCACAGCAATACCTTTTGGCCGTGGTTGTTCTGTTTTGCTATCAATGCGGATAGGTCGCCTGCGTCCACTCATGACTTTTTGCGCTTAGGATTGTCATAGTAAATCCATTTTTTATCATTAGTCACAATACGTCACAGAAAACTCTTCATTTTTTGCCTGGCCAACAAAGACAGTGCGATGTTGCATCGATTCATGATGGTACTTTCGGTCAAATCGTGTGGCATTCATCTTCCTTCTTTATGAGACTTTACCATTGCATGTAAACGTTTGCCAACTGCTCTTTTAGCAGAGTTTTCGTCCAATAATGCTTGCAATTCACTATCTTCAAACTGTTTCGGTTGTCCAGAACCTTCTTTGTCATTAACCTTTGTCATCTTCACTTCTAAACCGCTGAAACCACTCTTTACATGTTGTAAGCGATCAGGCTTGTTCGCCAAAACATTCTTGAAGCACTGGATAAGTTTCTGCTTTACTTTTTTTTCAATCAAAATAGTGCAAAAGGATATGTCGAAAAAACAATTTATCAGGATTCAGTTTTCACTGATCAAAAAATTAAAAATTAAAAATCAAAAGATTAAAAATTATAATGATCTGACACATCTGACTTTTCATACTATTTATATCGCCATCTAAAGCTGATGGTCGGAAACTAAGTTCGCCTCCTAATATATATATATATATATCCTGCTCCATCTTGTTATACTCTCTATATTCAAATATATATTTATATAAACGTCTTTGGACAAAATGATCACTCGCGGCTAGTACGTACAGTACTTGCTATGCGCGAATATTATAAAATAAAAATGTTGTATGGGCCATTTATAATCTACATATAAGTTCGACTACTTCAAGCCTGATGGACACCGGAAAAGCTTGACTTTGTTTAGTACTAACAGAGATAATAGGAAAAAATCTTGAACGCTTTTGGGGGAGACTGCGGTAAAAATTTTCGATTGAAAACAAGGGTTTCTCGTGGTCAAAGCAAGGTACTGACTGTTTTGTGCGATTTTCTTATAGTTTTTCTTTCAATTGCAATTGAATACATTATTTTAGTAATTAACATAATATTTTAGATATTTTTAATAAGTAATAACTGAACATAAAGTTGCCAATAAATTATGGAGAACTCTTTTCAGGCTCAAATAATATGGAAAGCATTTATTAGCTAAATAAGTCACAAATTCAGTTGTAATTGAATTCAATAATGAATTTGTTCTACATCATTGGTACTTGAAGAAGAGTCTCGATATTATTAAATATAGCAACTTAAAAAAAAAAAATTATGGTAGTAAAACTAATAGTATACATTTTATACAACTAAATTTAAACAGCAATATACATAAATTTTAACTTTTTAGTTCATGAACTTTATTTTTTCCATTATAATCAACAATCAGATAAAAACTAATTTATCAAAGTAAAACTAATAGTATTCATTTATTGTAATTTCTGCAATCTGACAATAGTATCATTTATTTATTTATTTTTTTTAATATTATTTAACGTCGCTCTATTGATGCTTCTAAATACTAATGCTAATCAGCGACAAAGATCTATGATGAGTTTGAAAACAAAGCATATGCAAATTATTACAGCAGTGCTTGCATTAATTGGTTCAGACGAAGATTTGAACTTGAATTACCAAGTTATTAGTCCTTCGCTTTAACAATTGAGCCATCGTAGACCTCAGTACATTTATTTCATTTTTCAATTTTATTTGTCTTAAAATAATTTTAAATTTGTATACATAGATTTTTAATATAAAGTTTTTTATACACCTTTACTATTATTCTATCAGATGCAAATTATATAAAAATTCTTTTACATTCAAACTTAATGCACCAATAAAATTCTTTTATAGCAAACTTAATAATTTTCTATTGTATTAAATTTAATCAATAAGAAAAATTTTTACCGATAATTATTGGATTAATTTTATTACAAGATTTTAACAGTTCATATAGAACTAAAATAATTTGTTCACTTTTCTACAAAACAACCATAGATTTGAAGTTTTATAGTCTTTCTTGAAAATTAATTTTATAATTATGAGTAAGTTGTCAATGTTACAATATAAAAATAAGTACTAAAATTATAAAGCAGTTTTGATTTGAGACTAAATCCGAGTTATATAAGAAAAAAATAATAAATAGGTATAAGATTGAAAACAAAGTAAACATAATTGTGAATGAGTTTAAAAAAGTTCTTGCATCACACTTAAATAAATATCATAATCAAAGGGATTTATTCATGACTAAAATCAAGTGGATGCTTCAAATAATAAATTAATGATATATAAAAATAAATTCCATAACTTTTTAAAATCATTTGTGTTGTAATTTTATAAGTCTTATAAAAATTAATTTCATTGACAATAACTTTCAAATATGACCTTAAACCATGAAAATACTTCAATGTATAATAGAAATCATTAAATACTCTTTTAAAACAATCGACATCCTATGACTAAAAATGTTATTAGAAAACTTAAAAATTTCTATTTTTAGAACTTAATTTTTTGGTACAATATATAGAAAATATATAACACAAATTATCACATATATGATATATCTACTAAATTGAGTCAGTTGCTGAGGTTAGATTGTATTATCAAAAAGATATAATTTTAATTTATAAAACATTTAAGATTACATTATAACAATTCGATTAATTCATGATCCTACTTAAAAAGAAAACTTCAAATCTTATATAGAAAAATAAAAAAATTGAAATCCGAACATCACATACATTACACAAATATCATTAAGTATATTATCTTAAAACATTAATTAAGATCTCTTTGTAATAAAAGTATCATTATATTTATCAATCATCTACTTATATAATTATTTATAATTTTATTGTATATAATAGAGGTATATATAAAATATATATATATATATTAAATCTATTTTTTGCTTCACATAATATGTAACTTTTTTTGTTTAGATAAACTCTTACACTATTGCTTATCATTAAATTTCTTAAATCATTTTGGTAAACAAATTCTTTATATTTTTCTCAGTATTTTAAATTAATTAACTAATTTATAATAGCCTAAAAATTTTTCAAAAACAAATCAGAATATATTACCTAACTAATATCAGGAAATCTATACATGCAAAAAGAATTAATATTGTTTTATAGTATATATAATACTTTGAAATTTTTCATGATAATACTGCTGAAAGTTAAACATAGAATAATTTAAATTGAGCATAACAGATAAATGTTGGTTACATTTATGTGGTTATACTTTGTATAATAACTTGACGAATCTACGTAGTAACATAGATCTTTCTTTCCCCATGTAGATAGATGAGTTAAATTAAGTTATTAATTCTTTTTTAATAATTTTATTAGAATTATGAGCAAATGAGCAATTCTAAAATTAGCTACATATGTTAATTATAAAAAAAAGATAGATTTTTTCTTTTACATTAAAATAGGTAATAAATTTTTGGTACAAATAAAATTATTTTAGAGATAAGAGTACCAAACCTTTACAAAGAATATTTGATGAATTTTCTGGACTCTCAATCAAAATTAATTCACAAAAGTTCTAATGCAAATGATCATTATATATATATATGTATGTGTGTGTGTGTCTGTGTGTGTGTGTGTGTGTGTGTGTGTGTGTGTGTGTGTGTGCGCGCGCGTGTACGTATTGTATATAAATAAAAAATTTGAACATATACCACACAATAATGAACATTCAACCTATATATCAAATCAGAATGTTTACTACTTTAAGTCTATTCATTATATAAAATTAAATAATTTAATCTTGATTATAAACAGAAAGTAAAAACTAAAGTAGTAATTAATATAGATTGAAAATTCTAATATAATTTGGCAAAATTATTGTATTAAAATTTACTTCATTGATTTATTTTAATTTACATTACAGTGAAGTATATAAATAAATATAAGTATATAAATAACTATTTTGAAGCAATTCCATCAATAATGCAGATATTGAAAGTATCTATTGAATTTTCAGTGAGGACCTAAGATGTATGACGATTTATAATGAAGCCTCAAATTCAGCCTGTGAAATTAAATATCCAACATGATTTGAAAAAATCACCCAATTAAAGTAACACTCTATAGTCTACGAAATTATATCCTTCTAACATAGTGCTCAAAGACCTATAGCAATCAAATGCAAAACAACCAACAATACCACATCCACACCATAGCACACCTTCCCGCCAGCATACTAACACGAAGCCAATAGTCGCCACGCTGGCGAAGCTCCAACACGTCGCTTACACGACGTCGACCCACATTCCACGCGCTGACTCACGCCCGGGCTAGCAAGGTTAGCGATCCTCACCTGTTGTCATGACAACGCTGCTGCGTGTTCACTTGTTACTGAATGTCACAGGATTCTCCATCAGGCACAGCTATTCTAGGACACCACTATTGGATCACAATCACTTTTACTTTTAGTTCAAAATACACGTGTATACACTATTTGTTTATGTAGTACAATTTTCCTGGAATGTTGAATAGCTTAATGTCTTCATAATATAAACAAAAAACTAATTACATGTTAAATGGCAGTTAGCAAAGTACTGATATTTATTTGTTAGTATATATAGCGTCAGCTAAGATAGACTAACTATAGAAGTATAGATCTCTGATGGATCTCTGTATCTAAAAGAAAAACATTGTGAAACTCGTTATGAGTTAGTTTGTCAGCCACGAGGTAGGTGGCACCTATATAGGCCCCAATAGAGGTTTAATTTAAACACAGAGCCATGGTGGCATATATACATGAGGTTTGAAAACGGTGATCGGGATAAAATGCTGTTTGTCACCTAATATGTATTACTATTGGCAGAGATAATAAGGGGAGATCGCCGATGCCCATGTTAGACATTGCGGTAAAATTTTGACACTCAGCGCTGCGGCGGTGAACGTCGGTACTCCGTTCGTGCGATATTCCAGATGTTGGTTTTCGAGCTGGTGCGATCGAGGGAGAGACGGCGTTCAGTAGGGGGGACGCCGAAACAAAAGATTCAATAAAAGGGATTAACTAGTGTCGAAATTCTTGAAATGCGTATAGATTTTCTTGTCTGCGTGTGTAAGTGCGTATGTATGTATTTATATACACACGTATTTTCTTAAAATTTTAAATTCGCTGCGTGGCGATGATCGAGGCTACGAAAAGGTATACCTGGGTATACGGACTTAAAGAATATCTTTGTCGACACCAGTGAATCCCATTTTCTACACCCCGCTGCCAAATTTTTAAGAAAATAGGTATGTATATATATGTATAAATATATATATATATATATATATATATATATACCGTATTTTCTTAAAATTTTAAGTTTAAAACTTGATAATAAGACTGCGTTGATCTTAATAATAACACTAATTTGATATAAAAAATTATACTTCCTGTAAATTATTTATATAATAGCATTCATTAAATTTTTATATAATAAATTTTATTTCATTGCTATTTACATTATATCATGCATTCATTAAAATTAATTCAATAGTTATTAGAATACAACAAATATTTATTTAAATTTATGTTTAAAACAGAAATATACATATTTAACACAAATGAATGTTTTGTAATTTAGAGTAAACCACATATTTGAAACAAACAATTAAGTTTATTTGAATAGCGAACATATATTTATTACATTACACTAAATAAATTATTGAAAAGTAATAAATATTTCTTGAATTTTACTAAACGGAACTACATATACGTAAAAAATAAAGTTAAATAAATATTTGAAAAACTATATATATATATACTCAAATTTAACAAATATATTCAATTTTTGGAAAAGCTATTCAATATGAACAATTAAATAGCTTTATGAAAAGGTGAAATATATTTATTTTATTATATCCAACGATTTGTTAAAAACTAATTAGATTTCTATCTTTAAAACAATAATTACTTGAAATACGTTTTTATTTTTTAGAAGCACGAAAATTCAAGTATGCTAAAAGTTTAAAAGAAGTGCATAGTTTCTTGATTCAAAGTATTATTTTCTTGACTTTAAAAATCAAAAGTTTAAACTAAGCGAATAATATCTTGAATTCTTTTACAATTTATACGTTAATTTACTTTTATTACAATTATTTCAAAACTTTGACCTAACCGGGATTCTATCCGCAGACCTTTGGATTCGTAAGCTAACACCTTATTAATTACGCTATCGCAGTACGCTGTAGACAATTATAAAAATCTTATATATCAATTTTAGATCTCTTATAGTTATACATTATGAAATTAATTTATGGATTCCAATGAATAGTATATGCATTTATATATAATTTTTACTTATATTATAACAATTTATATAACGTTTTCATTTTAAAACGTGATTTTCTACATCCAGATAATATTTTCTTAAATTGAATCATAATACGTATACAAAATCGAAAAATAATTAATTTTTTTATTTATATCACAGAAAAAATGGTTCTCATATCAAGTCAATATTTCTGTGTAATTAAAAAAATTAAGTTAAAAAAATTTTTAAAAATATAACATGTATATTTAGAAATTAATTATGTTTTACACATTAAAGTAATTATGCTTACACATATTATATACATGATTAGAAGATATTAAAAGAAATTATAAAAGAAATTCCTTATTGAAGAACTTATACGCTTCAATTCAAAATTATAGGAGAACCCAGTTCTCATATTACCCATTTGTGTACTAAAGTGTACAACTCAAGATTATTATATTATGAAATTTTCAAACCAATGTCTTGATATAAGGAATTGAGTTCTTGAGAGAAGTTAATTAATAAGCAATCAGTTTCTTGTAATCTAAAAATATTAGATATAATTAGTAAATATTGATTAAATGATAATTAATAAAATTCTCTTCGTCCGAATATTCAATAAATATATTCTTATATTTAGATATAAGTGATATTTTATATTTATATTTGATCTTTTATTATATATTTAATATTTTGCATTATAAAGTGAAGAGTAGTAAATTTGTTTTTATGCTAATAAAAGCAAGGTTATCATTTTCTTAATTTATGACCAATATCTCAATGTAAGAAATTAAGATCTTGAAAGTAGTTATTTATCCAATTAATCGTTGAACTAAAAAAATACTAGATAAATATTAATAAATATTGATTAAAATGTAGTCAATAAATTTTTGTGACTGTATATTAAATAAATATTTTTTAGATTGTGAAATAAGTTGCTTCGAATAAGTAAACCAACATTTAAAAAGTTCCTTAATCTAGAACTTGTTCGCTTGAATTCAAATGATGTAAGATTGGTATTTTACTATATGAGCTAAAAAATAGGAAATTTATTTTTTGGGGTGATAAATAATCTCTAGATTTTAGAAAATAATTTTTTGCGTGAAATTCGGCAATAGGAAAAAATATGAGGTAATCTAGGTAAGTAATTTCTTACTTTTCAGCTAATTTCGAGAAATCCTTAAATCATTCGGTTTAGTTGAACGGATGCTGTAAAATATCTAGCTTATAACGTTTTAATTCAAGCAAATAAGTTCTTGAGGAAGGAATTTTTTAGATTTTGGTTTTCCTATTTTAAGCAACTTCTTTCACAATCTAAGAAAATATTTGTTTTAATTTTAATTTAAGAAATAATTCTTCATGTGCTACAGGGCACATAAATATTTACTTGATATTGGCAAATATTTTTTCAGTGATATATAATAATACAACAAATAATTATTTTTCAGCTTCATATACCTAAGAAAATTAAATTTAAGAAAATATTATCTAAATTATCTAGATTTGTTTAATATAATATAATATAATATAATATAATATTATATAATATAATATTATATATATATATATATTCATACATATACTAGCATCCCCTATCTCGGCTTCGCCCGAGATTCCAAGTGAAGGATTTCTTTTAATATTAAAATTATAATACTTCTGGATATATGATATTTTTTGTAACAGATAGATTTTGTGGTAATAAAATATATTGATTTTCAGAATTACCAGTTCTAGAAAGTGCAACATATAATTGACCATGTGAAAAACAAGCTGATCGTAAATCTATGCCGATATGTTTAAATGTTTGTCCCTGGGCTTTATTAATTCTAATCGCAAAAGAAAGTTTTATTGGAAACTGCAATCTTTTAAACTGAAATGGTAAATCTGTTGGGATCATTGGGATTCGGGGTATCAGAGCCGTCTCTCCTGCAGCTGGGCCAGTTAAAATAGTCGCTTCAATAATATGATTGCTCATATGCTTTACTCGCAATCTCGTGCCATTACATAACCTTGGAGGATTAAGGTTTCGTAGTAAAATAATTGGAACTCCTAATTTCACTCGAAGAATATGTGGTGGAAATCCTGCAGGATTTAAAGAATTTAAGAACTCTGTTGGAAAATGAATAGCATCTTCAGTATTAACAGTAGTATCAATGGATGTATATTCCTTAAATGTACCTCGAACTTTTTCTAAAATAATACTATTAATTTCAAAAGCAGACAGATTTCGAGGCGTAATTATCGATCTATCGGAAAGCCACTCAAACGGTTTTTCTAATAGGCTATCAACTTGAGAATAAATGTGAGAAATTAGGTCATCTACAGTATATAAAATTGTACCAATATTATAATTGATTATAGAAATATAGCCGTGATTATTAAAAACAGTTCCATTTCCAATAGTTAATACCTTTAAAGGAAAGTCAGCATTTCCTCCCCCAAGGTGAACTCTCATATTAGTCGATAATCTGAGCGTTTGAACGCTTTTCCACATTGGCAATGATTTCAGACATGCTTCAACAATATCTGCCCTTGTTCCTCTTGCAATGACAGGTAATGTTTGTCGAAAATCTCCTGCAAAAACAACAGTTATTCGACCCATTAATTTACTGCAAGAGAGAATATCTTGAAGGCTTAGATTAAGGGCTTCAATATGAGCTCGATGACTCATTGTGCATTCATCCTATATTATAACCTTAGCTTCTTGTAGAAGTCTATCCAAAGATCCATTTTTACGAATAGAGCAAACAGATTGTTGTCTACACGAAACATTTAATAGCAACTTAAAAGTCGAATGTATAGTTCTAAGTGTAGCAGCAATACCTGATGAAGCCACCCCAATTGCAATATTTCCAGTTGACCTAATTTGAGCCAGAATAAGATTTATCAAAAATGTTTTCCCAGTACCTCCAGGCGGATCTAAGAAAAAAACCATAGGATTATTCTTATTTATACTGCTATAAATAATGTGAAATGCTTCAGATTGATCCGCTACTAATTTAGGAATATTTGTTTTTACATATTTTTTTAATTCATCACTATCAAAATTATGTGGCAACATTGTGTCATGAGCATTTATGTTCTCGTGATTCTTACGTATAGGAGTTGGTAAACTAAAATCACATAAATATTTTCCACTAAGAGTGATCACAATATTTTCAATTTCAATAAGACCTTTATTAAATATTTCATTTGAAAAATTTATTTCGAAATTGTTAGTTTGCCGACGAATTTGATATAAAATATCTTGACAAAAATCCTTCTGGAATATTTCCCATAATACATGTGGTTCAGCTGGATGACAAAATACTAATACAATTGCAAATAATTCTCTTAATTTAGACGAAGACTGGTATAATGAAGCATCGAATAAAGTATCCTTCCAATGACTATCATTTTCTACTAAGCAAAGCACAACACACGCAGCTTGAAATGTCTGTTGTAGAACACCATTAACAGTCTTTAAATCATTAAATGAGATAGGACCTTTAACATTATGCAATAAAAGACGAAAATATAAACATTCACTTTGATTTGGATGAATAGTATATACTCTACCCAAAGCATCGTCTTTTTTAACTCCGGGAAATTCTTCAACGGTAACTCCACGCTTCCTTCTAATAAATTTATTGCCTCGCCAAGTATAATAGCTAGGTACTTCAGGATATAGCAATGTTTTAGCAAATTCATCTGAGCGACAAAGTTCAAAGAAAGCTGTTAATGTAGTTTGCTGAGGACCATTAAGAACATTTTGCATATTTTCTTCAGTGAAGTAAACACGTTGATGATTTTCTAAATGAACTGCCAAATGAATGACAGTTGGATATCGTATATGAATTGGAAAATCAAAACATCTCCAGTAAGCCTCGGATGAATACATATATCGACCATTAAGATATTGATTTAATTCATCATTTTCATTTTCAACAGTAACTGTAGCCTGGTCTGACCCTTTAGTAATATATTTGCATATATATCTGATAGCTTGCACGGAATTACAAAACTCAACGTTTATATGCGCATTGAAACAGCGCAAGAGGAGTGGACAGTATGGAACAATCCATCTATTGTCTATATCAATTAAATTACCTCGCATATGTAAAGCTGCTGTTAAACCGCTGTTTTCAGGACTTCTTCTGCGGTAACTGGGATAACCATCATCTGAAGTTTGAGTATCAGAAATAAATGCTCGTGGATATTTTTTGGAACATTTTCCATTCATCATGCATGGTAACGACCTATTCATATCCCCGCATGGACCATAACACATGTGTCTGCATACCATTTCATACAGTATTGGATCAATATTTTTGTCTGGAAGCTCTGCAGAAATTATAATATCGATCTCATCTGGTCGAATTTTAGTTTCTAACTACACCAAAATATGACTATGAGGTAATCCTCGTTTTTGCCATTCAATACTAAGTGAATAGCAATTAACTTTATTAAATACTTCCTTTTTCGTAATCAGCTCTATTAATTTCTTTAATTTTAAATGAAAAACTATAGAAATAATATCATAACTATCTTTGGACGTTTGATCAGAAAATAGTTCCTGCTTTATTTCTGGCCATTCAGGGTTGCACGTAAAAGTTATAAATAAATCTGGACACCCATACACGCATATACGCCATAGCATCTTATGATTTCTCATGCATATATCGTGGAGATCGAGTAACTGATGATGGGAGAATTATGCGTTGCCCTACATTTTTAGGATTTACATTAGTATCTTGCTCAAGAGTATCTCGGAGATGTATATAATCATCTGCTCGCAATTTTTGCTGATTGAAACGAATAAAATCTAATCTTTCAGATATCATTTTAGCCATCATATCAACGCAATATTGATTTAATAAGGATTTATAATGATGCAAGAAGTTACCGTTATTGTTCCTTATCATAAATCTATATGCATAAAATTGCACACATGAAACTTTTCGCTGAGGATTATCATTTAGAGAAATATTTAAACAATAACCATCTTCGCCTCTAGAAAATATAAGAGGATATTGCAGAGCATCGTAGGAACGATGTAATTCTGAAACTTTCTGCAATGGTCCATGTCGACAATGTAGAACAATATCTCTAAGTCCTTTATCATCATCAACCATTAAAATAGCTACTTCGTTAGTAGTTGGAGCATTATACCGACCTCTGTGTTGGTTGACAGGTACGCGATCGGCATGAATTACTAATTTTAAATCCTCTAGGTTCCTATTATGTTCTACATTATATTTGAACTCTTTTATTAAATTATTATTTTGTAATAAAAAATCTTGCAATATTTGAATTAAATCATGGTTTAAATTTGGAATAATATTATTTCGTACAGAAATTTGATCAGCTTCCGATATGAAAAAAATTTGTAAAAATTGTTCTTTTTCACCAGAAGCAGGAAATAAACTTCCTATACGATGGTAAACTTGCCCCTGAATTTGAAATGTAGACATAAAATTACCTTCTACAATTTCCTTGGCTCCAAATGAGGTCATTTGAAAGAAACTATTATATTTCCTTATATTGGCAAGAAAATTTTTTGACAAAGGATGTGTTCCTAATATTAATCCGCGTAGAGGCTCTATGAACTCAAGTTGGGGAAGTGAAATTTTGCCACCCGAACAGCACATTGAAGGTGCTTCACCTTTCCATTTTTTTGCTGAACAATGACTGCCTATTGTGTTCATTACACCAATTTGTAAGTAGTTAATATGCAGGTAATCAAAAGCAGGATTGTATTCAAAAGCTGAGCGAAATTTTAAAGTTGCAGTCCTTAATTCGGCAATATTAGATGCAACTGTGTCTTGTTGTAAATGTTCAAATTCAGTTTGTTGAGTAACAGTAGAAGCTCGACGCAGAGCTATGGACTTTCTTTCTCGAACACGTCTAAAATTACTCTGATTAGTAGTCTCATACAATCGTAATGTCGACTGTCATCTAGCATGTCTAGTATTCCTACTAAGAGAACTTTTCAACGATCTGGGCATGATATTTTGAATTAAAAAACAATTAATCAGCAAATTTATGTGAATTAGGCAAGAAGCACAAGTTTCTAGAAAAATATCGACGTTGGCTTGGTTATATGTAGATTAAACTTCGCCAAACCTTTTATATGTGATCCAAGGACATGTTCGCCACCTAGCGGTGAATACAAAAGTTAAGCATTTAATAGAGCGAAACAAATTGCCGTGCATTCGAAATCGTTTAATAGTATTATCCGTGAACTTAATATTAGCAAAATCACTCGGATTTGAATTTTCATCAGTGTTGATTATAAATGATATTTTTCTTTACTTATTTAAACACTTTAATAGTTAGCAATTTGGTTTATTTCAAAGAAATGCAATACAATATTCTAAAAAAATCCCTGGTTAAAATAGAATTTCGAATTTATTCGAATATATTTATTACGTCTGCGAGCAAAGTTTTTATAAGATTTGAACTTCCGACTTGTTGTTTGATCAAGGGGATCAAAGTTTTCAACAGCATTTATAAAAATATTAACCGATTATTTGACGTATTGATGTTATAGCCATCTTCATTATAGTAATAATCATTTCTAAAAAATTGCGCAGCATATTTCGTCTTAATCCTAACAAAAACTAACTGTAACACATTCAATTAACTTATTTATTAATTTAATAAAGATCATGTAAATAAATAAAATGTTTGAATACTGTTATTATTTCTGTTATCTTCAAGAATATGTGCACAAAAACTTCTGCATTCTTAAGTAATGTACAACTTATTTATACTAAAAAAAATATTTCTCAAAACGAAATTGTTTGTCTGAAATACATATATAACTTCTATCTTCCAAATACTTGGAACCAAAAAAAATATATTTTTTATAGTTTATTTATATTAATTATAAATTTACATATTTTAAATAAAGTGTTTTGTTTCCTCTTTTTAAATATTTATTTAAAATAATAAAATATTTAATGAGTAACATGTTTCAAAATAATTATACAATTTTCTTCTTGCACAGAAAAAAATTGAATATTCAAAAAATATCAAATTATTCTTATAATTTGTTTTCACAAATTATTTTTAGTATGATTTGGCATACAAACATCTTATAAAAGAAGACAGAGAGACAGAGAGACAGAGAAAGAGAGAGAGAGAGAGAGAGAGAGAGAGAGAGAGCATTTTTCACGTGAGAAAAATTCAAAAATATACAAAAATCAAAAGATATCCATAAGATGTGAGAGTAGTGTCAGATTAACCTGAAGAACAAAAAAGGTAATACCGACTAACGTCATACCTCCTTTAGGATATGAATCCCAAAGTTGAATATGAACATTCACTCGAGCTGGCCTGCTATTAATACTTTAAGCCGACTACATTGAGTTGATGTTCGTGATTCAAGGAGCCACCTAGTGGCCGCTGGTGAAACTGAGCACTAAAACTGTTAACTTAATTTATTGTTAAAAGTAAAATGATTTTCAAGAAAAAACATAGCCTATGTCCTTCCCAAGATAATATAGAATCTATATGTCAAATTTCAGTACAATCGGTTCAATAGTTTTTTCGGTTATCGCGTACAAAACAAAAACACGCTTTATCTTTATAAATTAGTATGAGTATGATATGATATGATATAATAAGATATGATATGATATGATATGATATATATATATATATATATGATATAATATGATATGATATGATATGTGTAACTATAACAATTTAATCAATATGATTGTAAGAAAATCTATGTTCGGTTTCAAAAATTAACTCCACCTAGTTGTACAGTTTGCCAAATCCATCAGAATTGAAAAATCTTGAAATTGCAATCTTGAAATCCATTTTTGAATGGTAGAAAAAGTTATTGGAGTCACCAGTTTAATACAATTGAAAACAACATTTAAAAAAGAAATGTCATTTTTTGACACGTAGCACTTCTTTTAAATAAAATTTTCAATTGCACCCTGCACTGCCAAATCCCATCGAATAATTTTAAAAAACCAAAGAAAAAAGTTTGTTTTAGATTCGAAAAAAAACTACAACATTGATCAAACTAATGTAGTGGAAAATTTAATATATATAAAGAAAAAAGTATAAATTCATATAGAAGTAGTAGAATCGTTGACGAAATTAATGGCCAAAATAAATATATCAATTTTTATAATTATAAATTAACATTAAAATTTGAATTTGAAATTTTGTCATGATTAAAATAGGTTAAATAAATAACTGTTTTAAGGAAGTTGTACTTGTTGACGTATCAAAGAGGGGCCCAATAAAATGAACTTAAATTTGTTTACTTAAATAATTAATAATTCACAAATTATACTGGATTTATATTGGATACCACTTCTAACAATTTATATTGAAATTTACATTTTTAGCTAATGAAATGGTATATATAGATATATGTTAATTTAAATAATTTTAATTATTTTTTAAAATTAATTTTTTTAAATAAAAATCGATAAGACCGCAACTCTACATATATACTGAAAACCCCTTATAATATTAAAATAATTTGATTTATGTTTGATAATTCAATAAGCAAGAAAAAAATCTGAAAATTGTAGACTTTCCCTTTTCAAAAATTATTTGGTTATTTTGATGCTTTTATTTGAACATTCTGTATAATTTATGTTTCAAAATAATTATACAATTTTCTTCTTGCACAGAAGAAAATTGAATATTCAAACAAATATCAAATTATTCTTATAATTTGTTTTCACAAATATCCTATGTCCTTCCCAAGATAGTACAGAATCTATATGCCAAATTTCAGAACAATCGGTTCAGTAGTTTTTTCGGTTATCGCGTACAAACAAAAACACGCTTTGTCTTTATAAATTAGTATGATATATATATATATATATATATATATATATATATATAATATCAAGAAGTTTTAAAATCATGGTTTATTTTTAAGAAATATTTCAAAGTTTTTAAGCAAGCTATACGTTACTGAACTTTTCACCAGCGGTCTTTTGTTTTAGTCTTATTGTTGCATTGCTCGTGATCGATCCACATTTGATCTTAGCAAATATTTTTTCAGTGCTATAGAGTAATACAAAAAAGAATTATTTTTCAGTTTCATATACCTAAGAAAAATACATTTAAGAAAATATTATCTAGATGTGGGAAATCAAGTATTAAAACCAAAACGATATATAAATTTTTATAATATATGTATATATTATATATAAATGCATATACTATTCGTTGGAATCCATAAATGAATTTCATAATGTATAACTTGTAACGAACACATATTGTATTGCGTATATGTACATGTAACAGACGGATAGTGGTGCATTGGGTAACGGTTGGCGACAGAAGGTTAGTTTTGATTTCGAGTGGATATAACACGCTCGTATAACGCAAGAAGTACAGAAGAGAGCAGACGGGCGCGAGCCGCCGAGAGGATGGCAGTTGTTGACGAAACTGTGGGTTTATCCGGAAGGCCTACTAAGAGGCTCCAGCGGATCATAGTATATAACTAGAGTATTTGATTTGAATACGATTCGATCTCTATAGAGATTATATAGATATCTATATTTATATGTATATCAGCGATTAAATAGAAATATTTGGCATCTAAAATAATTAATCTTGAGAGCTCTCATTTAACAAAGATCATATACATCCAATAAAGTACCACAAATGGATACACATTGTTCGACGTCGACCAGGAGTGTGGAATAGCTTATAATAGCTATCAAGAATCAAGGCTGAAGATTATATATTCCAATAGAAGTTTAATCACCCGAAAGATTTCGCCATTCTGAGGTTTTATCCATGCACGCCACTTTAAAACAAAACGAAACTATATAAATTCTAAGATTTGTCTAAAATAATCGCACATGTAAGTTTTATATTATTATAATTATTAAACGCATATGATATTATTCCTCTGACATTTTCTTTAGCATTAATGAACCTTATGTTTCTATATATTTATAAAGTAATAAAACAAAAATAATTACAAACTATAAGAGATTTAAAATTGATATATAAGATTTTTATAATTGTCCACAGCGTACTGCGATAGCGTAATTAATAAGGTTGTAGCTTGTGAATCCAAAGGTTTGCGGATAGAATCCTGGTTTTTTATTATTTAAATTAACCTATAAATTGTAATAGAATTCAAGAAATTATTCGCTTAGTTTAAACTTTTGATTTTTAAAGTCAAGAAAATAATGCTTTGAATCAAGGAACTATGCACTACTTTTAAACATTTAACAAACTTGTATTTTCATGTTTTTGAAAATAAAAAGGTATTTCAAGTAATTATTGTTTTAAAGATAAGAATCAAGTTCTTCATTTTAAATTAAATTTCTTGAGTAAGTTATTGAAATTCTTAATCCAAGTATATATTCACTTAATTTTGTTGGCTTGAATCAAATATCTAAAAATTTTGATTCCAAAATTTTTAGTTATTGGTTCAAGACAATATTTTCACCCATTTTCTAGAAAATCTTGACAAAAATCTAGGAGATATTTAATTAATCCAAGAATTTATTTTCCTAATTTCAAATTTGAAATCATTGGTTTCAGATAATATTTTCTTTAGATAAGAAAATATTCATTTAATTTCCAATATTGATGTTCTGCTGTTAAGAAAATATAAGCTTTATTTTAGTAACTACTTGGTTAAAGTTTATGTGATTACTTGGTTAAAGAAAATATTTACTTAGTACAGAACAATTGCATAAATTTCTTGAATCAAATAATATTTACTTTATATTAGAATTTTTGCAGTATATAATTTTAATGAATTATTTCGAAAAGTTTATTTCTTAAACTAGGAAAATTTTTATTTAATTAATTCGATAATATTGTTCTTTTGATAGTATCAGAAAAATCTTTGACCACAGACTTGATCAATCAATAATTTAAGTATTTAGATCATTTGCAATTCTAGCTATTAGATTTCCTGAATTCGATGCATTACTTTTTTCAAAATTTTGTTTTCTTAGATTAAGAACATATTTATTTATATATGTATTGCGTAACTCTGTTCTATATATACTGTATAAAAACAATTAAATACTAATTTCTAGAAAATATTAGTTTGATTCTGCAAAGCCTTTTTTAGAGAATCAAAAATATTGTGTTCAGGTATATGATTACTAAATGTAAGAAACTCAGGTATTCCATTTTATTTTTGATCAGCTTGTTTTAAAGAAACGTTTTTTAGTAAATAAAAATGCTTATTTTCAGATTATGATGAGCTAAATTTATGTAATTAGAACATTATAATTAAATAAATATTTACTTGACTGGATTTTCGTTCTTAAGAAAATCTATTATCTTGGTTTAAGAAAATCATGTTTTAATTATTAGAAATTTTTCCTGAATGTAAGTTAATATTTCCATCGCCTTCAAATTTTTAATACTTATTCTATACGGTCAGGATTAGATGATAGGATATGTTTTACTGAAAATTTAACAAAAAAAAAAAAAAAAAAAAAATGATGGCAACATTGTTGCATGTATATCAGTAAACTGCCTGCTATAGGCCTCGTAAAACATGCGTGCAGATGGACAGGTAATAAACAGTGTGAGCAGATGAGAGCAAGAGACGAAACAGTATAGAGGAAACTCGCGGGTACATGCAGGTACATGATATGGCAACACCCACCAACATCGAGTAATCCATGTTAATCCCCTGGGATTTTTCTTTTCTCCCCTCCCCCTCTCACTCTCTCATTCTCTCTCTCTCTCTCTCTCTCTCTCTCTCTCTCTCTCTCTCTCTCTGTCTCTCTCTCTCTCTCTTTCTCTGTCTTCTCCATACAAGGTAGTTATGTGTCAAATATGATTATATAGGATTCTGATATGATATTCCAAAAATAAAATATAAAAAGCAATTAAATAATTTTTGGAAAAGTTTACAGCCTATAATTAGCAACTTTTTCGAGATCTATTGCATTCGTAAACAAAGATCAATTGCTGACAATGACCATGAATATTGTCTCAATGTTAAGTTAATTTTTTTAAAATGTACATATATTTGGTTGCAACTTAATTATTTTAGTTCAATAGAGAAACATTATAAAATTAAATCAAACATACATTTTTTTAGTTCCAAGTAAAACGTATGTCATAAAAATAAGTCTATACTGAAAAAAAATTTTATAGATTTAAATAAAGGGTTGATTGGTATACCATTAATTAACCATTTATTCAAAATAAGTAATTTATACATTTAAAATACTGAATGTTTAGTTAAATACAGTAAATATTTTTTTAATATATGAGAACTGTGAATTTAAACAAAATATAAAATTCAACTGTAGTATCTTAACTTATTAGACCGTCATTTTCGTAATCTTGAACGATGTAAACGTACACTATATATTACATTGTAATAAATACTAACTATATTTACATATTTTTCCATCATTTTTATTTTAATATATATATATATATATTGTACGACACGCAATAGTTCAAGCTTTAGGCATCCCGATCAGAATGTTAATTCATAATAATCAGGAACGTTAATAATAATGAGGATTATTATTAGGGCTTAATCCTAATAAATAGAGAGTGTTTAACTCGTTAATATGTCAGTTACATGCACTATTCAGCACTAAAAATCTTAATTTTAATAGTTACTTACACAACTAAAACATACTTGAAATTTATTTTATATAAAAGTATAGAATAAGGCAAGTATGGTGTATTCGAAATTTTAATCATTTAAAAATATTTGTAACGTAACAAATATTTTTTGCTTTTCAAATAAACCTAACAATTCATTTCAAATACACGGTTGTTTTGAAATTGCAGAATATTCATTCCTTTTAAAGCTCTATGTTTTTGTTTCAAATAATATAATTTGAATGAATGTTTGTTGGATTGCAATAAATATACTTTTATGAAATTGACTCATTTTCATTTAGACATGTTTCCAATGTGTAACGCAACGTAAATTATGTTATTAGAGAAGTAATATTATGTTTATATAAACTTTTAGTCTTATTGTACAGTACATTACAGAAAATAAAGCTGTCTGTGACGATCTAGAGAAGAGATTCGTAGAATAATTTTTTTAAATTCATTTCCATTATTTATTAATAATTGTTTTTCATATTCATATTTGTTTCTAATATCCATCTATTGTCTAGTATCCGAAGGTTTTGATTTTTAGGCTTTTACAAAAATTTTATTTTACAGAATCTTTAGCAGAGTGTTTGTGTTGTTGAGCATTATTATATTACTGACAGAAAAATCTAGTTATTTTTTGAATCAACAAAAATGAGATTGTATCTGTATATTATATTAGTCGCTTTACTTTAGTATATTGAAATATTGTTTATGTTTTTTGGAGTGCTTATCATAAATATAATGGTGAAAATGTGAGGAAATTTCATTTTTATAGTGAAAACCATAAGAACACCATAAAAATCTGGTTTTTCTAAATTATCTTGTAAAATACGAAAAATTTCAAAAAGGATTGTTAAGAAAAGTTATATATTTTATCAAAAAACACATTTCTTATTCTATACATTTTTCTGTACCAAGAGTTCCCGAAAAAATATATTCAAACTAACGGAGGATATAGAATAGTCAATAAGAATATTACGATGAAGTGCATTGTTGTTAATGAAAAACGTTTAAAGAAAAAATATATAGATTAAAAAATATGTATTTTGATGAGATTTTGAACTTTTAGTTAAATCATTTAATGGAATTTTTTGTATTTTACGAGATAAGTTAGAAAAACAATATTTTGATTGGGTATTAATGTGATTTATTATAAAATTTAAATTATCACCAATTTGTACTACCATATATATATATATATATATATATATATATATATATATATATATATATATATATATATATAATCAGAATCCTAAGAAACGTATATATGAAAATTTTAACAATAATCGCGTTAGTCGACTACTTGAAAAATTTGGTATCTCTTTGCTATAAGAGATTTTCTCAGCTTTGATGTTTGCCAGTTTTCCTTAAAGTTGCCGCAGGTTTTAAAACTTCGAGCTGCTTGATAGCTGCTGCGAGACTATACATATATATATTTATACATGTATCAATAAAATTTCTTTTTGGTCAGTATAAGCCACTCATCTTTTATTGCACCCCTCGCTGCCAGCCTATTGTCTCGACAAGCTTTCCGTTTTCACGCGCCGAAGACAGTCGTCTTCCCCCTCGATCGCATCATCGCACGAGCTCGAAAAACAACATCTGGAATATCGCACGAAACGGCCAGTACCTCGCTTTGACCGCCAGAGGCCCTGGTTTTCAGTCGAAAATTTTTACTGCAGTCCGGCCCATAAGCGTCGGTGATCTCCCCTTATGATCTCTGCTATTGGTGATGAATAACATAAACATATATGGCCGCATGTCAATATAATAAGTATTGATATCTTAAATTATAGAGGATAGAAAGAAAGAGTGGAAACTCCGCTCGCTTTACATGGGAAAGGTTTATCAAAAACTAGCCGGAGATGGTAGTTCAGATTTCTCCGGTTGACGTCGCTGTGTTGGAAATCCCTCGATGGTTCTGTGTGCAACAGATAAAGAAAGCCAAAGCAAAAGCGAATAAGAGGACGAAAAGAACCAAAAGTAGGGGAGCACAGATTTAATTTTCCCCTTTCTCTACGCTCACTGCATATCCTTATTCTCTTTTCTTCAAATACATGCATTTAAACGAGCAACATTACAGAGTTTCATCGCCTTGCGGCCAATTCTGTCCCGAAGTCCTGCCGTGTAATTTGACACGATTGTAGCAGAGTTTCCACTCCATCTCTCTACCCATTTTCAAAATAAAAATTATGTTATTGAAGGTAAATATTACTCTGAGTAAATTTTGTTAAAATACTATATTTATTTACTTTGTTATATATTTTAATAAACATATTTTAAGTACAGTAATTTATTTTTTAAAATGACATAATTTATTTTTCCTCATTCTAATCTACAAATCTCACCTTAATTGCTTATTCCGGTTCTCATGAGGACAAATATAGTATTTACCTAGTACGAAAAGGCTTTTTTACGAACCTCGTAACAACTCGGATTTGCCCCGGGCCATAAACCTCTCGTTTAGTAAATAAAGCCTTTCCGTATTCGATAAAAAATTTACTATTGTTTTATTTTTAATTAGAAAATTTAGAACATTTAATTTTATTCATTTTGAATTTTCAGTTTCATAATTTCAGAAATAATTAAAAATTAAATATAACATGAGTATTTCTATAATTAAAATAAAAGATTGACATTGTAAAATTGTTCGCATAAGCACAAATTAGTGAGACCATCAAATGTATGGGGGGTAGAGAGAAGGACTGGAAACTCGGCTAAAATCATGTCAAATTTAACAGCAGGACTTCATACTAGAATTGATCGTCAGGCGACGGGATCCTCTAAGTTTGCTCACTGAATAGTATGCTTTTGAAGGAAAGCCAGAGGAGGTATATAGTGAGCGCGGAGTGAAGAGAAAGTTAAATTTCTGCCCCCTCTCCTCACATTTGCTGTTTTACACAGAACTATCGAGAGATTTCCAAGAAAGCGATGATCACACTTCTACCAGACAGATCTGAACGACCATCTCAGGCTAATTTTAATAAGATTTTCCCATGTAAAACGAGTGGAGTTTCCATAGATTTATATATTAGCAGAGATAATAAGGGGAGATCACCTATGCTCATGTTAAACATTGCAGTAAAATATTGACACTCAGCGCTACGGCGGTAAACGTCGGTACTCTGTTCGTGCGATATTCCAGATGGTGATTTTCGAGCTCATGCGATCGAGGGGGATACAACCTTGAGTATGGGGAATGCCGAAACAATAGATGCAATAAAAGGGATTAACTGGTGCCGCAATTGTTTAAGTGTGTATAGATTTTCTTGGCTGTGTGTAAATGCGTATGTGTATGTATGTATTTATAGATACGTATTTTCTTAAAATTTAAAATTTGACATTTAAAATTTTTTAAACACTAGGGAATCCTATTTATTACACCTCGCTGCTAAATTTTTAAGAAAATAGATGCGTATATATATATATATATATATATATATATATATATATACAAGTATTTTCTTTAAATTTTGAGTTAAAAAATTGATAATAAGACTACGTTGAATATTAAGGCTACGTTGACGTTAATAATAAGACTAATTTGACATAAAAAATTATACTTTCTGTAAATTATTTATATAATTACATTCATTGCATTTTTATATAATAAATTTTATTTCATTGCTATTTACATTATATCATACAATTTACTAAATAATAGAATTTACATTATTTTACTATCTCACTCAGAAATAAATTTATATAAATTCAAATAAATCAATTTCATAAAAAAGATATTATTTGAATCAAACAAATCTTTAGCTAAAGTAAATTAAATTCATTAAAATTAATCAGAAGTTATTAGAATACAACAAATCTTTATTTAAATTTATGCTCAAAGAAAAACATACATATTTCAAACTAATGAATATTTTGTAATTTAGAGTAAACCACATATTTGAAACAAACAATTAAGTTTATTTGAATAGCGAACATATATTTATTACATTACACTAAATAAATTATTGAAAAGTAATAAATATTTCTTGAGTTTTACTAAACGGAACTACATATACGTAAAAAATAAAGTTAAATAAATATTTGAAAAACTATATATATATACTCAAATTTAACAAATATATTCAATTTTTGGAAAATCTGTTCAATATGACAGTTAAATAGCTTTATCACAATGTGAAATATATTTATTTGATTATACCCAACGAGTTCTCAAAAACTAATAAACATTTCTTCGATTTTCTTAACCGAAGCACAAAGGTTTAAATATAAAATTTAAATGAATAAATCTTTTAATAAAACTATTTATATGTTATAAGTCAATAATTTTTTAAACCATTGAAAATAGTTGTTTGATTTATATATATATTTTGTAGTTTTTACTATTTATTTATTAAATTTAATATTTAAATCTTTATGCTTCATTGAATAAAATCAAATAAATATTTATTAGATTTTACAACTGGCAGGGAATAATCAAATATATCTAATTCACCCTTTGAGAAAACTATTTCATTCTTTCGAGTAAATGGTTTTTTAAAAAATTGAATGCATTTCATGTATATCATATTTTATATCATATCATATCATATCATATCATACCATATTATACTAATTTATAAAGACAAAGCGTATTTCTGTTTGCACACGATAACCGAAAAAATTACTGAACGGATTGTTCTAAAATTTGACATATAGATTCTATATTATCTTGGGAAGGGCATAGGCTACGTTTTTTATTGAAAATCATTTTATTTTCATTTTACTTTCATCAATAAATTAAGTTAATGGTTGTAACCATCAGTTTCACCCGCGGCCACTAGGTGGCATCTTGAATCACGAACATCAACTCAAAGTAGTCCGCTCAAAGTATTATTAAAGTATTAATGCCAGGCCAGCTCAGACGAATATTCATATCCAACTTTGGGATTTGTATCCTAAAGAAGGTGTGGCATTAGTCGGTACTACCTTTTTGTTCTTCAGGCGAATCTGACACTACTCTCACACTTTTTGGATACCTCATTTTTGTAAATTTTATTTTCTCTTACGTGGGAAAACCTCTCTCTCTCTCTCTCTCTCTCTCTCTCTCTCTCTCGCTCTTTGTCATTCTTTCTCAAATCATACTGAACATAATTTGTGACGACGAAATATATTTTTGTTATTATACGTTATATTAAGTTCAGAATTGACAATAGACTATGTTTTTTTTAGTTTGAACAAAAGAAATGATGGGAAAATAGGGTTCTTTACCAACAACCACGAAACTATATATATATATATACGAGGGTGGATTGATAAGTTTCCAGCCTGACCAAGAGATAGCGCCACTAGGCCTACTTTGCTTAAAAAGGTAATATTCATCGTCTGCTTAAAAAATATGCTATTCGCATACCAACGTTTGGCTTGAATTTCTGTTGGTATCACTATAAAAATATTGAAAAAACGGAAATATATGAAATATGTATTATATATATATATATATATATATATATATATATACATATATATATATTGTATGTATATTATATTGCACATATTATATATACACATTTTAAATACAGTTTCTATTGAGAAATATTGTATTGGCATATACGGGCGGTAGATTACGATATCCCGTTGCCTCAAGGCGATTTCTAAAGGGAGTTTCGTGTACGGATGATAGAATGCGATATGGTATGAGGAAATCAACTTCTATGCGAAGTTTCTTGTTGAAACTTTAAAATACGATAGCTAGGTTTTCGAAACAACTTCTACGGGGAGTAGTATATTTAGTCGTTAGGAAGCGCTGCTAGCTTTCTCGGGACGACTTCTACTGGGACTATCGTGTTTAGTTGGGTGGCAACGATCCTTAGGTACGTTGGGACAACTTTTACGGAGAGTTTCGTGTTCATATGATAGAATGCGATTTCTAGGTGTTTTAGAACAACTTCTACGGGGAATTTCTTTTTAGGACGGCAGAAGACGATGTCCAGAAGACGATGAACCGAGATAATCAGGGCCCATGTAAATCAATGGTTCCAAATTGGCGCCACAGCCTACTGTGGTAGGTGCCCGACCAAGGTCCGTCGGCGATGTTGATTATCGGTAATTGCAGTACACTGCTGAAAAATGTCCGAAGAGAAAATAAGAAATAACACATGTCTAAAAACAGTGAAACGGAAACGGCGGGCCCAAATACTGACTGTTATTAAGGAGAGTGACAAGGTGGCAGGCAGGCACGATACCGAAGAGGGGAAGTAGTGGAAGTAAGGGACCGAGTGGAAAAGAAAAGAACTGCGCGTATATACGTATGTATATATATATATATATATATATATATATATATATATATATAAAAGAAATACATGCACTAATTCTTTTCTCTATTTCGGCAAGTTTGGGCTGATTCCAACCGCGACCAAAATCCATCCATTTTCTCTCTCGCTCTCTCTCTCTCTCTCTCTCTCTCTCTCTCTCTCAGTGTGGGGGGGGGGGGTGAACACACTTATTTTTTTATTCTTCGCAGCAGCATGATTTTTTATCTCTAATATGTAATAAAAATCTACCGAATATTACGTTCATTAATATTATTTTAATAATATTTATATATAGATATGTTCTTTACATATATAAAAATATGTATGTTAATGTGTGTGTATATATTTAGATATAAACATGCGATCATCGGTTTTCTATTATTATAATATACTAAACAAATTTGGTCCATTACCAAATATATGTAATCTCAGCTCACTGTATTACTTTCCAAACATACCTAATCATTCGTATATATTTTAAACATAATGTGATTTAAATTTTCAAAATATTATATATTAGTTACGATTATTATATTTTCTTATAATAAATATTAAATAAATTTAAATTAAATATTAATTATATTAAATATTAATTAAATTTAATATTAAATATTAAATATTAATTATTATTATTATTACATTTTCTTATTTAATTTTAAGGAAATATTATACTTTTAAAACCTTTCAGGAGATTATTACGTTCTCTTATCTTTCTCATAAATATATACAATAAATATATATTTATGAGATATAAAATGAATAACAGTAGATTGAAAAAAGTGTTACATATTCAATAAGACTTTATAACAAAATATAGTAATTGAACATTAATTGTTATATTCAACAATATAAAAAATTCTTGTTTGATTATCTGAATGGTTTGACAGATACTTGTTTTGGCCAATTTTGTACTTTGAATGCTTATCTATCAATCAACTTTTTTCGATTTATATAAATTATTTATTTGCTGTTATTCTTTTTGCTAAACTAAATCATCTCTTTATCTGTATAAATTCCTTGATAATATTTTATAACGTGAAATTTCAAAATATATATAATATTCTATTAGTCTATATTTTAAGCTGATAAAATTATTTATTATTCATAATATGATTATTTTATATATTTTTGAGAAACATAAGAGAACGTAATAATCTCCTGAAAGATTTGAAAAGTATAATATTTCTTTAAAATTCAATAAGAAAATATAATAATCGTAACTAATATATAATATTTTGAAAATTTAAATTACATTATGTTTAAAATATATACGAATGATTAAGTATGTTCGGACAGTAAAACGGTGAGCTGAGATTACATACAATAATTATTTACGTTGATACGCAATCACATAAAATACGCGGGGACGGGGAACACGGAACGGGACGCTTGCTTTATAGAATGCGTGGAAACGACGGTACGGTACGGAACTATACACTATCTACGCACCAAATCATTTACTCGCGGTTGCCGCCTGGTATCAGAGCAGCTGGTGGCGCTCTCTCTCTCACTCACTTACGCGGATACGCAAGGACGTGGCTCTCGTTCTCGCTTCTGCGTTCGTGCGGTTGCGCGTGGCTGCGGTTCTTAGCTGCTGATGGCGTCGCTAGTCGCGATGTTACCCGACGGCAGCGCGTATGCGCTTTCTCGAGATATACAACGCTCACGGTTCGGGGCTGTTGCAAGGATATCGCCGCGTCTTCTCCACTCCTCCGATGGCTCGCACGTAGTTTACACAGATGTAAACTTATAACACGTCAACCGCGAAGGACGACCTTAAAACTGTGCGATTCGAAACGAGAAAACGATATGGAAGTGGGACGGATAAAACTGCGTCAAACTATCTGAAGGACGGGGAAGGAAGTGAAAATCATTTCGAACTTCATACCTTTCGTGGCGCTTCCAGCGCCCTCGCGGCTCGCGCGTACTAATTCGCGAACTCACGCGAACACTCGCGGTTTCACACGAGCGCTCTAACCTACCACCGCCGTTCGGGCGGTTACAATATATATATATATATATATATATATATATACGTATATACGCGCAGTTCTTTTCTTTTTCAGTCGGTCCCTTACATCCACTACTTCCCCTTTTTGGCATCGTGCCTGTCTGCCTGCCACCTTGCCCCTCCTCTTAACAGCAGCCTGTACACGCCCCGCTGTTTCTCCTTTTTTGCTTTGATGCATTATATAACTATACTAGCATCCCCCGTCTCGGCTTCGCCCGAGATAATAATTTAACCGATTTCATAAACAATGCAATAATATCTAAGTACAAAGTACTTTTTATATAAAAATCTATATTACTATAAATAATTGACCGTAATTGACATATCATGGCTTCTGTATAAAAAGCTACTTCAATGTAGCGTCCACTTCAAGAAGTTGATAATTTGCCGACCATTTTATACAACACACACACACGCGCGCGCGCACACATTACATACGACTTCTATGAGTTCGAGCGGTAGAAAATGATGTCCAAGTTTCTCGAGAGTACGGAAAGTAATATCTTCGGACGATTGAATATGTTGCAGGAGGACTTTTACTGGGAGTGTGCGTGTTCGAATTATAGAATACTAATCTCTTCACAGAGGTCGTACCGACATACCTGGACATTGTTGTCCACCAACTATACACGACACTCCCCGTAGAAGTCGTTCCAAATCATCTGGAAATCGCATTCTATCGTCCGAATACGAAACTCTCCGTAGAAGTTGACTCGATATACCAGAACATCGTTTTCTACCAACTAAACACGATAATCCCAGTAGAAGTCGTCCCTAGAAAATTAGACATCGCTTCCTGAAGATTAAACACAATACTCCTTGTAGAAGTCGTTGAAAAAGACTTAGATATTTTACAGTGCCAACACGAATCTGCCCATAATAGTTGATTTTCTCATACCTGGACGTCGTTTTCTATCAACTAAATACAATATTCTCCGTAGAAATCGTCCAGAGACACCTGGACATCGTATTCTAACATCCGAATACACAACTGTCTATAGAAATGGTATTTAAAATGTGTATATATAATATGTACAATATAATATAGATGCTATATATATATATATATATATATATATATATATATATATATATTTCGTATATACCCGTTCTTTAAATTAAATAACGTGAATATTTTAGTAGTGGTCCCAATTAAATTCGATCAAAATGTTGGTATGTGAATAGCATATTTTTTAAACCGACCATGGATATTGCGTTTTTATGCAAAAGTGACAATATATTTTATATAATAATATATATAGTTTCGAGGTTGTTGGAAATAAAGAACCCTATTTTGCTATCATTTCTTTTGTTCAAACTAAAAAAAAATTGTCTCTTGTCACAACTCTGAACTTAATGTAATGTATAAAAACAAAAATATAATTTATAGTCACAACTATATTCAGAATGATTTGGCATACACAACCATTTCATAAGAGATAGGGAAAGAAAGACGGAGAGACAGAGAGAGAAAGAGAGAGAGAGAGAGACAGACAGATTTCCCCACCTAAGAGAAAATAAAATTTAGAAAAATGAGATATCCAAAAGGTGTGAGAGTAATGTTAGATTAACCTGAAGAACAAAAAGGGTTTTATCGACTAACCTCACATCTTCTTTAGGATACGAATCCCAAAGTTGGATATGAATATTCGTGTGAGCTGGCCTGATATTAATACTTTAATAATACTTTAAGCGGTCTACTTTGAGTTGATGTTCGCGATTCAAGACGCCACCTAGTGGCTGCGGGTGAAACTGATTATTAAAACCATTAACTTAATTTATTGATGAAAATAAAATGAAAATAAAATGATTTTCAATAAAAAACGTAGCCTATGTCCTTCCCAAGATAATATAGAATCTATATGTCAAATTTCAGAAAAATTGGTTCAGTAGTTTTTTCGGTTATCGTGTACGAACAAAAATACGCTTTGTCTTTATAAATTAGTATGATATGATATGATATGATATGATATGATATGATATATATAAATGTCCGAACAGCTATTCGGCCATTTTTGAGCAGTGCGCTACATTTATTGATAGTCTAGGTTGCAGACGGACCTTGTTCGTGTTTCTGCCGCAAAATCTGGCGCTGTCACGGAACCAACATCGCCTATGTCTTTGGCAATTTCTGCTCATCTCTGGCATTACGGGACGTGTTCTACGGGCAGTGTCGTATATAGTTGGTGGGAAACAATGTCCAGGTATGTCGGGATGACTTCTATGAAGATTCGTATTCTATCATTCAAACACACAGACTCCCAGTACAAGTCGTCCCGGGATACTTAACATTGTATTCTACCTCCCCAATACAAAACTCTCTATGGCAGTCATACTCAGACATTTTCTATGGTCCAAACATGATAGTCTCTGTAAATGTCGTCTCGAGACATTTGGATACCTTTTTTTACCGCTCGAACTCGAAAGTACAATTTTCTGCATCGAAGCCGTATTTAATATGCACACACACACACACACGCACACACAAACACTAGTGTGGAGTTTTGTTGCTTTCTCCCATCTAGCGCCTCCGCAGGTTGCGGATAGAGGATGGCTCGCCACAATTTGTAGAGGGCACTGAGGAAATAAAATACTCAGGGCGGAGAGAAAAAGCTAATAGGGAGGGCTTCCCGAACTTAAGGCCAATTATGATTAATGTTTGGTATAAAGAAGGATATACCACAGGGAGTAACTCCGGCAAGACCGGTCAAGTCATTCAATCTTCTCACCGATTCCGATAGAGTGCAAGCCTCCATGGTTGGTGGTAGCCCCTCGGATTCTGGGAAGGGCAAATCAAACATCATCATAGACAGTACCTTGGGTACTAAAGGAGATGTCATGATGAATCAAGAAATGACGGATCGAGAAATCTCCATCACGCGCAGAAACAATCATCTGGAGCGACTTGATGAGATCAGCCAATTGTTGGATTTTGTTAAAGATAGGCATAACGTGCACAAGGCCATTAAGGATCTTGCTCGTTCTATTAATGCCTCATACAAATGCACCAGTATGGCAGAGGATGATCTGTTGCAGTATCACCGTCCTGGTACTCATGAAGTGGTGACTCAGACTACGCCGAGTCTACGCTCTGATACCAAACGAACCGCAGCAGAAGGGATGGATTCCACTCCTAAAACAATAGGTGGCAAAAGGACAAAAGAACCACCATTGGGCTTAAGGAGACCACTAGAGTCGGTTGGAGTACCTACAGGGAAGTCTGAAGCCAAGGAAAATCAAGGGCAGACCATCAAGCGCAAGAAGCCCACAGGTAAAGATAAAGAATTATCTAGTACACGCAGGCTTAATGGACGAAATAGGCCTAATTCCATTTTGATTAAGGCCAATGAAGGAATTACATACGCGGAGGTACTGCGTCAAATAACGAATGACCCGGAGTTATCTCATGTGAAGAATGAGGTTAACAGGATACGCAGCAATGCAAGTGGTGCCCTTTACTTCAGTTGGAACGGACAGCCAAAGATGCACATGAGTTGGCTCGCATTGTTGAAACTAAGGTTGGCCATAGCGCATCCACTTCGGTCCTGACTATTCTTATTACTTTGGCGATTAAAGATATGGATGAGATCATTACAAAGTATGAAGTATTAGAGGCTCTGAAAACACACCTCGAGCTAAAGGAGACCTACCTACTAATCGCTCGTTCCTTGCGGCAAGCTTATGGGGGTGTTTAGATGGCGGTGGTGTCTGTACCATATAGCCACGCAGCTGAGTTACTACGTGCAGGGCATGTTCGAATCGGATGAGTCAGCTGCAGAGTTCGAAAAAAAACAGAAATAAAGCGCTGCTTCAGGTGTTGGCAGATTGGCCATTTAGCGGCCGTATGCTCGGGCCCTGACAGAACTAAACTTTGCAGGCACTGCGATGGAAAAGACCATCTATCCAAGCTGTGTGTAAACGAGCCCTGCTGTTTACTCTGTATATCCAGCATACAGCTATAAGTGCCCGACCACTGTGGAGTTTTTAAACAGACATAAAATATGAGAATACTCCAACTGAATACCAACCATGGCGTAGCTGCCCATGACCTGCTGAAACAAACAATAAAGGAGCTAAGAATAGATATTGCTGTAATCTCCGAACCATATTGTGACAGGGACAGGCCACAGCGCTGGATAAGTGACACAAGCAATAGAGCTGCCCTCTGGATTGGTCTAAACAGGCAGGTACTAAAGCAGTCGAGTCATCGGAGCGAATTGATATCCTGGGCTAAAATACAAGAAATATACGTCTTTTGTGTATATGCTCCTCCAAGCTTGACGGACAAGCAGTTTGAAATCCTTCTAGCTAAATTAGTTGATGAAGCCATGGACAAGAAACCATTATTAATCGCTGACGATTTTAACGCGTGGTCCACAGCCTGGGGAAGCGCTTCAACAAATAACAGAGGTAGTATGCTGCTTGATGGCCTTAATTCTCTTCAACTCGACGTGGTTAATAAGGGATTTGAATCCACTTTCATTAGGGGTGATAAACAATCAGTCATTGATGTAACATTCGCCAGTGATGACTTGATTCAGCGGATCCTTAATTAGAGAGTAAGCGACCTTTACACCCACAGTGATCACAGGGCGATATTGTACGAGATTGCAGAGGAGAAAGTAAAGAACAAGTGCAATGAGCGGATGCCCACACGGAAATGGAACATCAGATCGCTAGACTGAGTAGTGTTCGCCACTATAATATCAGAAGAGCATTTAGAATATGGTGCACCAGGCCATCTGGCAAATGCACTCATGAAGCATATCTCTGAAGCATGCGATGCATCGATGACTAGCCCTAAGAGCGGATTTAAACATCGTCAATCTTTCTACTGGTGGAAAAATGAAATTGCAGAATTGCGCAAACAATGTCATCGCGCACGTAGACTTGCCCAAAGAGCCCGCACCCATCATGATACGTTTAATAGTTTATTTAAAGAAGCACAAAGCGCGCTTGTCAAGGCCATTAAGGCAAGCAAGCGTCGATGCTGGCTTGAACTGTGTGCAGAGGCCAACAATGACTTATGGGGACGACCATACAAAACAGTCATGGCACGATTGAGTAGGGCACCAATACAACCCACTAGCAAGGTATTGATTCATAAGATTGTTTCCGCTGTCTTTCCCAATGACACCCATGGGACTGTACTGCTCACGCAACACTCGGACGATATACCTCCTATAACAGACATGGAGCTACATAATGCTTACGCTAAGACTAGAGACAATGCTGCCCCTGGCCCCGATGGTATCCCTAATGCTGCAGTTAAGTTGACGATATAGAAGAATCCATCTATATTTCTAAAAGTATATAATGCTTGTCTTCTTGAGGGTATTTTTCCTGATTGCTGGAAAACTGTAGGGTTAGTCCTGTTACCTAAGGGCAATAAGCCACTTGATGATCCGTCATCATTTTTATATATAGAGTACTTTTTTACTTAGATATTATTGAATTGTTTAAGAAATCGGTTAAATTATTATCTCGGTGCAGCCGAGACGGGAGATGTTACTATATATATAGTTTTTTCGAATATCTATTTATTTAATTTTATATTTCACGTACATGTCGTTCTGTTGAGACAACGTCAAGAAATATTTATTATTTTAATTGGTTTGTGTAATGTAATAAAAATATTTTTTCTGATCAAATAAACCTAATTATTTGTTTCAAAAAATAATTTACTGAAAATTACAAAATATTGACGCGTTTGAAATATGTATATTTTTGTTTCAAATAAATAAAATTTAAAGAAATATTTATTAGATTAAAATAAATACACTTTTACGAAATTGAGACATTTGCATTTAAACTTTTTTTCAGCGTGTAATACAGTGTAAATACTATTCTTTAGAAAATTGAACGGTATGATAATGTAAGTAGAAAGAAGTGAAATCTATAATATAAAAATGTAATACATGTGATTAGATAATTAATTTATGTAAACTAGAATTGTTTATGCATTTCTAACGTAAGAAATATTTTTTGCTTTTAAATAAACCTAGCCGTTTAATTGAAATACACGATTGTTTCAAAATTACAAAATATTCGTTCGTTTTAAATATGTATATTTATGTTTCAAATAAATAGAATTTGAATAAATATTTGTTGAATTGAAATCAATACACTTACTTTTACGAAATTGACTCATTTGCATTTAAGCTTTTTTTCAGTGTTTAGTAAAATGTAAATTATGTTATAAGATAAAATCATGTTTTTATAAAATTGTAGTTTTATTATTTAATTTTTCAGAGAAAATAAAGTAAATTATAAGATTATAACTGTCACCTACATGAATCTGCTTACATCGAAACACATAACAACGAATTAAATACAAATTTTGTTTTTTTAATTTTTTGAAGAAATTGATTTTGCAAAATTTCAACTTCGTGTTCTATTATACTGTCAAAAAATTCGAATGCTGAAAATTAGAATTTCCGGTAAATTTCAAATAATTTTTTCTAAATAGTTTGTACCTGAGCCAACTATTGTTTTAATTAATGTGGTCCTAATAAATAATCTTTAATCGTGTATTAGTTTTATAAATATGGCAAAACCTTAAAACTATGTAATTAAATGTTGGTTCACGAGCTACAATGTAAAATTACAATTTACAATTACAAGTATTTTTCGAATTACAATTACTGTTAAAAAAATCCACTTTGAAAAAATTGCCCTTGAAAAGTAAATTTTTTTGTTAAAATGAAATCACATTATAATAATTATAAAATATTTGAAAAAATTATTAAAATTATTTTTTACTAAACTTTTCTCAGGTTAAATAATATTCAAATTCAAAATATTATTCAAATAATGTCAATGCAACCCGTTTTAATAATAGTTTTATTTTGTATTTTTTCAATTCGGTAACGATTTAGTAACGAAATCAATTTATTAAATAGTTAATGAATGTATGTGTAAAAACTACTCTATGTATAAAAATAAATTACCTATAGATAATGTTACCTATGATATTTCTGCAAAAAAAGTCAAGAATCCTATCTCAGAGCCTCCTGAAACATTGTCAGTGGTGAGGCTGTATTCCAGTTAGTCTGGAGATAGTCCCTCTACCCTATTTACCTCAATATTTATGATTTTTAAGGAGTTCATTATGCATATCGTAACAGCTTTAGAAGGACAGTGAATATTTATTCCTAAATCTACGAAAATTCTATACAGGTCATAGTTTCTTGAATTTCTCTTAGAAAACAAAAAATGTTGCAACATATTTACAACCAAAATCCTAGAGCTCAATAAAATATATATTGTTTGTTCTATACTGTTTCTAGTGCAAATAATATTTCGGGACAAAAGTTCAACAATTCCGGATCGGGGTCCCCTAAAGGGTTCCTCGCATGTACTCGGCACAGGAACCTTCGTATACATTTTTCTCGAGAAATACTGTTAGTAAAGACGATGTATGTGTGTGTGTGTTTTTTTTTTTTTTTTTTTTTTTTTTTTTATTAGGCGTAGGCAGAGCAAGCTCTGCACTAGTGGCCTCTCGAAACCAGCATCCCGCCGGAACTATCCGGGAATATTACTTCGGCGGGGCAGTTAGTTAGCCTATACGACACCTCTTCTTATGACACTATACTACATCCCCCATCCACACAAGTGATCAGGGATTCGGTGTTCGTCCTCTGCATCTTGAAATAGAATCAGTTAGCCTGGTTCATCCTGGGCCATTCGCCTAGTTCTATCGGCATTTCTAAGTTTGGTCATCACCTCTTTTGCGAAACTGGCTACTACCTTCCAGTTTTCAGAAGATTCCAGCATTATTGATAGGATACTCTCTGGTCTTATTGGCTTATTGATGATGTTCATCAAGTGCTCACGTTGTGTTCTAAAACGAGGGCAGCTCACTAATATATGCTCGGCATCCTCGACCAAAGTCGGACAGATGGGGCAGAAATCATTATTATCCAGGTGAAAGCGGTGGAAATAGAACCTAAAACAACCATGTCCAGTCAGCAATTGGGTTAGGTGGAAATCTAATTCCCCGTGCTTCCTGTTGATCCATCTGTGTATGTCTGGAAGGATACGATAAGTCCATCGACCTTTGCTAGAATCGGTCCATCGTTTTTGCCATATTTCTATATAACGATGACGTTCCACGTTTTAGCACCTTGTAGAGAATCCACTGCGGCCTTACATATGATGTGCAGCCTAGCTAGTTCATCTACGGCTAAATCGAAAGGAAGAATTCAAGTACCTCAGCAGCGTCGGTGGATACTGTCCTATAACCACTAATAATACGTATACAAGAGCGACGACGGGTCGCAATGGCCAGCTCACAATACGATTTAATTCCACATGCATGATGCCAGATTGGTGCTGCATACATGCTGACAGAATTATCAACATAAGCTAATAGCTTCCTCTGGGGTGGGCGTGGTCTACCAATGTTAGGCATAAGCCGACACAAGGCAGCTGAAACTCGTTGAGCTTTTTCGCCAGATATCTTTAGATGCTCTTTGAAGTTTAACCTGGCATCAAGCTGTACACCCAAGTATCGTAAAGATGACACAGAACTAATGCGGCAGCTACCAACTTGAAAAGTAATACTATCTGCCTTCTTACGACTGCTGAGAAGAACTACTTCTGTCTTGTGTTCCGCTAATTGTAGACCAGCCGACTTAATCCATCTACTGATGTTGCTCATTGCCTCATTGGCATTTTCAGTGAGTTCATCAAGGGTCTTAGCCGTCACTACTAGAGCGATATCGTCGACGTACCCTACTGTTATTGAACCAGGCGGTTGTGGAATCCTCAACACGCCATCATACATAATATTCCACAATATAGGTCCCATAACTGAGCCCTGGGGGACTCCCGCAGTAACCTTATGCGATAGCCTTCATCCGTTCGGTATAATATTATCCTATTCTCAAAGTAGCTGGCCACGACATTCTGTAAATAACCAGGTACTCCGAACTCTTTAAGAGAATTCATAATAGAAGACCAGCGCGCTGAATTAAAGGCATTCTTGACATCTAGACAATGGCACAATACTGTTTAGTGCCACCTTTCCATGTCTTACCACTGATTGCATTTCTTGCGGTACACACTACCAGTTTAATGGCATCGACTGTTGATTTTGATTTCCGAAATCCGAATTAGCGTGAGGATAAGCCGTGCAATCCTTTAGTGAATGCTTCTTGTCGACTACATATTATTTTTTCAAATATTTTACTTACCGTATCGAGCATACACAATGGCCTGTATGATCAAGGATCATCAAGTGGCTTATTGCCCTTAGGTAACAGGACTAACCCTACAGTTTTCCAGCAATCAGGAAAAATACCCTCAAGAAGACAAGCATTATATACTTTTAGAAATATGGATGGACCCTTCTATATCGTCAACTTAACTGCAGCATTAGGGATACCATCGGGGCCAGGGGCAGCATTGTCTCTAGTCTTAGCGTAAGCATTATGTAGCTCCATGTCTGTTATAGGAGGTATATCGTCCGAGTGTTGCGTGAGCAGTACAGTCCCATGGGTGTCATTGGGAAAGACAGCGGAAACAATCTTATGAATCAATACCTTGCTAGTGGGTTGTATTGGTGCCCTACTCAATCGTGCCATGACTGTTTTGTATGGTCGTCCCCATAAGTCATTGTTGGCCTCTGCACACAGTTCAAGCCAGCATCGACGCTTGCTTGCCTTAATGGCCTTGACAAGCGCGCTTTGTGCTTCTTTAAATAAACTATTAAACGTATCATGATGGGTGCGGGCTCTTTGGGCAAGTCTACGTGCGCGATGACATTGTTTGCGCAATTCTGCAATTTCATTTTTCCACCAGTAGAAAGATTGACGATGTTTAAATCCGCTCTTAGGGCTAGTCATCGATGCATCGCATGCTTCAGAGATATGCTTCATGAGTGCATTTGCCAGATGGCCTGGTGCACCATATTCTAAATGCTCTTCTGATATTATAGTGGCGAACACTACTCAGTCTAGCGATCTGATGTTCCATTTCCGTGTGGGCATCCGCTCATTGCACTTGTTCTTTACTTTCTCCTCTGCAATCTCGTACAATATCGCCCTGTGATCACTGTGGGTGTAAAGGTCGCTTACTCTCTAATTAAGGATCCGCTGAATCAAGTCATCACTGGCGAATGTTACATCAATGACTGATTGTTTATCACCCCTAATGAAAGTGGATTCAAATCCCTTATTAACCACGTCGAGTTGAAGAGAATTAAGGCCATCAAGCAGCATACTACCTCTGTTATTTGTTGAAGCGCTTCCCCAGGCTGTGGACCACGCGTTAAAATCGTCAGCGATTAATAATGGTTTCTTGTCCATGGCTTCATCAACTAATTTAGCTAGAAGGATTTCAAACTGCTTGTCCGTCAAGCTTGGAGGAGCATATACACAAAAGACGTATATTTCTTGTATTTTAGCCCAGGATATCAATTCGCTCCGATGACTCGACTGCTTTAGTACCTGCCTGTTTAGACCAATCCAGAGGGCAGCTCTATTGCTTGTGTCACTTATCCAGCGCTGTGGCCTGTCCCTGTCACAATATGGTTCGGAGATTACAGCAATATCTATTCTTAGCTCCTTTATTGTTTGTTTCAGCAGGTCATGGGCAGCTACGCCATGGTTGGTATTCAGTTGGAGTATTCTCATATTTTATGTCTGTTTAAAAACTCCACAGTGGTCGGGCACTTATAGCTGTATGCTGGATATACAGAGTAAACAGCAGGGCTCGTTTACACACAGCTTGGATAGATGGTCTTTTCCATCGCAGTGCCTGCAAAGTTTAGTTCTGTCAGGGCCCGAGCATACGGCCGCTAAATGGCCAATCTGCCAACACCTGAAGCAGCGCTTTATTTCTGTTTTTTTTCGAACTCTGCAGCTGACTCATCCGATTCGAACATGCCCTGCACGTAGTAACTCAGCTGCGTGGCTATATGGTACAGACACCACCGCCATCTAAACACCCCCATAAGCTTGCCGCAAGGAACGAGCGATTAGTAGGTAGGTCTCCTTTAGCTCGAGGTGTGTTTTCAGAGCCTCTAATACTTCATACTTTGTAATGATCTCATCCATATCTTTAATCGCCAAAGTAATAAGAATAGTCAGGACCGAAGTGGATGCGCTATGGCCAACCTTAGTTTCAACAATGCGAGCCAACTCATGTGCATCTTTGGCTGTCCGTTCCAACTGAAGTAAAGGGCACCACTTGCATTGCTGCGTATCCTGTTAACCTCATTCTTCACATGAGATAACTCCGGGTCATTCGTTATTTGACGCAGTACCTCCGCGTATGTAATTCCTTCATTGGCCTTAATCAAAATGGAATTAGGCCTATTTCGTCCATTAAGCCTGCGTGTACTAGATAATTCTTTATCTTTACCTGTGGGCTTCTTGCGCTTGATGGTCTGCCCTTGATTTTCCTTGGCTTCAGACTTCCCTGTAGGTACTCCAACCGACTCTAGTGGTCTCCTTAAGCCCAATGGTGGTTCTTTTGTCCTTTTGCCACCTATTGTTTTAGGAGTGGAATCCATCCCTTCTGCTGCGGTTCGTTTGGTATCAGAGCGTAGACTCGGCGTAGTCTGAGTCACCACTTCATGAGTACCAGGACGGTGATACTGCAACAGATCATCCTCTGCCATACTGGTGCATTTGTATGAGGCATTAATAGAACGAGCAAGATCCTTAATGGCCTTGTGCACGTTATGCCTATCTTTAACAAAATCCAACAATTGGCTGATCTCATCAAGTCGCTCCAGATGATTGTTTCTGCGCGTGATGGAGATTTCTCGATCCGTCATTTCTTGATTCATCATGACATCTCCTTTAGTACCCAAGGTACTGTCTATGATGATGTTTGATTTGCCCTTCCCAGAATCCGAGGGGCTACCACCAACCATGGAGGCTTGCACTCTATCGGAATCGGTGAGAAGATTGAATGACTTGACCGGTCTTGCCGGAGTTACTCCCTGTGGTATATCCTTCTTTATACCAAACATTAATCATAATTGGCCTTAAGTTCGGAAGGCATCCCCTATCCGCAACCTGGGGAGGCGCCAGATGGGAGAAAGCAACAAAACTCCACACTGGTGTGTGTGTGTGTGTGTGTATGTGTGCGTGCGTGCGCGCGCGTGTGTGTGTGTGTGTGTGTGCGCGCGCGCGCGTTCATATATGTATGTATGTCTTACTTTCTTATGAAGAAAACTTCTGCTGTGAGAAAATTGCAAGGATGTATGTGTATGTATATGTATATATATGTATATATAATCTTTTCCTTGGCGCATTTAGCCCGTTCAATGGTGCGCATTTCGGAAACCATACAGGTCTCGGCCTTTAAAACCACTCCGAGCGCTAGGGACCGAAGCATCTGCGAAGCGGTTGTATTTATGACGCCTTTTGAACTTTTATGTATGTATGTATTTAACTATATATATATATATATATATATATATATATATATATATACATATACACATACATACATACACACATGAGGCACATCCTGTTAATTTAAATTACTCAATCTTAAACTTGTATTTTAATCATATGTAGAACGTTCTTGTGAATTTTTTTTGTAAATGTTACTGTTTCCTGAGATATGTTCGAAAGACTATGTATTTAGTTTTTGTCATGGAGATTAAATTCCCATCAAATGCTACTACGGTAATTTTAATCAACAACTAAAAAAATCGACGAATTAGTTATGGTCGTTTTTCGGAAGTTTATCCACGATCGCCGTTATGGTACTCACATAGTAATTTTTATCGTAGCAAGTTTGCTGCAAGCACGCATTTAGATTTCCGCATGATTGCAACAGCCTTAGAGCAAGGCTGCATTCTCAAGAAATCTCTGCGACATTTACATCGCAGTTATCTTACAGTAAACATGAACTGTTAAAAAAATTATAAAAAATTAATCGTAAAATCATCAAAATATATTATAATATTAGAAGTTTTAATATATATATATATATATATATATATATATATATATATATATATAATACATAAGAAAAATATGTAAATATATTTATTCTTTATTGCAATATAATATACGTATATTGTACGTTTACATAATTGAAGATTAAGAAAATGACGGTCTAAGAAGTTAAAATACTATACAATTCTATTTTATATTTTGTTTGAATTATACGAAATTCAAAAAAATTATGTTTAAAAAATATTTCTTTAAAACAAATAAATATTTTTCAAACGAGGAATTGAATTTCTTAAAACAAATTTTTAGTTGTCATACATCAAACTTTCTCACCAAGCTTTCCCCTTACTCGCGCCGATGACAGTCGTCACCTCTGACAGACGTCAACTCGCGCCATGACAGTCGATTGCATATGATCGCACGAGCTTGAAAAACAACATCTGAAATATTGCACGAAACGGTCAGTACCTCGATTTGGCCACCAGAGGTCCTCGTTTTCAGTCGAAAATTTTTACTGCAGTCTCGCCCATAAGCGTTGGTGATCTCCTACTATTTCTAATATTAGGAGTGTGAATAAGTCTTTCCCGTTTTTTGTAAGAGATGGCGCCACCAATGCTGTGCGAGTATTCAATGGTTACATATGTCATAATCAAAGCTTATTCATATGTCAACAATTCCATACTAACACATTAGTTAAAATTTTTTCGCATCATAAATTTTTGATATCGTGAAAATGTCGAAATTTGAGCCGAGTCGACGTCATTTGCGGGAAGTTTCACTTTATTGGTTCAATTTGAAGAAATCTGCTGCCGAGACACATCGATTGCTTCAGGAGGCTTATGGAGAATGTTGTGTCGATGATTCAAGTGTTCGCGGATGGTTTCGACGCTTCAAAAGCGGTGATTTCGACGTGGAAGACAAGGAGCGTTCCGGGCGGCCGCAAATCTTTGAAGATCGAGAATTGGCGACTTTGCTTGATGAAGATTCTTGTCAAACGCAAGAAGAACTTGCTGAAGCATTGGGAGTTGACCGAACAACCATTTCCAAGCGTTTGAAAGCCATGAGAATGATCCAAAAGCAAGGAAATTGGGTGCCGTACGAACTGAAGCTGAGAGACGTCGAACGGCGTTTTTTCACTTGCGAACAGCTGCTTCAGCGACATAAAAGAAAGGGTTTTCTGCATCGTATCGTGACTGGCGATGAAAAGTGGATACGTTACGATAATCCGAAGCGAAGAAAATCATGGGGACTACCCGGCCATGCATCATCATCGACGGCCAAGCCAAATATTCATGGCGCCAAGCTCATGCTCTGTATATGGTGGGACCAGCTAGGTGTGGTTTACTATGAGCTTTTGAAACCGAATGAAAGGATCACAGGCGAGGTCTATCGACGACAATTGATGCGTTTGAGCCGCGCACTGCGAGAAAAACGGCCACAATACTCCGACAGTCACGACAAAGTTATTTTGCAACATGACAATGCTCGCCCATATGTTGCACCGCCGGTGAAAACATACTTAGAAACGCTCAAATGGGAAGTCCTACCCCACCCGCCGTATAGTCCAGACGTTGCTCCGTCTGATTACCATCTCTTCAGATCGATGACGCATGGCCTGGCTGACCAGCACTTCCATTCCTACGAGGAAGCCAAAAAATGGGTGGATGACTGGATAGAGGCCAAACCGGTCGAATTTTTTCGCAACGGGATTCGTATGTTGCCAGAAAGATGGGAAAAAGTTGTAGCTAGCGATGGCCAATACTTTCAATAATTCATTTGTAACCATTTTTTCACAATAAAGGCTCAAAATTTGAAAAAAACGGGAAAGACTTATTCACATACCTGATATTAGACTCGGGAGCGGACTCTAGGGCAATAATTGCAGCATAAACTATAAGAGAGCAATACAGAGCCGTGTAGTTTTTCTCTTACAAGCGAGGAAGTGGGGAGAAAAGTAATATAGAGGTACAGTAGCAGTAGCAATATGGCCGCAAAGCGGTGATACCCTGTGAAGTTGTTCGTTCAAATCTTTTCAAATGCCTGTATTTAAAGAAAAGAGATTGTGGATATGCAGTGAGCGTGGAGAGAGGGGGAAGTTAAATCTCGACTTCATAGTCAAATGTATGGAGAGTAGAGAGAAGGAGTAGAAACTCCGCTCACTTTACATGGGAAAAACTTATTAAAAATTGGCCACAGTTTTTAGTTTAGTTCGTAGTCAGTAACTTTACCTTCTCTCCATGCTCACTGCATATCTCCATTCCCGTTATTCAAATAGATGCATTTGAACGAGCAACCTGTGACGTAATACAACTACATTCGACGTGTCACGAAACCGCATTTTGTCATGTCCTTTTACATTCCTTTATCACCGCGAAATATAATTATGTAATTTAAAAAATAGCAAAAACGATCAAGAATAAGTATTCTATACCTATAGGAAATATGCATTTTATAATAGTTTATAAATATAAATAATACTGGATCACTTGATAGCGCGAATAAAAATATATATTATTCATATAGAATCGATATGTATGGGCATTCTGTTTAAATAAATATTTGAACTACAATTTATAAATGAGTTCGATCGCCAACAAACCTGCATGCGCATAGCTGAATTAGCTAGACGACGCACCTCTATAACCGCCGCCAACAGATGTTCGCTAGACCGAGGAATTCCCTCAATTAGGCGACGCTGTATGGGAGCAGCTGGAGCGCACACCACGAGCAAGGGAGAAGGACGGTCGATGCGCGGATTGGCGCTCGTTATACCCCGGGTGGGGAGTTGCGATGTATGCGGGGGTGTACATGGAGAAGTTTTTGCGCGATGAAAACACTTCGCTTTTGGCAGCCGCTCAGTATAACGATTCTTAAATAAAGCTATCATTTTAAATTAATATCTTTTCCTTATTTGTATTTATATTCCCTTTCTTAAATAAGTAATTTTATCAATTTTTCACATATTTTAATTATATAATATAATAGTTTTAATTAATATTTTAATATATATATATATATATATATATATATATATATATATATATATATATATATATATACATTCATTATCTTTAATTCATTTTTCGGAAGTACTGCATACAATTTCGACTAACACATTTTTCATGCGATAGTGTTTATTTCTTTACAGGATAGAGACATCACAAACCTCACAGGGTGTCGCCGCCTTGTGGCCAATTCTGTCCTAAAGTTCTGCCGTGTAATTTGACACAATTTCGTCGGAGTTTCCATTTCTTCTTTTCTGCCCATTTTGTACCCTTCATATGTATTACTATCGAAACGCCAACTACTGTCATTTGTTTTTTGATTGAACAATTTTATAGTTATTTCTAAACAAAATAAATGTAACTTAGTTAATGTATTGAATAACTTAAATTATTTTTTTCTACTGAATACTTTTTGTTAAAAATTTTTCAATTTCTAAAGAATAGTAAAATAATAAATACAATTAAATTATTTCTAAAACAGGAGCTATAAAATGGAATCACTAGGAAAGAATGTGCACTATCCAACTATTAATAGTACAACTGGTTATATTACTGAGAAAATGTATATCTCGCTACAGATTTACTTTCAACGCAAAAATTGGAATCCCAACATAGAATTAACGCAATGCTTTTCAGAATTAAAAGCAATTTCAATGTCATCCAGTACTTCTTATTTACAGTATGAATGATTTAACAAATACAATTCTTAGATTATAGAAAAGAAAAAAGTTTTCTTTTAAAATTAGTTTTTCGATCCTCATAAATTTTTTGTTTTCTATGGATTAATTTAAATATTTTCTTAGTAGTGCAGTTTTATGTTAATAAAGCTAATTCCAAAACATTCAATATTCATTTAATTGCTGTAACACTTCGCAATCCGAAAATTTTATGTGAAAGTAAATTGACAAATTCAATTAGTGAACATCAATTGTATTTAATCAGCCTTATTTTAATTATTTTAATTAGAAATTTTATTAAAATGAAATAGATTAAAAGCAATTGAAGATGGTTAATTAATAAATTATATTTCATTAAACTTAATATAATATTTTGAAATGTAGAAGATTAACAGAAATTAAATGAATCTTTATTACATTTGAATTAACTAATAACCTATTTTGAGAAGGGACTTTTTAATATTTATGGATACTAAATAATTTTAACAAGCTAAGAAACATTAAGTATAACTGAAATAAACACATTGTTTATACATGATATATTATAATCAATACTTTTATTATAAAATAAAAATTAAAATTATTTTGAAGCTAGAATTTAAATTTATAGAAACTACTTAAATTATAAGTTATTGTTAGAATTTAGAATTCTTGAATCAGGTTTTAAAATAATAAGTTAATTTTTGTAAATTTATAATAAAGGATATTAAATGAGTATATAAATGCAATATTTTGTATACATAATTTGTATTACTCAAAAGTAATACACATTATTTTTAAATCGAATATAAATGTTCAAGAAAAATCAAATTAGATATAGTTAGCATAGTCATTTAAATATTAATAAGCTAACTATTTTTGAAACAATCTCACCTATAAAGTATTAGAAATAAAGATCTGATTGTATTTTGTGAAAAGTATCCCCTAAAAAAGTTAAATAAAAAAGTCTATTTCTATATGTTTTCATATGCTGAATATGAAAATGATATAAAAAATAACAGCTCAGTATCAAGATGTGCATCATAAAACCTGATGTTCATATAGTTTTCTTGTTGCACCAAACAGAAGTAGTATTTTTTAATATGAGATATTGATATCTGAATCAATTATAATATTTAAATTAATTTCATTTATCATCTGATTTTTGCATAATCCGAGGAAAATATTTGAAATAAATATAATAAATAATTAAAAGTTAACTAATTTAATTAAAATAAAAATGAAAGTACAATCACATATAATTTATTGCTTATCACTATTAAACAAAAGTATATACAGAAAAGTTTAATGCTCTATGCATTTACTAGTGTAAATGCTATAATATATATAAGCAAAAGTAATACATAAGTTATCTAAAAACTTATCAAAAAAGCTTATCAAAAAAGATTCATTTATGATACATAAGAACTTTTATAACTACGAATATGAGAAATTCTAAAGTTATTATATAAGAAATTTTGCATACATTTCAAAATTAAAAATACAAAGACGTTAAAAACAAGAAATTTTAATTATTTTATTTATTATATTTTAAATATAAAATCGGGACTTTAATTAAAATCACAAGACAAAACAGATCTTTGACATAATTGTACCCACGGTCGTATATACAGGTCGGAAATTTCCAGAATGGGAAGACGCAGTATGAATGTTCTCTTCAGACATGTAACTGAAGCTTTACTAATTTGCGACGGTGTTACGAGCGGGTAAAGCACGAGGGTAGGTCAATAAGTCTTAAGAAAAAGATAGAAAAACAATTTTTTTGGGGTAAATTTTTTTTTGTTTTTCAACATAATCTCCTTCTAGTTCAATACACTTTGACAGACGTATCTTCAATTTTTTTAAGCCTTCAGAAAAGTATGATTGTCGTAGTTCCTCAAAATAAGCATTTGTGTGAGCGATGACCTCCTCATTTGATGTAAACGGTTGTCCGCTGAGCCATTTTTTAACATTTGAAAATAAGAAGAAGTCATTCGGGGCCAGATCTGATGAGTACGGTGGATGGTCTATCAATTCAAACTTCAATTTCTGAATTTTAGCCGTCGAAACTGCGCACGTATGCACTCGTGCATTATCCTGGAGAAAGAGGACTATTTTTCTTCAAATGAGGACGATTTCCTTTTATTTTCTCATGTAGCTGACTTAATAATGACGCATAATACTTTCCAGTAATCGTCTCTCCTTTTTCCAAATAGTCAGTAAGGATAATACAACGTGCATACCAAAACACAGTAGCCATAATATTTCCAGCTGATTTCATCGTCTTTGCCTTCTTTGGAGCCCGTTCGCCTTCAACATCATCTTCTGTTGATGTAGGGCCAAGTCTAAATTCATTAATCCAATTGTTAACTGTTACATAAACAGGGGCAGATGTGCCATGAACTGAATTCAACTCAGCTTTTATTTCTTTTGCTGTTAAGCCTTTTAAGTAGGAATGTTTAATCACCGCTCTAAACTCACTTTTTTCCATTTTCTTAAGCAAGCAAAAGTTATGCACTTCAACTGATGATAAAAACGAAACCACTAGATGAATATGGCTGCAACTTTGCCAGATACCTAGTGAGGATTGATGCTTACTAGAAACAGACAATTTGCGATGCTACGAGGATCATCTCTTAGATTTTCTAAGGACTTATTTACCTCCCCTCGTAGTAAAGCGAATAAAGCTAAGTAAAATTTGGAATATATGGCGGCGCATGATGTAAGATCTTAATTTTTACACTCTTAAGCAGGCTATTTAGATTGATTATATTATATAGACAAGTATCCCCCGTCTCGGCTGCGCCCGAGATAATAATTTAACCGATTTCTTAAGTAATTCAATAATATCTAAGTAAAAAGTACTCTATATATAAAAATCTATGTTACTATAAATAATTGGCCGTAATTTACCTATCGTCGCTTCTGTATATACAGTATGTATATGCAGAATGTACAACTGTATTTAATATACATATATATCCATATTAAATACGGCTTTTATGGGGATATTTATACTTGCGAGTTCGAGTGTTAGAAAAAGACGTTCAAATGTCTCGAGACGACGTTTACGGAGAGTATCATGTTCGGACTATCGTATTTTACCGTCCGATCATGAAAGTATGCGTAGAAGATGTCCAGAGGAAACTAGACATCGTTTCCTAGAGACTAAACGCAATACTCCCCGTAGATAGCGTTCAGAAACAGAAGTTAATATAACGTATAATAACAAAAATTTAATTTGTCGTCACAAATTATATTTAGTATGATTTAGCATACAAAACTATTTTATAAGAGAAGACGGAAAAAGAGAGAGAGAGAGAGAGAGAGAGAGAGAGAGAGAGAGAGAGAGAGAGAGAGAGAGAGAGAGAGAGGAGGGAGAGAGAAATTTTCCCACGTAAGAGAAAATAAAATAAAAACAGAATAATTGAAATCAGAAAAATTTCACTTGTACCTCCGGTGGTATCTATAAATTACAATTCGTCGCATTGGTTTAAAATGGCTTATATTACTGTCTCGTATAGAATACGTTGTTTTGGAATCAATTGCGAAATATTTTTTACAATAAATGCGGCGAAACATCAAAGTTTGTTTCATGGTGAAAATCACGATCATAATGTTAACTCAATATATGGGTCTAATAATCGTAAACGATGACGGATATCTTCACTCATGTAATCTTTTATACTTTTCCCATAGTAGTGTGGGCTTCGATGGAAAACACGTTATAAATATTGTACCAAATAATTTTCGAATCTTTGTCGTCGATGAGTAAATGATATATCAGAAAGTGCAATATCCTAATGTTCATCGTTTTTAAGATTTAATTCTTGGCAAGCTTCTCTATAGATTTCACATATTTTATCATTTACTGTTCTTATGTCTTGGAAAGCTTTAAGTCGACGTACATTAATTAAAATCAATCGAAGGTAAAAAAGTTCTTGATTATTTGGATGGACTGTATACACACGCCCTAATGTGTCTGACGAAAATAAATTCGGATTTGCTTCAACTGGCTGATCTTCTTTATGATGTTGAAACTTTTTGTCTGATGCATTCTACGTATAGAATGTTCCCATTGATATTGTTGGATTTAATCAATTAATTTAGATGCATTTTCAACTACAAAAACTGCCATATTTTTTCCTTTATTGATATATTTGCACACGTATTTAATAGATTTTACTGAATTATAATGTCTGACATTGATATGTGCTTGAATGTTTTCGAAAGTAAAGGTGAATGCGGCACAATCCATCAGTTATCTACTTCGATTCCCTTATGGCGCACTTTTAGAGTTATGAATTTTCCATTATATTTAGTTGATCACCGCTGATATTATGGATATCCATCATAACTAGTTACAGTTTCGGGATGCAAGTTTCTTGCATAGCATTTTGTGCATTTTCCGTCTTTCATGCATGAAGAATTCTTATTTATTGCATCAAATGGACTATGAGTTATATTCTTTTTGATATCTGTGAATAAGTCGGGATCAATATCAATATCTGGTATTTCAGCTGTTATACCTTATCAATTTGGTGTGGCATAAGTTTTTCGGCCAACCAAATCAAAATATGTGCATGAGGTAATACGCTTTTATAGAACTTTTTTAATACCATTTAATACCATTAATCAACTAATTTAATACCATTCCATAGAGTGCATCCAACAGCGAGTTTTCTTAGAACCGTGTTATTTCGTAATAAAATCCATTAAAGATTTTATTTTTGTTTAAATATGCGTATAACAACCTCATGACGATCTGAAGATAATTGTGCTAGAGTTAGAACTTCTTTAATTTATCCCATGTAGGATTACATATGAAAGTTATAAAAAAATTAGGACGGCCAAACGCTCGGGCATAAGTCAGTATATCTTATGCGTACTCATACGAGGTCAGACAATTAAGTAATGCGACACAATTAAAAAATCGAGTATACTTAAAAATTAAGGTACATCGTACCATCTCCTTCAAAATAGTTCCGTCCCGCATCTATACCCTTATTTCAGCGAGTTTTCCAGTTTTCGTAACAATTCTGGAACACTTCCTTGTGGTACCTCTCCATGTGTATGTGCTATGGACATCTCGTAAATGTTGCTTAGCTTGCATGCTTGCATTAGCATTAGCATTCGCATCGGTGGCAATCGCATCCTATAAATGAATATATTCCTCTGAGTGCAGTTTACTTTGATTTAGTCGAATGTATAGAAATCGTTCTACCTTGATTTTTGCATACATATCGACAATGAACATGAAATAATTGTCGGCATTTGAGAATGTAATTTTCTGCATTGTTCCGAATCATCAATCGATATAAAGAGTAGTGCATGGAACTAACCTCCTTCCTGGTTTTCTCGTTTATTTGCGGATTTCTTATTTTGATATTAAAATGATATCCATTTTCTGCTTGCTAGAATACAATTGGATATTGTAATGCATTGTATGACTGACGAGTTTCTAGGACTCGCAGAAGGATACCACCTCTGCCATGAGGAACTGTATCTCGTAAGTCAAATTCTTCATTGGCTATGAGAATTGCGACTTCATCTATTGTTGGTGCGTTGTATCGCCGTTCATGTTCACTGATAGGTGTTTGAGTAACTCTAATAATAGCAATGTAATCATTCGCTGGCATTTGTTCAAGAGCAGTCTTGAACAATCGAACTAATTCATTATGCTCAACAAAAAATTTTGGCAGCGGTAGTAGTGATCCAGCACGATGATAAATATATTGAATTGAAAATATGAATTATACATGTGTACATTTGTCAGAAAATGTTTTAGTTTCTGTTCTCTGATACCAACGTTGGTAATGGTTCAGGTCGTAAATTTAATCCTGAAAATTTTACGTTGACATTTACGCAGCATATTCAAGCACATTCTTGCTTGAATTTCAATTTAATATACAAAATTCGCATAATACATCCATTTCTCCAATAACGACACTGTGATGAAAATGATAATTATGATCACAATCGTAATTAAAGGCAGCCAAATATAAATCAACATGTATTGTTCGTATTGTTAGAATACTGCGTTTCCTATTCGCAGCCAGTATTGATTATAGTTGATTATATAATTCATCCACATATGCTTGAACAATGCCTGTTCGATCGATTTATAATGTCACATCTGGTTGCTCTATAGGTTTATTCGAACGAGTCCGAGTAATGCGTAATTGATTAGTTTCTAACCTTGCTTTGCGTTGCACGTCTGAATCATTTAAGCGAGCTACGGCAATACGCATTTGATTAGCTTCTAATCTTCATTAATAAATATTTCTATTAGTCTTACAGTCCAAGTAAATAAATTAAAATTAATATATAATAATATCAATATATATTTATATCAATACTAATACATATCAATATATAATTAATTGAAAATTATAATGACAGTCTAACTGTTCTTGTTTAAAATCACTCCCGTAGACTAATCTGAAAGAAAAATATATTAGTTGAAAAAATTCGTTATTAGTGAAGTGCAATCTGACTGTCCCAACCACCTTTATCCAATTGAAGATTAAATGAGGTTGTCCAACCTTTCGAGCTTGCTACGGCCCCTCATCAGGGACTAAACTAAAACTTATATTAATATTCTAATTTATATATACCACTATCCCCACTAGACTAAAATTTTTTCGAATATATAATCCTCCCTCTACACAAAATGTTCAAAACCAATCAATTTAATAAAGAATGATAAATGTTATCTAATTTACATAACTCTAACATTAAGTTCCCATTATTTTGATTCTTGGAAATGTGAATACTTTCAAGACTCTCCCTTTTATACTTATTATTAATACCATGCTCCAAAATATCCACATTCACAAAATCAAAAGAATGCAAAAGCTTTAAACAATGCTCTTTTAAACCGAAAATCATATGTGAGCTACGCAAACCATATTTATGTTCATAAATTCTCTTTTTTAAATATCTTCTTGTTTGTCCAATGTAGCATTCATTCATTTAATCCATGCAATTAAATTTGTAAACAACTCTAGATTTTAAACATAGAATATCTTTATCTTTGCAATTATTAAATAACTTATTTAAATTGTTATTATTTTTAAAGAAAATTTGAATCTTATATTTCCAAAAATTTCTTTTAACTCTTTCTGACAATCCTCTAACATATGGTAAATCAACAATGATGCCCTTATTAACATCAACTCTTACATTATGTCTATTTTTGGTATTATAAATTTCAAACAATCTCTTAGCAATTAATTTATTCATAAATTCAATGGGATATTCATTATTAATAAAAGTTTCTCTTACTATCTGCAAATTATTCTGTCTAAAATGCTTATGAGACAATTTTATTGCTCTGTCAATGATACCTTTAAGTGTGTTATTTCCGAATTGGTGGCGTTAATTAAAATCTAAAAACCTACCTGACAAAGTAGTGTCGCGTCCTGCGACGTTATGAACAAAATATATATATATATATATATATATATATATATATATATATATTATTATATATATATATATATATACGTATAAGTATATATATATACACACGTATATTGAACTAATTTTCATGGCTTGGTACAAGCGCCTTTTTCTTATCGCCGAGAGTAACCGGACACCCTGTTGTCGAAAACTGAGCGTCGACGCTGACCTCGGAGGAAAGTTCCCGATCATCACCAAATATTAACTGTCGAAATTTCTCATTACAATCGACGTTAATATTAAATTTGTAATTTTTAAAATAAAAAAAGAACGTAGAGACTAAAATATAAATTAAAGGATAGTATGACATCAATACATATGCATGTGCACGTACTTTTGTTTTGATAAATTAATTATTATGTTAAGTATGATTAATAAAATATTAATTATTATAAGTAGAATGATGGATTAACAAACTTTTAAATATATATTAGAGTACGATATAAAGATCAGTTTAATAATTGTAAAATGTAGAACAAACCAAACAATTTAGATTAATAATGTTAGTCCAATTACGATATTATGCTAATAGAATGTTAATAACAATATACTAAATTAATAGAATGTTAATAATAATACACTTGTAAAATATATAAAATAAATCGAATAATAGACTAAGTGATTTCTAACTTGTAGTATAAAAATTAGTTTGGTTAATAATAAAAGATTACGTAAATAATTATAATGTAAAACAAAACCGAAACATTAAGATTAATAATATTAGCTCAGAATGTTAGTAGTTATATACTTTATAAGATACGTAAAATAAATTAAATAATAGAGTAAGAGTTCTAACTGATGGTATAAAGATTAGTTTAACTAATAAAATAAGAGATTATATAAAATTAATAATTATAAACGTAACAAACGGTTAAGGTATTAATTAAAGATCGTATTTTATAATGTTGCTATAAGTTTGTTGTTCATGATCATAGCAGATGCGTTATATTTAATAATTAAATATTGTAAGAAAGCGAACGAAGGAGTTTATATTATAAATGAAATTTGATCCCTTCATTGGCTTTCCCTACGACTGCTCAGATGAATTTCCACGAAAATGTTGGACAGCCTTTTTTACTTTGTCCAGACCACATATAAATAGGAGTCGGACGAAGCGAAAAATCACTGCCGGTCGGGACTTCAACTAGGTCAGATCGATCCGGTAGTTATAACCCTTAGAATTTTTGCGACCTTTTTGCGGACTTAGAAAATTTTCGGCATTTTTGGACTTAGAAATTTTTCGGCATTTTTCGGACTTAGAATTTTTCCAACTTTTTCGGACTTAGAATTTTTTCGACATTTTTCGGACTTAGAAAATTTTCGGCATTTTTCGGACTTAGAATTTTTTCGACATTTTCGGACTTAGAATTTCTCCAACTTTTTCGGACTTAGAAAATTTTCGACATTTTTCGGACTTAGAATTTTTCCAACTTTTTCGGACTTAGAATTTTTTCGGCATTTTCGGACTTAGAAATTTTTCGGCATTTTCGGACTTAGGATTGTTCTGACCTAGATATTTTTTTCGCGATTTTTAACTTTGAAACGTTTTGTATTTTTCAGACTTTGAAATTTTCGTGTTTCTCGAACTTCATCTTGTACGTGTTAACTAACTTTGTATACCCGACTTATATCTAAGTTATTTTTATATATTATACGGTTGTATAAGAAGTACTTCAGAAAAGTAAATAAATAGTAAGTAATCAACAATATTTATCGTTTATCCTTATTAACATTATTTATCCGTAATCTCCACTAAACCTAATCGCGCTACCTATATATATCTGTTACTAACTCTTCTGAGTAGGCTAAACGGGTGGGACTCTAGCAGTCCTGTACACGGAAGCCACTCCACTGATTTTTCTGAGTAGGCTAAACGGGTGGGACTCTAGCAGTCCTGTACACGGAAGCCACTCCACTAACTCTTCTGAGTAGGCTAAACGGGTGGGACTCTAGCAGTCCTGTACACGGAAGCCACTCCACTAACTCTTCTGAGTAGGCTAAACGGGTGGGACTCTAGCAGTCCTGTACACGGAAGCCACTCCACTAACTCTTCTGAGTAGGCTAAACGGGTGGGACTCTAGCAGTCCTGTACACGGAAGCCACTCTACTAACTGTTCTGAGTAGGCTAAACGGGTGGGATTCTAGCAGTCCTGTACACGGAAGCCACTCCACTGATTTTTCTGAGTAGGCTAAACGGGTGGGACTCTAGTAGTCCTGTACACGGAAGCCACTCCTATATTTTTCTGAGTAGGCTAAACGGGTGGGGTGCTAGCAGTCCTGTACACGGAAGCCACTCCTGTATTTTCGGGAGTAGGCTAAACGGGTGGGACACTAGCAATCCTGTACACGGAAGCCACTCCTGTATTTTCTGAGCAGGCTAAACGGGTGGGACTCTAGCAGTCCTGTACACGGAAGCCGCTCTGGTAGTTTTGCTGAGTAGGCTAGACGGGTGGGACTCTCGTAGTTCTGTACACGGAAGCCACTCCTTTTCGTCGCAGTAGATAAGATTGGGGAAAAGAATCTTAGTACGGGAACATATAGAAGTCAAGTTATGAAGTAGGTAGTAACTCGCGATTTACAGATCGGCCAAGACTGCCTAGGTTCGGTCTCCATCTAAAACGCGTACACCTCGGCTCACCGGCCCTACATCCCTGGCTAGTAGTCGAGAGACTAGGCCAAAAATAGGGGCAAATTACGGACCGGTCTTTCGCGGAAACAAATCGTCGCGCATAGAACCGGATGGGCACTCGTCATTATATATGACTATGTATATATAGTGCGGGACGTCACAGTAGCTTTTCTATACTAATTAAGCTTCACTTTATTATTATTATTATTATACCTAATGACATTAGATGTCCAAAAAACTCAACTGATTATTGACTTCAATCTCCTTTGTAAATTTAATTCTGTCATACCATTTTTCTTGTATAATATCATTTAACAATTCTAAAGGTACATTTGTAAACAAAGATACCACATCCAATGAAATCATCTTGTAGTTTTTCGGAATAATAATATATTTTACTTCATTGTTAAAATACCAACTATCTTTAATATAAGATCTAGTTTTTCCAACTATCTTCACCAATATATTAGATCAAAATGTATCAATATCATACGTTGGGAAATTAAGAAGATATTATTATTCTAAATGTCGCCTTTGCTTTATGAATCTTGGGAAGCCCATAACATTTTGTTACAGTACCATTTTTACATTTTAAATATTTATATGTATTATCATTTATATTAGGTTGTCAAATATCTCCGTTCCGCTTTTTTGCTCTTCATTCAATGCCTTATAAAAAGTGTTACAGTGGTCGGATTTACTTCAAATTTGCGCCGTTTTGTTCGATAATCTGTTTCCATCTAGACGGCAACTTCATAATACCACTCTGGTAGAAATCCCTTTCCTTATTTGTAAACAACTTGGACAGCCACTTTTTACAAGCCTCTTTTGAGTCCAACTTTACACCACCAAGGGCGTTCGACATGGACAGGAACAGGTGGTAATCACTTGACGTTATGTCCGGGCTATATGGTGGATGCGATAAAACCTCCCATCCGAACTCCCGTAGCTTCCGACGAGTCATCAACGAAGTGTGTGATCTGGCGCTGTCCTGATGGAACACTACACCCTATCTGTTGGCCAATTGTAGACGCTTTTGGTCGATGGCCTGCTTCAAGCTGTCCAGTTGTTCACAGCAGATGGTAGAATTATGCCTCTGGCCATATGGGAGCAGCTCATAGTGGATCCCTTCCACTCCCACCAAACACACAGCAAAACCTTCGTGGCCGTCAATCCCGACTTCACCACTGTTTGGGACCGTCCACCGGCCTTGGACCACGACCGTTTTCACTTAATATTGTCGTATGTAATTCATTTTTCGTCGCCAGTCACCATCTACTTCAAAAATGGGTCGAGCTCGTTCCGTTTCAGCAGCACATCGCAGGCGTTGATTCGGTCCAGAAGGTTTTTTTGCATCAAATCATGCGGCACCCAAACATCAAGCTTTTTGTATCCAGCCTTCTGCAGATGGTTTAAAATGGTTGGGTGACTAACTCTCATCTCCTGAGAAATGTCGCGAGATGCCACGTGCCAATCTAACTCTATAAATTCCATGATTTGATAGGTATTCATCGCTACAGGTCTTCCGCCGGCTGGCTTATCCACGGCGTCGTTTTCACCGACTTTGAATCGTCGAAACTATTCCTCTGCGGTTTGAAGTGATAGCGTGCTATCTCCCAAAACACCATTAATCTCACGGAACGTTTCTAGCGGATTTATCTTTGACGAAGGAAAACTTTCAAATAGCGCTAATTTTGACGTTAGTGAACTCCATGTTTACAAGTCTATAACTTTTGAACGCAATATCCATACTAATCATGCATAGCGTTGTTTTGTACGTTATGTCAAGACCTTTCAAATGATGTATAGTATTGCCAGATACGAGCTCTGTAGCGCTTTGTACATAGCCGCAAAAGTCATAAGACAAAAAGGCGGAAGGGAGATATTTGACAACCCTAATATATGCAGATAAATATATACACATCCGGTAGCATAATAATATTAGGAGGTGAACTTAGTTTCCGACCTTTACGTTTACATGGCGATATAAGTAGTACGAAAAGTCAGATGTATTGGATTTAGTACCTATTTTTAAATGTTGGCATTTACCAATAAAATTCAGTTACCAGGCGCCATCATTTGTTTAAACATTATAATTTTTTGATCAGTGAAAAATGAATCGTGATCATGAAAATAATTTTTTCGACATGTCCTTTTGTACCTGCATTTTCGATGACTGAAATACTTATTGAGATGCTTTTTCGACCAGGTTAGAAAATTACGTGTAACAACCCGAGAAACTAAATTTCTGATATTTTAATGACCAAAAGGACGCGTGCGTGATTGATGGGTCAGCGTAGAAGACAATCTAGAGAGCCAAAGGGAATTCAAAACCAAATTCTTATTGAATTATTGTAGTGAATGGCAGGAAAAAATACAGCGTGAACTTCTGTTTGTATTATATAAGATAAGAAGCGGACTCAACCGTAGTATTGCGTAGCACGACGATGCGCGTATGTTCGAGGAAGCCCGCTTTACGGTCCACATGATACGAAAATGATCAAGATTTTTCGCTGACATGAAACATGATGTCATTATCAGAAGATCAATTGACAGGCTAAGCGATCTGATCAACCTATTAGATAATTTTGATTTCGGTGGATAATCAAATTTAACTACGGCTAATAGTTGCGAACGAAATATATGTGTTACAAACTAAATATATATGTTACCAACAGTTGCGATCCAACTTATGTGGCGTTGGACTTAATGTCGAAACCAGATATTCTCTACCACGTGATTCTGAACGGAAGAATGAGCCTGTGCAATGATTTTTATAAATATTTTAATATATTTTAATATAGATTTTTGTGAGCGTTTGAAATGTGTGGAGATTGCCAAATGCTCGCAGGTTGCCAAGAATTTTTTTTTTAAAAATCTGAAACCATATTTATGTTTTATAAGATAAATGAAAGCCTTCTAACGATATATAAACACAAGAAATTCATTATTTCTTAAATAGAAAAGTAAAGAACTATTGTTAAAAATTTAATTCATTTAATAATTACATAACATAATAAAAGATAATTTTTAGAAATATTTCATTTCACCTTTCTGCATAAAAATTAATTTAGTAATTTATGGTTGGATTATAAATAAATTAATTAATAATAAAACAGGTAATAGTAGTTTTTTATATTTATAGATTTTATTTTTGTTCTTTAGCATCTTATTTTATTTCAAATTGTAGTATTCATATAAATTTCAGTCCAATAATATTCCATAATTTTTCTTATTTTTAGAATGCTTATATCAAGATTAGCTCTAAACAGTAATGGCCGTTTAATATTGAAAGAAAATGGGAAACTTATAATTCCATACGAGCAATTTGCTAGTGCTGTGATGATGAAGCACATAGAAGGTCCTCAAGGAACACACCTAAGTCCCAAAGCTACTATAAGAGCATTAGAGGATATATTCACTATTGGACGGGAATATTTTGGAATGGAACGAGAATTTATTTCCCAGATGATCGAGAAGTGTCCGAATCCTCATTGTCGCTATTACAATAATCATAATGATTACTCTCTTAATATAAACAGTTCTGGGTCCTCTTATGAGAAAGAATGTGAGGATGAAATATCAATACTGCAGCGTAAAAATATTGTGCACACCTCAGATTTCTCAAAGGTATGTTAAGAAATTAACATGTTCTGAATTATGACGCTTAGATTAATGGCTGAATTGAGAGTTTATACGTTACACTTCTACATAAATTGCTTTTACAAATGATCAGCTCAAAATATCGTACTAGAAAAAATAAATAAAATTTTGAAAGTGGGAAGCTGTTTTTTCTTATAGCTACGATCTTTTAAGATTTAAAGGTTATTAATAGTTTCTTAGCTACATATCAAAACATATATAAATATTTTTATATTTAATTTTATATAATACTAAGTTTCCAGCCTTTTTAACAAACCAATATAATTATTATCACTGCCAAACTACCCGTGTGTATAATCATATCGAGACTTTCGTAAACATTAAAACTAAAATATTAGAATGAAAATTAATTTTGTTAGTAAAAGACAATCTGATTAACGCTGCTCCAAAAGTTTGTCCTTATCTTCAATGTCTAAATCATCATATCTAAATCATCATCAAAAATATACCAGAATTGTGTACGATAATTTGTGATTCGAATTTGCAAAAGACTGGCAGCAGACGTATGGTGAAAACTGTCGGTTCTAAAATAATAACAGGCATATATCATATTCTGCTTCAGATCTACGTAATTACTTTATCTACAAATGTAAAGGGGTAAAGTATCTTAGGGCCGCACGATAGAAGTGTGTCAGTTTTACGCACTTACTTTTATGTTACAGACGTGTTTCTTAGGCGGCTAACAAGTCAAGTAAATGGATGAGCACTGATGGAACTAATTTTAAACTATCAACACCGCAACGATATAAGGCACGCTCTTTATTTCCAATTGGATCATCAGTGAGCGTGTTTTTTTAAATATCTACCTGTTTGTCCAATATAGTATTTATTACAATCCATACAATTAGATGGTAGATCATTATATCTACCACAGGTAGATATTTAAAAAAGAGAATTTATGAACATAAATATAGTTTGCGTAGCTCACATATTAGTTTCGGTTTAAAAGAGCATTGTTTAAAGTTTTTGCATTCTTTTGATTTCGTGAATGTGGATATTTTGGAGCATGGTATTAATAATAAGTATAAAAGGGAGAGTCTTGAAAGCATTCACATTTCCAGGAATCAGAATAATGTGAATTTACTGTTAGAGACTAGTAAATTAGACAATGTTTATCATTCCTTATTGAATTGATTGGTTTTGAACATTTTTATAGAGGGGGATTTTATATTGAATTTACTAAATTTGGTAGTGGGGATAGGGTATATATAGATTAGAATATAAGGTTTAGTTTAGTCCCTGATGAGGAGCCGTAGTGAGCTCGAAACGTTGGACTTCGTCTTCAATTAGGTAAGGGTGTGGGGACAGTCAGACTGCACTTGACTAACAAAAAATTTTTTCAGCTAATTTTTCATTTTCAGATTAGTCTACGGGGGTGATTGTAAATAAGGACAGTTTGACTGTCATTATAATTTTTAATTTAATTTTTAATTTTTATTTTTGTTTTTATTATTTTTGTATATTGATGTATTAATGTTAATGTAGATGTGTATTGATGTTGTTACGTATTGTTTTCGATTAATTTGATTTGACTGTAAGACCAGTGAAAAAATATGTATTAATTTATATTCTTTATTATCAACAGGTAACCTGATTGGCTTTATCATCTTAAATATAAATTCTTTTTTGGTCTCTGACGTTTCGAATCACTACGGTTTATTCTCAGGAACTAAACTAAAATTAATCTCAATAAATCTCAAATTAAAATTTAAAAAATTTAAAAGCATAATAAATAGCATTTAAGATTAAAACTAATTAAAAAAAGATATAGATAATTTTTAATACTTAAAAAACATTGTAAGAATTTGTTTAATAAATTTCACATAGAATATAAATCTTATTTTATTTAAAAATCTCGAATACCTAACTTAAAGTGCAAAAAAAGGTCCAGCCCGCGGTCGATTGGCGCATATACTCGTAAGGCTAAACATCGTAAATGCCAGATGTTACGCAGGCATGGAAAACTGAGAATCCTACCGGATTACACGGTTTCGTTCATTTATTTCATGATATTCAGACTGTTCGTATTTATAATCAATCGCGATGAATCTGAAATATAAGTTACTACTAATAATAAAATAAAATAAAATTAAATTAAAATTTAAAAATAGTAAAAATGAAATAATCTACACACTATATTAGTAAAGGACAACTTAATTGCCTCCACCACCTTAAATTAAAATATACGTCTAATGTCTGATGTTTCGAACCATTTCGGTTCATCTTCAATGACTAAACTAAAATGAAAACCTAAAATGCTACTACATATATCCTATCTTTGCCCTAAATTAATTTATATAATATTTATACAACTTGATCTTAAATCTCTTGATCTTAAATATAAAAGAAAATATTATTTTAATTTTTTTTTGAATGTCAACTTTATTAGAGCTAGTAATAACAGAGTAAAATTCAATTGTCATAAAAAACCTACATGGTCAGGTAGGTTGTTTAATTTTAACTCATACATCAGAAGATCATATAAAAGACAAAAATAATAACAATAAAATCTTAGTATTACCATATGTAAAAGGTTTGTCAGAGAGAATTAGAAGTACTTTCAACAAACGTAAAATTGAAATTTACTTTAAAAACAACAATTATAGAAGAAGTCTATTTGACAATTCTAAATATAAGGATGATGAATATTCATAACACGAATAGTATACGAAGCGTATTCAAACAATGAGATAACTTTTTGGATTTTTGAAAAAATATTTATTTATTAATCAATAGTTATGTTGTCTCCTTCAAAGAAATCCCCCTAATACACTTGTGTCAACGCTTTTTCAAACCATCCAAGCACTTCTGATAATCATTTTTTGGTATAGCCTTCAGCTCTTTCAGTTCTTTCTTGGAGGCTGAGATATGACTGTGGTGTTGATTTTGGCCAAAAATCACTCACAATCAACGATGAATGAGCAGGTGCATTATCGTGATGCAAAAGCCACGAATTATTTTTCCAATAGTCTGAACGTTTTTTGCGTATCACCTCTCGCAAACGGCGTATAACTTCAAGGTAGTACTCCTTATTGACCATACGACTTTGTGGTAAGGACTTCTGATGCACTACACCAAGCTAATCAAAGAAGATAGTGAGCAAAACCTTGACATTTGATCGACCTTGGCGCATTTTCTTTGGTCTTGATTCTTCTGGGCTTTTTCATTAGTTTTGAAAAGAATTTCGCTGTCACACGTCTTATGCCAACATGTTCAGCAACTTCTTTGATAGTGATTCGACGATTTTTTAACACAATATATTTTACTGCTTGAACGTTTTCATCTGTTGTTGACGTGCTAGGACGTCCACAGTGAAGTTCGTCTGCGATATCCAATCGGCCTTCTTGGAACAGCTTGTACCACTTATACACTTTCTTATTCAACATGATTCATCGTATATAACTGTTAACTTTTTGAGAGTTTTAGAGCACTGAATTCCATTTTTGACACAAAACTGAATGCAAACTCTTTGCTCCATTTTTGTGGTAAAAGAAAAGCGCCGAGCACAAGAAACATTTATAACTTTTTAAGCGTGTCATAAACAAACAAATAATTTTCTCGCACTCGGGGCGCAAAATACGATTTTCTGCAGCTGTCTAGAGGGAGCAAAATACTACTTTTCCTCCTTAGGGAGGAAAAGTGTTTATCGCCGCTTCCTGACCAATCAGAAAGCAGAATTTTACTTTTCCTCCTTTGGGAGGAAAAGTGAATGAACGGAACCATGTAGGCGCAACCTTTTTTTGCACTTTGAGTTAGGTATTCAATATTTTAAAATAAAATATGATTTATATTCTATCTGAAATTTATTATAAAAATTCTTATGATTTTTAAGTATTAAAAATTATCTATATCGTTTTTTAATTAGTTTTAATTTTAAATCCTATTCATTATGCTATTAAATTTTTTGACATTTTAATTTGAGCGTAGATTATTAACAAACTTATAATCTTCAATTGATTAGTCTTATTTATTTATAGAAAAGGGGGGCTCCGCTCCCAACTCTCGGCGGGGGTTTCAACCCCTGCACCCCCACCACCCAATCCTACATCTCTTCTGAACATACTTTATCAATGTCCAAATAAGAGGAAAATATTTAATTTAATTTTATTCAATTCAAGTAAATTGCAGGTATAACCGTAAGAGAAAACCGATAATATTAAATTTTTTTTCCAACCCAACGAATTACATTTTATGTTAGGGCAACTTATTTCAGATCGAGTATCATTTGGACTTTTAGATTTTATACCTGCTCGTTCTATCTAAGTATAACTAACACATGGGGGGGGGGGGTTTGTTAACGTTCAATTTTTTGTGCATTTCTTTGAAAAAGAAAAGCGCCCTCGTATGGGAAAATAGTATGTGACACACGGGAGCAAAATAGGCGTTTTCCGACGAGGGTATGTTTGCCGCCCGAGCGAAGCGAATATTGTGTCACAATATACTACTATAGAGCTAAAGCTGTGAATACATGCTCGGTATATTTGTAGCAACATAAATTAAAAAATAATAAATAATCGAACGGACGTAGCCCTCCATATTTGCAAAGTCATTATTTGTACACACATTGTACAAAAACAAAAAATATATCAGCATCAGTATAGTTTACGAAGCACGAATTGTACATGCGGTCTAAAGAAGCATAGTTTAGACTTGTTACATTTTTTCGAGTTTGAAAATTTAAATATTTAAAAAAAAGGTTTAAATGTAGAAATAAAAGAGCATAAAGAAATAAAAAAGCAAGAATGTAAATTTAATTATTTTTAATTTTTAATTTAATTTTATTTTATTTTTAGTAGTAATTTCTAGTTCAGATTCTTCGGAGGGGATTTTAAACAAAGACAGTCTAACTGTCATTATATTATCAGGTGTGTGAATAAGTCTTTCCCGTTTTTTTTTCAAATTTTGAGCCTTTATTGTGAAAACATGGTTACAAATGAATTATTGAAAGTATTGGCCATCGCTAGCTACAACTTTTTCCCATCTTTCTGGCAACATACGAATCCCGTTGCGAAAAAATTCGACCGGTTTGGCCTCTATCCAGTCATCCACCCATTTTTTGGCTTCCTCGTAGGAATGGAAGTGCTGGTCAGCCAAGCCATGCGTCATCGATCTGAAGAGATGGTAATCAGACGGAGCAACGTCTGGACTATACGGCGGGTGGGGTAGGACTTCCCATTTGAGCGTTTCTAAATATGTTTTCACCGGCGGTGCAACATGTGGGCGAGCATTGTCATGTTGCAAAATAACTTTGTCGTGCCTGTCGGAGTATTGTGGCCGTTTTTCTCGCAGTGCGCGGCTCAAACGCATCAATTGTCGTCGATAGACCTCGCCTGTGATCCTTTTATTCGGTTTCAGAAGCTCATAGTAAACCACACCTAGCTGGTCCCACCATATACAGAGCATGAGCTTGGTGCCATGAATATTTGGCTTGGCCGTCGATGATGATGCATGGCCGGGTAGTCCCCATGATTTTCTTCGCTTCGGATTATCGTAACGTATCCACTTTTCATCGCCAGTCACGATACGATGCAGAAAACCCTTTCTTTTATGTCGCTGAAGCAGCTGTTCGCAAGTGAAAAAACGCCGTTCGACGTCTCTCAGCTTCAGTTCGTACGGCACCCAATTTCCTTGCTTTTGGATCATTCCCATGGCTTTCAAACGCTTGGAAATGGTTGTTCGGTCAACTCCCAATGCTTCAGCAAGTTCTTCTTGCATTTGACAAGAATCTTCATCAAGCAAAGTCGCCAATTCTCGATCTTCAAAGATTTGCGGCCGCCCGGAACGCTCCTTGTCTTCCACGTCGAAATCACCGCTTTTGAAGCGTCGAAACCATCCGCGAACACTTGAATCATCGACACAACCTTCTCCATAAGCCTCCTGAAGCAATCGATGCGTCTCGGCAGCAGATTTCTTCAAATTGAACCAATAAAGTGAAACTTCCCGCAAATGACGTCGACTCGGCTCAAATTTCGACATTTTCACGATATCAAAAATCTATGATGCGAAAAATTTTTAACTAATGTGTTAGTATGGAATTGTTGACATATGAATAAGCTTTGATTATGACATATGTAACCATTGAATACTCGCACAGTATTGGTGGCGCCATCTCTTACAAAAAACGGGAAAGACTTATTCACACTCCTAATAGTATAATATATTCTTGTATAAAGACTGTAAGAGAAATAAGAACATTTATTAATTTAATTCACCGCAGTAGACATAATCACAATTTTGAATTAATATTATTTCTACTTATATTGTCCGATAAAAATTTTAAATATTAAATCTATACTGTATTGTTTATGGGACAGTTTGACTTATTACCTTTGACATTAGCATGATGAATGTATGAAAGTACATCTACCTATGCTATCAGGACATAGAGGGCCCCTGAATGAAGCCTGAAAGTGTTACTTTTATTCTTGAAACTTTTGAAAAATAACATAGAGAGTATTCCAAACTTAATCTATTCCAGCGCATACGGGGCACTTGTGCTATTCAATAGGCAGAATTGATATTAATAGCTATAAAACTAGACATGTTCTATGCGTTCATAATACATATATATACTACTGTGTACAATTATGAGTAAGACTTTATTTATAACTTTTGAAATATTTATTTATTCTTTTCAATCTAATTCATTTCCCTCAAAATACTCTCCCCCCTCGGATGCAATGCAACTATGCCAACGCTTTTTTCTATTTTCAAAACATTTTTTATACTTCTATTTCGGATTGGCTATCAGTTCCTTTTTTCGATTCGGCCTTTATTTCCTTAATCGAATCAAAGCCGTGTCCTCGAAGTGGTCTTTTGAGTTTACTCAATAGCCAGAAGTTACGCGGTGCTAAATCAGGCGAGTGCAATAGTTGCGGAACGATATTGGTTGAATTATTGGCGAAATGTTTACATAAAATCAATGCAGTGTGATCTGGTGCATTATCGTGATGCCAAAGCCAAGAGTTGTCTTTCCATAAATCTGGTCTTTTTAGACTAATAGCTTCACACAAACGACGCATAATGCTCAAATAATATTTTTTGTTAACCGTTTGGCTTGTTAGAAGAAATTCATAATGTACCTCACCACGATAATAGAAGAAAACAGCGAGTATAACATTGATTTTTGAGCGACTTTGGCGTGATTTTTTCGATCTCTGCTCTCCTTTGACATGACATGCGCTCCATTGATCGGTTATTTCTGGATTGTAAGCGTAGACCCAAGTCTCGTCTCCAATTATTATGCGTTCCATCTTGTCCTGATAGTCCGAATGCATCATTTCACAGATCTCCATGCGACGCTGTTTTCCCAAAAAATTGAATGTTTTTGGCACCAATCGAGATTTCATTCATTTCAGGCACAAAATTTCTTTCAAAATGGTGTTGACTGAACTATTTGAAATTCCAACAATATCAGGAAGTGCTCTAGTAGTCAATCGACGATTTTGCAGAACCAATTCTTTAATTTTGTCGACGTACTGTCCATCAGTAGATGCTCTCGGTTGTCTTTGATGTGGTTCATCTTCATCGCGTTTTCGACCTTCTTTGAACACTTCGTGCCAATCAAAAACACTTGCTCTTGACATTGACCTCTCACCAAAGGCCTTTTGCAACATTTTGAATGTTTCGGTAGCCGATATTTCATTTTGCGCACAAAATTTAATGCAACTTCTTTGTTGAATAATTCTAGAGATTATAAAAACCGAAGAAACAACTTTTCTTTGTTCATAAAACACAAGCATAACTATATGAAGATGATTGTATGAAATTGGCATAGATAGCTCTGAAAGTACTACCAACTTAAAAATAAAAACATTTGTCCGAATCGATAATCTCGGGAAGTTTGAATTGAAAAGTCTTACTCATATTTGTACACAGTAATATATATATATATATATATATATATATATATATATATATATAGTAATGTAGACATTAAATATAGCAATCTTTTTTCATACTATATTTATATTCGGAGTATTAGATAACAATTATAATACTAAGTTCTTACAGAATCATACTTCTTTACTTAAAAAAGTAAATAGGACATTCTTGGACCCATCGTTGACAACTTTACCAACTAATGAAGTATATAAGTTGTCAGAGGCATCCCAAACTAAATTGAAGGCCTTTGATCATTTGAGTAATCTTAAACGAATAGGGAATGAATTTTTGTCTTTACATAGGAAAACATTGACTTTTCATAGAAACAACATTTCATCAAAACTTAACAATGTACGGTCAATTGCCATATGTGAAAGTAAGTTAATACTGCATGTTATTATTACTAATGCTATTAATTTAAATTAATAAACTGATTTAAAATTCTGAAGGCATTTGATACAAATCTCTTATATGTATATTATTTTAATTATTGATTAATTTGTTCGAACAAAGAAAAGAATTGATGATGGAAAATGGAGTAGTAGTTGTATGCAATATAAATCACACATAAAATTTATAGAGGGCATGAAGATAGTCATAATATTCAATGCTGGAAATCTTCTTCAGTAGAGCTACTATTTTACAGTTGATTTATACCGATCATCTTTGACACGCTTCAGGTAATACTCAATTTGGTTGTGAGGTGGTAAAATATTTTCATAGTGTAAGGCTAGACTAATCAGAGGATGCAGAAGTGGGCCAAAATGTACATTATCCAAAGTATGGAGGGATGAGCAAAACCTAGAATTGCATGCTTATTGTAACAATTACGTGCCGAGTTCTTACTACTTCGTTCCTTCAACTTGGTACGACTCGGTCCCTAATAGCTTAGTACGCCAGCAGGTTTTTTATATAATTCCATGCGTCAATTAGTTTTTTCGTTTAATTATTAAACGTGTTGCCTTTACTGAATATATACTGGACTTTAGCTTGGGCTCAGCAGACATAGACTCTTGGACGTCCAATACACCATACAGTTTTGTTATAGAGTGCCACAAGAAGACATGCTATGAATGTACCAATATAATCAGAAATATTAAAATCAAATACGCGTAAATACGATTGTGTAAGTTCAATCACGCGGAGTCGTAGAGAGAGAGAGAAAGAGAGAGAGAGAGAGAGAGAGAGAGAGAGAGAGAGAGAGAGAGAGAGAGAGAGAGAGAGAGAGAATTTAAAATTAGAATTAGAAGCCTGAGGACTCGTGGTCTTTCATAGGCCAGCATAGAAATTTGACAATTATAGTCAAGCTATATATCATAACAAAAATTACTCATAATTTCAATATCGCATATATAAAAACAATTTTTAACAATATAAACATAAAATTATAATAATATAAATGTATAAAAGTAAAATATAATAACAGAGAAAATGAATCAAATACTAAGATAACGTTCTCTATAGAATCGAATCAGCGCAGGCTTAAAAACAGAGGTTTTATAGGAAGATCTTTATGTGCTGGTACCTCATTCCACAAACGTGAAGCAGCAATGGTGAACGAGTACATACTGCGTGTCAATCGTGCCCTATTAATAAATAGGTCATTGTATACATCTCGGAGCGAGGCTAAACTGATACTTTTTTAAAATTGTAACTTGTTATAAATATAAAGTGGTTCAGCGTATTTCAGTACAGATGCCAGTAACGTAAAGGTAAGATGATCTCTGCATAGATAATATGGTAAGATTCCTAGGGTCCTGTAGGCGGAGGAAATATGATCGGATTTTTTAAGGTCTAAAGCGAACCGAATTGCAGCGTTCTTATAGCGATGTAACTTCAGCATCAGTTCGGCGGAAAGGTGAAGAAAGAGAGAACAACAATAATCTAAGTATGGGAAGACTAGCTGCTCAATAAGTCTTACTTTTAACTGATGTGTAAAGCAGTTACTGCTTTTGCGTAATTCTGCTAACGATATAAAACATTTCCTTGCGGTGAGCATGCATTGCGGAGCCATGTTAAGGAGCTATCGAAGCTAATGCCGAGTATTTTAATAGTATTCGTGTACGCAACTCTATCAGGGTTTAACTGAAGTAACGTTAAATCAGAGATAGACAGTCGATTCACATAGTTCCTAGTACCTAACCAAATGGATTGTGCTTTACTGGCGTTGATAGAAAGGCCATTAGAAGTCACCCAAACAAATAGATTATGAAGGTCAATGTTTATCTTCGTAATTATTATTTCTAAATCACTAAACTGCCCGTTAATGTAAATAGTAAAATCGTCAGCGTAGAGGTGATGTTTACTATATTGGAGAACTAATGGAGCATCGTTAATAAATAGAGAAAACGGCAATGGAGCAAGTAAGCTACCTTGCGGAACCCCAGACGCGCGAGTCATAATAGAGGGATTTTCACCTGTGGTTGAGCTTACGTATTGTTTCCTATTAGATAGAAATGAGGCAATCCAGTTAAGCAAAGCATCAGAAAAACCAAAGTGTTCCAGTTTTCTGCATAATAAAGGTATATTAACCAAGTCGAAAGCTCGAGAAAAGTCAATCGCTATCAAAAGTACAACTTATATGTTATCGGCGGCTTGGCGAATGTCATCGCAAATTTTTAAAAGAGCTGTTTGTGTGCTATGTAGTTTTCTAAAACCCGACTGGTAGTTGTCTAGTATCTTATTTTCGATTATAAACCCGGAAAATTGCTTATATGCAACACATTCTAGAATTTTGGATGTACCGCAGACTATGCTAATCGGTTTATAATGACTCATTTCACGTGGCGGTTGACATTTAGGTCTTGGAATAACCTTTGCAATTTTTCAAGTAGTTGGGAATATTCCTGAATGTAAGGAAAAATTATAGATATTTACAAGTGTGGGTAAAATTATTGGCAGGATTTGTTTAAGATAATTTATTGGGATGTTATCAATCCTATGAGCCTTACAATGCATAGTAAGAAAAGCTTCGACGACTTCTATCGGTTCGATGAGGCGAAAAAAGAATCGAATATCTGAGGATATTCTTCCAGTGGGTCTTTGATCGGAGAGTGCACTATTCTGATTATCAGCAATGAAAAATTTATTGAGATCGTCTAGACTAGTAGGAAGTGAAAATGTTTGCTTGACCTTAGATGTAACACTCATTTTATTAATTAATTTCCATAGCTCTGTATTACTTCTAGCTGTTAACAACTTATTTGCGTAGTAATGTGGTGTATGAGCGCATTAAGAGTAGCCATTTTTACTTTCTTACGTAGAGTCTTATACGTACAAAGGTTAGTGGGGTGTTTAAATTTCCTGTACCAAGTCCACGCTCTATTTCTTGATTTAATAAGTTTGTTAATATCATGAGTTAACCACGGAGTGGTTTTGCGGGTTTTCCGAGTAATGGTGGCATAGGGAACATGAATATCATATATCGAATTTAGGAAATTATAGAAAAGTGAAACTTTCTCATTTACATCATTAGAGTGATCAGTGCTACTCCACTCGATATGACTAACATTCTTTAAAAAGGCATTCATTTCAAAATGACGAAATTGACGATAGGTAGATTTTGTTATAGATGTTTGTGGAACCGGAAGAGACATGTCACACAGAAGTGCATCATGTTCAGAGATGTTTGGAACATAAGTCTGGTTGAAATAAATAACCTTTGAAGGATAGCTAACACAAATGTAATCTATTGTGGACGAAGTTCCAACGTGATGAGTATGTTTGAGTGCAATCGGATTCAATTTACACACAGTGAAAAAATGTTTTAGGATAGTGCACGGAGTAAAGGTAACTGTCCAATTAATATTAAAATCGCCTACCAGTATGGAAAAGTCGTAAGTTGCATTGTAATTTAGAACCTATCTTCAGTGTCACTCCAAAAACCACATTTAGGGGGACTATTATCTATACAAAAAAGGACTTTTAAATTGCCAACATATAAAATACACATAAGAAATTCAGGCCTTTTAATATATATTTTAGACTGTTGTGAATAGTCCATAATCCTTGTCGAAATCGAATGGTGTACAACGATACCCACCCCTCCTCCACCTTTGCTGACTCGATCAATGTGATCAAAATTATAATATGGGATATCGAAAAAGGTCGATGCTCGCCTGGGTTTGAGCCAAGATTCACTAATAGCTAAGACATGAGGTTTCGCTGATTAGAGATATAATGTCCGTAAAATACGCTTTGAAGGATAGCGCATTAATATGAACAATGTGTAGATTGACATCATTTATATTATTATAAGTCATAATTTATCCAAGCAATTTTACGATCAATTTTTCTACGAAGAACCGGATATTTGAATCTATCATTGGCCACCTGAGAGCACGTGTTAGTTGGATTAATCTCGAAACAATTAATACATTTTAAATTTTCTTTGTTTTTACAAGATTGAGGATTGTGTTCATTGGCACAGTATACACAAGAGATTTTTTTATTACAATTAGTAGCTATGTGACCAAAGCCGTTACAGTTAAAGCATTGTAACACAGACACATGGTCCTCGATACGACAGGCCATCCATTTTATATTTAATTTTCCTTTGTTTAATAGCGATAGTCTATGTAAAGGCATAGTTTCTATAATACAAGAGCGATGTTTTTTTATTATGAGCTGGATAAATATAAACAATTTTTACTTCGTCAAGCTAAACTCCATTTAAATTTTGTTCGCGTATATAATGAAATATATCATCTTTATCCAGTTCGACAGGTATACCATGTACTATTAAGCGAGGGTTTTGTTTAACATTTGTTTTTATTTCAAGACCAGCAGTAGAAAGTTCGGAGCAATTTGCAAGTGCAGCCGCGTTACAATGATGCCCTTCGATAACAACAGAGTTTTTTGGACTAAACTAATGCGTTTAACTTGCAATTAAAATTTAGCAGGGTTAATTGTTTTCATTACTACTTCTTTAGTAGCATTAAAGAAGTTAAAAATTTTGCTGAACTTTCTGTTGGACCCATAATAATGCGATCATTGTTATTTATTGGCATAGTTTTATTATTACTGAAACGTACAAGGTTCGATAACTTGCTAACATGAGAAAACGAATCATGTTTATTTCGTTTGACAGCGTTAGCGTACGCTGTGTCGAGATCACCCGAAGTAGATTAACAATTGCCGATTTAATAGCACCTATGTTTATAAAAGTATCTGATATTGAGGATTTAAATTCACGCAAACACTGTTGTCTTTCTAGTAAACGTAAATAAGCGTTGGTGAGAGAATCGTAAACACTGGACATTTCTATTACGGCATCATGTAATAAGTCCTTTAATTCCGTAGATTTTTCTTTCGAGAGACGCTCTAGAATCGTGCGTTGCACTTCTTTCACTTTTAATTCCAGATCATTTCCCTCGGTTATTGAAAGTGGGGGACATCGAATAAGCCGTAGTCGGTGGTTTGTTGATTTCTACAACTACTGTCTTCTTTTGAACTGCCTGAGTCATTGCCGATTGTCTCTAACTCTCTGCTGCAGGAAGTCGTATCAGCTGATTTGATTCGTTTCTTACGAATCATAATATATTATGATAACTACAGATGGTAGTATGATCAACTCGAAAATTTTACGTAGTCGTTATTGCCAAAACAAATATTAATTAAAATAATATAATTTATATAGGCACTCGAAATGATTACAAATTAAAAGTCACAACAACAAAAAAAAACACAGTTTAATACACAGAAATACTTTGCAGTTATCGTTGAACTTAATAGTCGGCGTCGAATTCATCTTTGTAGTTGTTTTAGTTTCTTGTGCGATGCTTTCAATATGGCGAGCAAGTAAGCGTCTTGTCGTTTATCTTAGGAAATAGGTAGAATTCGATAATGGGGGGTATAAATATGAACCCAAACTGTTGAATGTACAATAAGCACTGAGCAGCCGATGATCTATCCACCTGAAACAATTGATCTCCCAAAAAAAGATGTTGAACAGCAAGAATTTGAATTATGTTAGGAGCTATGTGAAACGTGTGTGAAATACTCACCCAGAAAAGCTGAAGAGGGAAAGAGAGAACGAGAGAGAGAGAGAGAGAGAGAGAGAGAGAGAGAGAGAGAGAGAGAGAGAGAGAGAGAGAGAGAGCCATCGTATTCTATAAGGGTGTCAGCATATATGTAGAAGAGCACGTATATTGTAATAATATTTCCTTCCTATTTTATCGATATCCCACTTTTGGGGCGCAGTTAAGAATTTTATTGCGTTTGCTTGGCAGGCTCTGAGTGTCCAAAGATCTGATGTCAACAATGATGCCGACAACAGATACTCCTCATGAAGACGGATTCAAGGCCGCCGGCATACAAACATTTTACATATTAAATTCTAGCTGCACCGCTATGTGCGGTCTGTATTGCGGTTGTTCGTACCTTACCGATGCATCAGTCTCACGGTATGTTGTATGACGATCTTGTTTCATCAGCTCGCGCACAGCATCAATGTTTTCTGGCACAACAATTTTCACGGATTTCGTCCTGGAGCGTACTGCGGCCACGATTAAATTTACGACACCGGCGTTTCACAATGGTCAAAGATGGGGCGTCATCGCTAGAAGTCGAAGTAAGTTGATCGATGCACTCTTGTCTTGATCAGCCACCTTGAAAGTCGTAAAAAATCATCGCACGAAAATTTTCACGAGTTAGTTCCATTTTTTTGCTTAGACAAAAAGTCGCTGCAAATAACACAAGTTATACTTATATGACAAAACGTTCTGAAGAAGGTTATGGTGAAAAAGGTCAAATTGTCAATTGGACATCAGATGGCACCTGCAAACACTTGGTACGTCAAGGCTCAACATAGAAATAGCAATCTTTGTATTATTATAATATGAAAAACTCATGCGAAGCTATAAAAATAATTTAATGTTAATACATTTCATTTCAATTTATGTTCGAAGCTGATCTTGGCGAACGGGACAGAAGGCAAGTAGGCCACGCCATCGAGTAACGCAGCTGTTATATTTAAATTATTCAAGTTTATTTAATTATAATTATTTTAAGTATTTGATAACAAATGCTAAATTTTTTATCTTAAATTAAATAGAAAGACTTATTTACCTCATCTAACCGGATCTTCGAAAACCGCGTGGGTTAATTAAGAAGAGGCGGGGATAATTTCAATTCCAACTCTGGCAAGTTGAGCGATATCGAAAATGAAAATTTTGAAAAAATTAGCACGCACTATAATCACTTGGCGATTGATCAAACAAAAAGATACAAAAAAATAGTTTTAATGACTTACACAAAATCTATTTCTCTGCCTCACCCAGCAAGCCAGAGTTTGAAATTTTTTTTAGAACTCTTCTAAGCTCCATCTCGTGCTTGGATGGGATTTTAATCAAAGTGGACTAAATTAGAAAAAACGAACTAAAAAGAATAATAATTTATTTAAATAATTAAACATAGTTCTAAAACAGTTGTAATAAATAAATAATATATATATAGTAAAGATATGTTCTTTGTCGCCGTGCCTGCTTATTTCTGAGGAAAAAGAAACAAAAATTAATAATAATTTAATTGAATTCTGGTATGGGACTACAATTAAAAAAATCCTATTATATTCGTTAATTAGTTCTTCCTCACGTCGAGTTTACCGAACTTTGTTGCTGTCTGTCTCCCCGACAACAGATCCCCTCTTATAGCTAGTTTTGATGGCGCCGGTAAACTCAGGTTATAAGAAAATAAATTTATTATTGCGTTCGAAAATACGTACAGCTAATAATTGTCTTTAGTTATTAAACTGATTATGTTAAAGTAGTTATAATTAATAAGAATGATAGTGACGATAAATACAATATATAAGTTTTTATAAATGATTTATTATTATAATTATCCGTGGAATCGTAAGCAAAATGATCTTATATTTGGCATATCTTTATTATATATATATATATATATATATATATATATATATATATATATATATATATATATATATGGTAAAGCATCAGAGTATGTGTCTCCATAAGTCCGTATAATGTTCAACAGTTTTAAATAGAAATTTTATATAATGATACTACGAGGGTGGTCCCAGAAGTACCTGTCCAACCAATAAAACTCAAAAATTTTGAAAAAAAATATATTGATTTTTCAACATAATCTCCTGTCAGGTCTATACACTTCTTTCATAGATGTTCCATAAGTTTGAAATCCTTTTTATAATAAAAATTGTCGAGCTCCTTATAATAGCCATTAACTGCCGACATCACCTCTTCATTGTTGGAAAATCTTTGACCAGCGAGCCATTTTTTCAAATCTGGGAACCGAAAATAATCCGAGGGAGCTAAATCTGGCGAATAGAGTGCATGGGGTAGGAATTCAAACTTTAATTCATTAATTAATAAATATTTTTTATTGGTCTTACAGTCCAATCAATTCAATCTAATAATAAAAATAAAAATAAAAATTTAGTTTTGAGCTCGCTACGGCTCCTCATCAGGGACTGTTTTTTTTCAGCTAATATTTTATTTTCAGATTAGTCTACGGGGATGAATGTAAACAAGGACAGTCTGACTGTCATTATAATTTTAATTTAATTTTTAATTTAATATTTATTTTTATTTTTAATTTTTATTTTATTTTTGATTTTTATTTTTATTTTTATTTTTAGATTGAATTTATTGGACTGTAAGACTAATAAAAAAAATATTTATTAATTTGTATATGGGAAGTCGACATACGTACAATTAAATTACTTTAATTCGTTAATTTTTGCGAGTGCAATAACGGATGTGTGAGCTGGTGCAGTGTCTTTGTGGAACAACATTTTCTTCTTAGCCAAATGCGGCCGTTTTTGCTTGATTTTTTCGCTCAAACGTTGCAATAAGTTCACATAATACTCGCTAATTTGAGTACGAGGCCTAACTCTGAGATGTTAGCGTTCGTTTGTATCACGAATCACGGTCAAGAGAGGTCTGGTGTATAATGGTACTTAACATTTTTCTTAGTCAGTCGAGTGAGAGTCTCAGCAAGCGTCGCAAGTTTCTAACCTTGCGATACCAGCACTCAAAACGTAGAAACTTACGAAGTTATTAATAAATAAATAGTTAATTAATAAATATTTTTTCATTGGTCTTACAGACCAATCAAACAATCGAAAACAATACGTAACAATATCAATACATATCTACATTAACATTAATACATCAATAGACAAAAATAATAAAAATAAAAATTAAATTAAAAATTATAATGACAGTCAGACTGTCCTTATTTACAGTAACCCCTGTAGACTAATCTGAAAATAAAATATTAGCTGAAAAAATTTTTTGTTAGTAAAGTGCAGTCTGACTGTCCCCAACGCCCTTACTTAATTGAAGATCCAGTCCAACGTTTCGAGCTTGCTACGGCTCCTCATCAGGGACGTAAAAACGTTGGACTGGATCTTCAACTGGGTAAGGGTGTTGGGGACAGTTAGACCGCACTTTACTAACAAAATTTTTTTTCAGCTAATATTTTATTTTCAGATTAGTCTACGGGGGTTACTGTAAATAAGGACAGTCTGACTGTCATTATAATTTTTAATTTAATTTTTATTTTTATTTTTATTATTTTTGTGTATTGATGTATTAATGTTAATGTAGATATGTATTGATATTGTTACGTATTGTTTTCGATTGATTTGATTGGACTATAAGACCAATGAAAAATATTTATTAATTTGTATGTGGGCAGTCGACAAAAGTACAATTAAATTAGAAAGTTGTTTTAGATTCTTAAGTACGACATAAGTTAAGATTGGTGCAACTTATTCAGTTTTAGAATTGTCACAATCTACGAGGATGCCGAGGAACCGAAGCTTTCCGAGTTAGAATGTACTTTTATGCCAATTTATAGTAAGGAGAGTATTAGAAATTTACGGTGCTCGATAAAGCTTTCTGTAGTCGAGCCGATACTGTACGCACGGGTTCATTCGACTAATCCCATATCCGGAACTGTGAAAGTAGAGAGGTGCCATGGTTCCTCCTGTGGGGGGCCTGATGGTAAGCGCTACTGAGTTACAGTCGAAATATATAATGCACTTCTCAATTTCAGTAAGATTACATAAATTTAAGGGGCGGGAAGTGCTGAGTGTTGAACTCAATATGTGATAATCCATCAGAATCGATAGCTTCCATTTGACAAATCATTATGACGTGGATAGACCACTCACTGGTTCATCTGCGAATTACGCCTTGATTGAGCATTTGGAACACTTGTGCATGGATCTACAGCTGAACATTTTGAGAGACCGAGTAGTAGAACTGTTTAATTGATCGCGCATTAGGAAACATCGATCACGTGTTCCGTCCCATGCACGTAGCCTAGAGGCTGATGACTTGGCGATAGCATGCCGTCGAGAACTTCTTCCATTTGTTGACGCTGACTGTTTGCATTTGCCAGATCAATAAATGCTACAAATATGCTGAAGTAACAGAGATCGTGCAAAGTTATATAGTATTGTACCGTCGATTAATATAGTGATGTAGCGCGTCTGGACGATAGCATTGGAAATGTGATAGAAGTCCACACATAGTAGAGAGTCAGTTTCCATATCAGGAATTGAAATAACGTCAACTCCATTTCGCTACCTACAATCAAAAAAGATTTGTACTATGATCGGTTCACTTTTCCTAGTCGCGAGTCGAGCGTCGGGACCGGGGAAAGATAGAACTAAATAACCGAGGGCAGATGCAATCTGCAAACTGATTGATAGGCGCTGAGTGCTGTGCGATCAACCCCTGTATCAGGTAGTGTGTGTGAATGTCGTATGTACTGATCTGTATCTACTATTCTGAACACCAATCTGGATCAGCATGACTGAGTCACGGTCGTGATGCTCATTCTTTACAGACAGATGCGAACAATCATTATTATCAAGTATGTTCGAGGCTGCGTGCTGATTATTAGCGGTGTCACAAAGTGTAGGGGCAGATTTTGTCATTTCTATTGTATTTTTTTCACATTATCAACATTCAGGGCAACTACGCAAGATATGACCGAACTAGCTAGAACCCTAGCTCAAAAATCGTGAGTTAAGGTGCGCTCACAAACTTTGATTTCGGGCGCTGAATGGCTTACGTATCAGCCTTCCTGTAAAGGTTGTCTTTCTATTTGATATCGGTAAAATGGAATCGTTTGTTCCAGCGCACGGTGAACTTGGGTGAGCTTAGTGACTGCTCCTTTAATTTAGTATGCGTGCGAAACTTAGGACGCGTGCAAGGCATTTCATTCAGTTGAAAGACCATTCAGGTACAATGTTCTCCTTGCGTGACGACGGCGGCTTATAGTTACGTTGCAAATTGAATATGCATTTGGCTTATCGTGCAATCAGCTGATTCATACTGATAATCTTCTGCTGCGAAAGTAATTTCTTTATCTCGGGAAGTAGATTCCGGTAGATCAGGGCGAGCTGCTTATCATTCGACTATGATTCTTCGAAACTTTTTGAGGATCGTGAGCATACAGAAGGCATAGTTGCCTATTGGCCTTGTGTTCGGCGTAAGCCGTTGTGCTCTGCCGATAAATTCAGCTTGAAAATATATATTAATGCCATCGCTGCTACGTGCGGAATTGCAGAACTCCTGCCATGTATTTCAGTCCTTACGTGATAGATGATCTTAATGCAAGGTCACGTTGTCTAAAAGCTCAGTTATTGTATTAATCATATCGTCGTCGGGTAGTGGTATGAGCCTGCGATATTACGCACTATGATACTTCACACTTTTTTTGCACCGTTGAATCGAATTTTCCATTGGTGCATAGTTTCACCATTATTCATGCGCTGATCCATTCTATTGGAAAACATAGATCGGGTTTTAGCAAAAGAAAAGTTATTCACATCTTTCTTGTTGATGTGAGTTCCCCCCTCCAGGCCCGTGGTACCGATGTGAGTAGGGAGTCGAAATCATTAGCTCGCCGATTTGTCTGCTCTTCTTCTTCCAAGTACTTGAGATCGTACTTGTATCCAAAAGCGATGCAACCACACCATAGAGTTGGTTGTTGCTGCTGTACATGCTTAATAAAAATGGATGAATTTCATTTTGTCTCTTTTTTCTTGTACGATACTATTCTGCTGCTTCATATATGCTTGCAATATTTATCGTTTCAATAGATGACGGCCAAGCCAAATATTCATGGCGCCAAGCTCATGCTCTGTATATGGTGGGACCAGCTAGGTGTGGTTTATATGAGCTTCTGAAACCGAATGAAAGGATCACAGGCGAGGTCTATCGACGACAATTGATGCGCTTGAGCCGCGCACTGCGAGAAAAACGGCCACAATACTCCGACAGGCACGACAAAGTTATTTTGCAACATGACAATGCTCGCCCACATGTTGCACCGCCGGTGAAAACATATTTAGAAACGCTCAAATAGGAAGTCCTACCCCACCCGCCGTATAGTCCAGACGTTGCTCCGTCTGATTACCATCTCTTCAGATCGATGACGCATGGCTTGGCTGACCAGCACTTCCATTCCTACGAGGAAGCCAAAAAATGGGTGGATGACTGGATAGAGGCCAAACCGGTCGAATTTTTTCGCAACGGGATTCGTATGTTGCCAGAAAGATGGGAAAAAGTTGTAGCTAGCGATGGCCAATACTTTCAATAATTCATTTGTAACCATTTTTTCACAATAAAGGCTCAAAATTTGAAAAAAAAAACGGGAAAGACTTATTCACATACCTTATATATATATATATATATATATATATATATATATATATAGATTTCCAACGTTGTTTTCAACAACATTTCAGTTGAAACGTTTCCATAATATTACTTTTGACATATTACAAATGAAACATTTCAGTCATATTACATTTGAAATATTACTATTGAAGTCGCTAAGTGGAGTTGAAATTTTGGTGTTTACAAATAAAAAATCGCCTATAGTATATAAGAGTAAATGGAATACCAGTACGAGTATCGTTCTTCTAATAGTTTTCCGCAGAAGATTAAAGCATTACTTTTGTTCGCACCTATTTTTTAAAAATATTATTTATACATTCCTCTTTGACCGATAGTAAATAATAATAAAATGATTATGATTGTAGCTTTTTTACAATTCTTTAATTATATTTCTGAATTTTTTCAGTAATATAAATGAGATATTTCTCACAGTGCTCAGATATATTACATTTTAATTATTGCGCGCATTTCATGCTGCATACAAATAAAGGTCACATTACAGAAATATTTCAGTTATATTACTGAAATTTGAATATTTCAAATGTAAAATTAAAATCAAACATACCTTTTGGAGAAGTTTGAAGTGTTCTTTTGGCAGGGCTATGGAACTTTGAGGCCTTTTTCTGAGAATCGCATTCATTGATAAAAAAGGTGTAAAATCTAATTTCAATGCTTTGTTTTTAGATCTAAACAATTCAAATATTATGTATTCAAGATTACTAGATTATGAAATGTTTCTTTTCTTAATTTAATAATGTTTGGTTACTTAAATATTATAAGATAGCACAAAGTGAAATGAACTTTGGGCTTAATATCGGGATTCGTATGTTGCCAGAAAGATGGGAAAAAGTTGTAGCTAGCGATGGCCAATACTTTCAATAATTCATTTGTAACCATTTTTTCACAATAAAGGCTCAAAATTTGAAAAAAAACGGGAAAGACTTATTCACATACCTGATATTTTATATAACTATATTTTTTATATTTCATACATTAAAAAATTAAATTATATTTTTTCTTTTAAAAAAATGTATTCTCTGCTTAATTTATTATTATTATTATTTGTATCCATTATTTGTATTATTTGACTCGAGTTCATTTCAATATCGTATATACGAGGTCAGACAATTAAGTAATGCGACAAAATTCAATAAACCAGTATATTTAAATATTAAGGTACATCGCGGCAATCCCCTCCAAGGAATCCCTCACGCATCTATACACTTATTCCAGCGGGTTTTCCAGTTTTCGTAACTATTCTGGAACACTTCTTGTGGGGCCTTTCCGAATACCCTCGTCACAGATCCATGGATGTCTTCAACGGAGTCAAAATGTTGACCTGACGAATTTCTTCGAATGGGAGAATAGAAAAAAGTCGCAGGGTGACATATCCGGTGAATAGGGCGGTTATGGTAACGTTGCGATACCTGTAGACGCCAAAAACTGAGAGATATTGAATACAGTTTTCGTGATGCAGAGCCCAAGTCTTCGCGATCCGTGGACGTACTCTGAGCATCCTTTTTCGTAATTTTTCGACAACATTACGGGAGAATACTTTATTTACGGTTTGTCCAGCTGGTACAAACTCTTTGTGAACCACTCCTTTGCTGTTGAAGAAGCAAATGAATATGTTTTTCACATTGAACTTGCTCGTCTCGCCTTCTTTAGCCTTGGTGCTCCAGGAGACAACCACTGTTGGCTTTATCGTTTAGTTTCGGAGTCATATTCAAAGAACCAACTTTCATCATGTGTGTGAACTTCCCCATATTGTGGGGACCTTATTTGTGCGGTTGATAGAGGAGTTGTCTCTGGGTACTTTAGCGTTATCTCTTTCGTTAATATATAGAGTCTTATCGCAAGAGATTCTAAAGTAGACTCCATTTTTCTGATTTATACCTCTATACTGTGCGATGATCAGGCTGTATAGCTGATACAGTCTAATACGCGCAGAACATTAATATCAAATTAAAGTGTGAAATGAAAGTAATTGGGCAATGATCCCGATTAGTGATCGAAGGCCCAATAATCAAAACAATACGAGCGCGAATATTGAATATACCTGCCCCGCGAACTTACACCAAGGGTTAGCAGAGAAGGACTCGCGCGCGTTGCGATAGAGGTGCAGTCGCGCTACGAAACGGCAACACAGTAAAGGCATTAGCCACTGTATTTCGAGAGCCTCATTTTCATTAGATAATATAAAACATTAGTTTGTGATACTTTTATATTATTTGATATACAGCGGACGTAAAAAGCATACGTTCAAATAAATATGATTATAAATACATAAATAATTAAATGTGTGCGAGCATCACCGAGGACAAAAGTATATGATTAATTATTATTTACATAATTTGTTGTAATAATTATTATTATTATTAGTATAATTAAATATTATCTAGACTCTGAAAGAATTAAACACTAACGTAATTATTATTGACATTATTATATTTTGTTAGAATAATTACCATTACTGTTATTATTATTTGTTATTATAATTATTACTAATATTATTATAATAACTAAATATTATTTAGAATACGGGCGACCTCAAGGGCAAAATCGCAAATTAGCATTATAATTATATAATTATAATGCGATTATTATTATTATATTATTGTAAAATGATTATTATTATTTTTCAGCGGCTCGATACGAAATTAGTCGATTGGTGGCGTAAACACACGATCGACTAGTTTTTCGTGTATAAAAGAATGAGTTTTCCGCCCCAAAATCAGTGTTCTCGGTGATAACTACCTAGAGCTATTTCGACTCCAGATCTCTAGTAATCTTGCCCGTCTGAAAATCCTGAATAGTATAGTCGCGATACTGGTTTCGTGACGCTCCATTAATGACCAGTCGTTTTCACTGAAACTTCTCCTTTTTCCTTATAAGACTTAATCCTGGTTGACTGGCGCTCGATTAAAGACCAGCGACCTTACTATGCCTCAAGTGACTTGATCCTGCGTGCGCGGCGCTTAATTAAAGCTCAGCGGTCTCACTCCGAACTCCAAATCAAGTGGTGTTCCTGGGTAAACAGACTCTGACATGTTTTAGTGCTTGCGAAAAAAACCTGATGGCGGGTTGAGCGATCAGGGACCGAGGCTGGTTGTTTTGTTACAGATCAGGGGGCCCGATAATAGAAGTGCGTATTATATTAGGTTGTCAAATATCTCCCTTCCGCTTTTTTGCTCTTTATTCAATGCTTTATAAAAAGTGTTACAGTGGTCAGATTTACTTCAAATATGCGGCATTTTGTTCGATAATCTGTTTCCATTTAGACGGCAACTTCATAATACCCCTCTCGTAGAAACCCCTCTCCTCATTTGCGAAGAACTCGAACAGATACTTTTCACAAGTCTCTTTTGAGTCTAAATTTACACCATCAAGGGCGTTCAATTTGGACAGGAACAGGTGGTAATCACTTGGCGGTGTGTATTCGGGCTATATGATGGATGCGATAAAACCTCCCATCCGCACTCCCATAGTTTATGACAAGTCATCAACGAAGTGTGTGGTCTGGCGCTGTCCTGATGAAACACTACACCCTTTCTGTTGGCCAATTGTAGATGCTTCTCGTCGATGGCTTGCTTCAAGCTATCCAGTTGTTCACAGTAGATGGTAGAATTATGCGTCTGGACATATGGGAGCAGCTCATAGTGGATGAATCCCTTCCAATCCCACCAAACACACAGCAAAATCTTCTTGGCCATCAATTCCGGCTTGACCACTGTTTGGGACCGTCCACCGGCCTCGGACTACGACCGTTTTCGCTTTCATATGTAATTCATTTTTCGTCGCCAGTCACCATCTACTTCAAAAATGGGTCGAGCTTGTTCCGTTTCAGCAGCACATCGCAAGCGTTGATTTGGTCCAGAAAGTTTTTTTGCGTCAAATCATGCGGCACCCAAACATCAAGCTTTTTTTTATATCCAGCCTTCTGCAGATGGTTTAAAATGCTTTGGTGACTAACTTTCATCTCCTGGGCGATGTCACGAGATGACACATGCCTGTGTACTCGATAAATTCCATGATTTGATCGGTATTCGTCGTCACAGGTCTTCTGCTGGATGGCTTGTCCATGGTGTCCATGCTGGTGTTTTCACCAGCTCTGAATTGTCGAAACCATTCCTCTGCGGTTTGAAGTGATAGCGTACCATCTCCCAAACCACCATTAATGTCACGGAATGATTCTCTAGCGGATTTGCCTTTGACGAAGGAAAACATTAAAATAGCGCGAATTTCGGCGTTAGTGAACTTCATGTTTTTCATAACTTTTGAACGCAATATTCAAACTAATCATGCATAGTGTCGTTTTGTACGTTATATCAAGAGCTTTCGAATGATGTATAGTATTATCAGATACGAGCTCTGCATCGCTTTGTAGATAGCTGCGAAATTCATAAGACAAAAAGTCTGAAGGGGGATATTTAACAACCTAATAATAATTACTTGTGTAAATTTTAATTGTATGTGTGTGTGAATGTGTGTGCATGTGTGTGTGTGTGTGTGTGTGTGTGTGTGTGTGTGCTTAATTAATAAATATTTTATCGGTCTTACAGTCTTTATAATATCATATATTAGTTAAAATAATGACAGTCAGACTGTTTTTGTTTATGATCGCCCCCGTAGAATCTGTAATAAAACTTATTACTACAATAAATTATATCAGAAAATTAAAAATAAAAACAAAATAAAATTAATAATAAAATAAAAATAAGAATAAAAATACAATAATAAGTAAAATAAAAATATAAAATAATAAAAATACTTATTTTATGTTAGTAATGGGCAACCTGACTGCACCCACCACGTTAAATTTAGAATCACCTTCTTGTTCGATGTTTCGAACGTCTACGGTTCTTCCTAGGAACTTTGCACTTATCTATGTGATTTAAGATGTGCTGATTATGGATGTCATAATGACTTTTGATGAGAATCAAATTTTTAAGACAAAAACTGTACCAATAAAGATTATTCAAATACGTTTTATAAAATGTTATATTTATTAAAATTTAAAAAGTAGTTTAAATAAAACTCGTCAAAATAAGTATTTTTAAAGTTCACTTACAAGAATCAATATATTTAAACAGTTATGATTTTTTGAAGTTCAAATTTAATCAAAAACTTTGGCTACTTTGATAATGTAAAAAATTGTGTTTAAATAATTTACAATCGCTATTTATGTAGAATGTTGAATTTTATAAACAAGTCAATTAATTTCGAATTTATAGGTAATGAAGGCTATAAGGAGGGGAACTTAGTTTCCGACCTTCATGTTTAGAGGGCGATATAAATTGTTTGAAAACTCAAATGTGTCGGATCTAATACTTTTTTAATTGTGGAATTTACTAATAAAATTCAATTAACCGGTACCATCATTTGTGTAAATATTATAATTTTTTGATCAGTAAAAAATGAATCGTGATAAATCGTTTTTTCGATATGTCCTTTTGCACTGCTTTGATTTGAAAGAAAGTGTAGCACAAACTTATCGATCGCTTCAAGAATGTTATGGCGAACAACCTCCATCGCTAGCAACATGCCAAGAGTGGTTTCAGTGGTTTAGAAGTGGAGATACTAATGTTAGTGACAAAGAACGTTCTTGACAACCGAAGTAGTTTGTAAATAGTGAATTGCAACCATTATTGAACAAAAACTCAACTCAAACGCAGAAAGAATTCGTTATTAAGTTAGGAATTAGTGACAGAGAAGTTGGCAAACGTTCAAATGTGATGGGAAAGCTTAATAAGGAAGGTAAATAGATACCATAGATTTGACCAAAATTCCCATTATGAATCGATACATCGCACTGTCTTTGCTTGTCAGGCATAAAAAGAAGAGTTTTCTGTAGCGTATTGTGACTGGTGATGAAAAGTAGATCTATTATGACAATCCTAAGCGCAAAACGTCGTGGGTGGATTCAGGCCAACTGTTCACATCGACACTAAAACGGAATATCCACGGCCAAAAGGTATTGCTGTGCATTTTGTGAGACCAACAGGGTGTGCTGTACTACGAGCTGCTAAAACCAAATAAAACTATCACTGTTGACGTATAAAAACCGCCTACTGAATGATTTGCAACAGAAATTGGTCGAATAGGAAGTATTGTCGCACCCAGCGTGCTCGCCAGACACGACCTTGTTGATAGACTCTACCGGCATGTTCAACAAATGCATTTCTGGCTAATTGGATAGCCTCGAAACTGCCATCGTTCTTTTGTCTCAATATCGCCATATTGCCAGAAAGATGGAAAAAGAAGTAGAAAATGACGGAAAATATTTTAATTAAGATAACGTGTATCCATTTTCCACCATAAATGTCCTTCTTCCGTTCAAAAAGGTCGGAAACTAAGTTCGCCCTCTAATATTAAAAGATTGAAAAATTGGAACTTTAAAAAATTAATAATTTTTCATATTCATTTTTAGAAACCGAATGATTTTTAAACAAAAAACCTTTTAACACGTTTTCATGAGAAATACACATTTATTGAACTCAATTTTGTACTCAATATTTAAGTCATAAGAAATATTCCTGTTAAATTACTGCAGGAATTATAATATTTTAAACATAATGTTCTAGACATATTACGAAAATATATCTTGGGGGATAATATAAAAATACCCAATGTTAAGTAGAATGGTAGATGTCATACTCGTACATGTAAACATTGTACTTATCCATTAAAGAAATGTCGACATTCATTACATGATTTATAATCTATAATATTTGATCAATTAATTCACAAATTGAAATAATTTATGTAGTTTATATGTTATAATTATGGTATTATAACGTTTCCCTTTTCCCCTCGGGTTAGCTTACACGGTAGCGCCAGGATCAGTTTGAAAGCAAAGGGAGTTATAATCGGTAAAATCGGAAATATATTAAGTTGTCAAATATCTCCCTTCCGCCTTTTTGCCTTATGAATTTCGCGGCTATTTACAAAGCGCTGAAAAGCTCGTATCTGGCAATACTATACATTATTAGAAAGGTTTTGATATAACGTACAAAACCATGCTATGCATGATTAGTTTGGATATTGCGTGCAAAAATTATAGACGTGCAAACATGGAGTTCACTAAGGCAAAACCGCTAGAAAAACGATCCGTGAGATTAATAGTGTTTTGGGGGATGGTACGCTATCACTTCGAACCGCAGAGGAATGGTTTCGACGATTCAGAGCTGGTGAAAACGACACCATGAATAAGCCAGCCAGAGAAAGATCTGTGACGACGAATACCGATCAAATCATGGAATTTATCGAGTTAGACCGACATGTGGCCTCTCGTGACATCGCCCAGAAGATGAAAGTTAGTCACCAAACCAATTTTAGACCATCCGCAAAAGGCTGGATACAAAAAAAAGCTTGCTATTTGGGTGCCGCATGATTTGACGCAAATAAACCTTCTGGACCGAATCAACGCCTGCGGTGTGCTGCTGAAACGGAACGAGCTCGACCCATTTTTGAAGTAGATGGTGACTGGCGACGAAAAATGAATTACATATGAAAGCGAAAACGGTCGTGGTCCGAGGCCGGTGGACGGTCCCAAACAGTGGTCAAGCCGGAATTGATAGCCAAGAAGATTTTTCTGTGTGTTTGGTGGGATTGGAAGGGAATCATCCACTATATGCTGCTCCCATATGGCTAGACGCTGAATTCTACCATCTACTGTGAACAACTGGACCGCTTGAAGTAGGCTATCGACTCGAAGCGTCCACAATTGGCCAACAGATAGGGTGTAGTGTTCCATCAGGACAACGCCAGATCGCACACTTCGTTGATGACTCGTCATAAGCTACGGGAGTTGGGATTGGAGCTTCTGTTGCATCCACCATATAGCCCGAATATAGCGTCGAGTGATTACCACCTGTTCCTATCCATGTCGAACGCCCTGGGTGGTGTAAGTTGGACTCAAAAGAGACTTGTGAAAAGTGTCTGTCCGAGTACATCGGAAATAAGGAGAGAGGGGTTTCTGCGAAAAGGGTATTAGGAAGTTGCCGTTTAGATGTAAACAGATTATCGAACAAAATGGCGAATATTTGAAGTAAATCCGACCACTATAATAAGATATTTGACAAGCTAATATGATAGTAGGAATACGTTTATGCATATCCAAAAAATTCCTTTAAACAGTTTTTTTTATTATTACGACGGTGGATTGATAAGTTTCCGGCCTAACTAAGAGATGGCGCCACTAGGCCTACCTTAAGGTGGTGTTTTATAGTACCATCCTTAGATAGATTGTAGCTATAGTTTCAGTGCGATTACCATATTAGTTTAGGTTTGAGAATACGCTGAACAAGACGCCTCTGTATTTTTCGTAAAAATGGAAAAGCTGGAAAATTGTGCTGGCATCAAATACTTTTATTTGAAGGGCTTATCGCCGAAGTAAATTAAAGAAGAGATGGACTCAACACTAGGGACATCCTGCCCATCATATTCAACCGTTGAGCAGTGGGTTTCCGATTTTAAAAAGGGTCTTATGAGCACCTGTGAGGTGCCTCGTTCAAGACGTCCCATTGAGGTCACAGCTTCAGATATGATCGAAAAAATCCATCAAATAGTGCTGAAATACCGCAATTAAAAGTGGTTGAGATAGCTGAGACTTATAAGGTGTCATATAAACGTGTACAAAATATTTTGTACCAACATTTGTATATGGAAAAGCTGTGTGCAAGATGGCTGCAGCGTTTGCTAAAAGTCGACCAAAAATTGATTCGAAGGAACATTTCTACCGCCAATTTGGCGTTGTATAAGCGTAATCCAAAAGAATTTTTGCATCGATTCGTAACCGTTGACGAAACTTCGGTCCACCACTACACTCCTGAAACGAAACAACAGTCTAAACAGTCGATTGAACCAGGAGAACCTCAAAGAAGGCAAAAACAATTTTTCAGCGAACAAGGTTATGGCTACTGTTTTTTGGGATGCAAGAAGTATTATATACATCAATTACCTTGAAAAGGGTAAAACTATCACTGGTCAATACTAAGCAAACTTATTGCAACGTTTAAGCCACGAAGTGAAAATTAAACGACCTGATTTGCGAAGAAAAAAATCTTGTTTCATCACGATAACGCACCAGCGCACACGTCGATCGTTGCATTAGTTAAAATCAACGATCTGAAGTTTGAATTTCTGCCGCACCCTCCCTATTCTCCAGACCTAGCTCCGAATGACTATTATCTGTTTCCTAATTTCCAAAAAATGGCTTGGCGGTAAGAGATTTGCGGATAATGAAGAAGTCATCGAAGCTGTAAATGGGTATTTTGAGAAGCTTGACGAATGAGTCTATAGAGATGGCATTAGTAGACTAGAACACCGCTATGAGAAATGTATCAGCCTTGGAAGAGATTATATTGAAAAATAAAAAAACACCCTCGTATAATACTTATATTTTGTTTTATTTTTTTTTAATATCTACATTTAAACTCTTTGTGTTTATAAAAATTACTGTATATTAGGAGGCGAACTTAGTTTTCGCCCTTCACCGTTAGATGGCGATATAACTAGTACGAAAAGTCTGATATATTGGATCTAGTACTTATTTTTTAGTTTTGGCATTTACGAATGAAATTCAGTTAACAGGCACCATCACTTGTGTAAGCATAATAATTTTTTGATCAGTGAAAAATGGAGCGTGATAAATCCTTTTGTCGACATGTCCTTTTGCACTATCTTGATTTGAAAAAAGTGCAGTAGAAACTTGTAGATTGTTTCAAGAATGTTATGGCAAACAAGCTACTTCGCTTACAGCAACTTAAGAGTTGTTTCCGCGGTTTAGAAGTCCAGATACTGATGTTAATGACAAAAAACGTTCTTGACAACCGAAAAAGTTTGAAGATAGTGACTTACAAGCATTATTGGACGAAAACTTAACTGAAACGCAGAAAGAGCTCGATAATAAGTTCGACGTCAGTCACAGAGCAGTTGGTAAACGTTTACATGTGATGGGAAAGATTCATAAAGAAGCAAAATGGATGCCACAATATCAATCAAGATCCCACTATCTTTGCTTGCCAGGCAAAAAACGAAGAGTTTTCTGTGGCGTATTATGATTGGTAATGAAAAGTGGATCTACTATGACAATCCCAAGTGAAAAAAGTTATGGGTGAACTCAGGCCAACCGTCCACATCGACACCATAACAGAACATCCACGGCTAAAAGATATTGCCGTGCATTTGGTGGGATCAACAGGGTGTACTGTACTAGGAGCTTCTAAAACCGAATGAAACCGTCACTGTTGAGGTATACGAACGCCAACTGAATAATTTGCAACAGAAATTGATTGAACATAGGTCAGCAATCGCGAAAAATAGGCACAAAGTCATTCTCTTGCATGACAACGCTCAGCCACAAGTTGCAAAAGTCGTCAAAAACATCATGTTGGAGCTCGAATGAGAAGTGTTGCCGCACCCAGCATACTCGACAGGCAGAGCGCCTTGTGATCACCACCTTTTCAGATCGGTGCAGTATGACCTCGATGATACGCACTTCCCACATGTTCAAGAAGTGCGGGAATTTGTGGATGATTGGATTTCCTCGAAACCGTCATAGTCCTGTCCCCACGGTATCCCCATTTTCTCAGAAAGATAAAAAAACTAGTAGAAAATCCTTTCCATCATAAATGTCCTTTTTCCCTTTAAAAACCTCTGAAAAGAAATTCGCCTCCTAATTTATATATATATATATATATATATATATATATATATATATATATATATAAATTTTTATAAATACATATACATATATATTTTTTTGATTCAATAATATTTTATTGGAAATTATACTTGGTTTTGTTTCCTTTGGTTTTTTCGTTTCCATCGTGAATGCTGGTTATACGGTTGCTGCGACTGTTACATCTACTTCTGTGAGATCGTTTGGTGCGGCTTCTGCACCGCGTGCCAGACATATAATTTAAAAAGGCGGATCTATTTGGAACTAAAAATTAAAAAACAAATCGATAAAACTAAAATAAATCAATAAAATAAGCAGCACTCCAATTATTTTTTAAACTTGATGATGATGAGGCTGAAGGAAGTTGACGAAAAGCAGTTTTCCACCGTATAATTCAAAGCAATTCCAAAATAAAAGAGGAACAAAAAGCCTTCTCTCATTGGTTCAATAAAGCTCCTTCATTTTTGCAAAGGTTAAAAATTTTTTTTATCATTGGTCGACTATGTTTTTTCTCTTCCTTTTTATCTAACTATACCAATCTATTTCCATATCTATTTTAACACCCTCTTGTCCATACATTTTAAATTTTGAAAATAATAACGTCAGTTCGAAAAAACGTTTGGGAAATATCAAAGTTATTAAAGTCACTCATTCGGTTTCGTAAGAAATATCATACTACTCAATATTCTAAAATTATTTTTCCAAAAGCATATGAGTGATATGGAAAATGACTTCTCTCTCTCTCTCTCTTTCACTCGTAGACTTATGCGTCAATGAGCCCCCTTTCTGTTTTCTTTTAGTTCAACTAGGTCAGTTTAAAAACGTATAGGAAATATTAATAAGGTATAGATATTATATATAATACTTTATTTATAATAATATATATAATACTTTAAATATAATACTTTATTCTTATTTTTAGTTTAGTTTACTCATCAGTTCCTCGCTGTCTATAATAATAACCATCTATAGCCATTAGCAGTAAGTGGATTGCGCAAGTCATTAATACCGTGCACCTGTATTTAGCAAACGCACGTGCTCCCCCTCTCGCGTGCGTGAACTTGTATGTGATTATGAGGAGGGGGAGGGGTTTCTTTTCTTTTCGTGAGAAAATAAGTATTATGAATGATGAGTTTTCCGATGCTATACAGGTGCCACAAAAAATACAGATTATATTCCTGTTTGTATATCCCGCGGATGTGTAACGTGCCGTCTCTCACACGTGTCTCAATAAGACCTCGCTTTATAAGATATCAAAGTCATCTATTTGTAAGATACACTTCTTGTAGAAATGAATACATAATAGACCAGCCGTTTTTCACTTTCATTTTCCAATGAATAAAAAAATGTGCTAAAAAAGATAATAATCAACTTATTTTTAAGCTTCTTGTACTCGAAATTATATTACACAATAATTGAAGATGAAAAATTAGAAAGGTTTCTAAGGAAGTGGCAAATCGCCCCATACTACTGTATAAGGACTTTAAAACTATTTACGTGCATATTTATTTTCAAATAGCAATATGTTTTTCTTAGTTTAAAATTTATCGTAAGAAAATTTATTTTGTAAAAAGCAAATTAAAAAAGAAAAATATTATTTAAAAGTTCTTGAAATCAAAAATCATAATACTCTTCTATTGATAGTTTTCGTTTATAAATAGATAAATTTTTTAGTGAATAATTTCAGAACGTGGAAATATATATTTTTGTTCCATTTTCAAAAAAAGTTACATTAACCTTTCTCAAAAAGATTGAAGTCTCACTATCATCAGAGTGTAATACTGTTCAAAAGAGGCCTAAGTAAGGGAAAGCAATTATTTGGTTTTATTTCGCTTATAAATGACAATGTACGGATGTCGATCAAGCCGCCGTGTTATCTTACAAGTTTTTGGTTATGGTACAGTAATGTAGCTGTAATATTATAAATGTTATATGACATTTGAAATATTCCAAAAGTATTTTGATCGCAGGAGTACGTAGATATGTATGTATGTATGTATATATATATATATATATATATATATATAACGCGCGCTTTTTATGTGGTCATCCACCCACAAACGCCGATTATTTTCATGATAAATCTTACCTGAATTTCTGCGGAGATTGTCTTCCTGAATTGAGGGAAGGGGGTGTATGCTGATAAAGAGGCGTCTAATATCTAGACTAATAATGAAATATTTATTTAAGTGTTCTTTAAGAAATTTACATTCGGACCGGTGATATAATCGTTGGGCACCATCTGAGACACGGCTCTAAGCGCGAGTTGTAGTCTGCTCGTTTTATTCGTTCACGTCGGTCACGCAGCACTTGACGAATGCGAGCTCCGCGTTAGGAAGGTAGCCACGGCAGGCTCTCCAGAGTGGCGAATTCTACGCGGTGTGGATGATATATCGAAGTGCGTCGCGAACACTCCAAACCGAGCTCGCGCGATAGTAAACTATATTAATGATCGCAGAGCGGCTCCCTGTAGATCTCGCTAAAACTTCACTCGAGGACAGAACTGAGGAGGAGAACTTACTCCGCGCTGTCCACTTGCCCCTCACTCCACGGCGATGACTCGTACGCCGTAGCGACGTCTCGAGATGACAGTTCCCGGCCTTATTTTTCAGCCCTAGTGCTCGCAGGAATGCCTCTCGCACGGGACCTGAACTTGTCCTCGTGCACGGGAATGGAGATCACCCTCACCGCTCGTGAGCCGTCAATGGTTTCTTGCGGCCCCGCTTCTTGGCTACCTGGCACCGACCTTTGCAAGAGAGAGTTGTTGTTTGCTCGGGCTCCGAACGGCAAGAGAGATAAATATATTTCTCTAAACCCGTCACGGGCCGTGGCCATCCCGAAACGGGGTATTGGGGAAGAGTATGTCTCCCGACCCATCTCCGCTCGGTATGGCTCTCGACACGCTGGTAATGTGGTCGAGTAAGTGAGACCAAAATAATTTCTGTTAATCGTTCGAAATTACTCAGAACGATTATTCGGACTCATAATATTAATATGAAAAATGTCTGATTCGTAGAAAGTGTTGTAACGCATTTCCCGCGTTACAATATATATATATATATATATATATATATATATATATATATATATATATATATTAGGAGTGTGAATAAGTCTTTCCCGTTTTTTGTAAGAGATGGCGCCACCAATACTGTGCGAGTATTCAATGGTTACATATGTCATAATCAAAGCTTATTCATATGTCAACAATTCCATACTAACATATTAGTTAAAATTTTTTCGCATCATAAATTTTTGATATCGTGAAAATGTCGAAATTTGAGCCGAGTCGACGTCATTTGCGGGAAGTTTCACTTTATTGGTTCAATTTGAAGAAATCTGCTGCCGAGACGCATCGATTGCTTCAGGAGGCTTATGGAGAAGGTTGTGTCGATGATTCAAGTGTTCGCGGATGGTTTCGACGCTTCAAAAGCGGTGATTTCGACGTGGAAGACAAGGAGCGTTCCGGGCGGCCGCAAATCTTTGAAGATCGAGAATTGGCGACTTTGCTTGATGAAGATTCTTGTCAAACGCAAGAAGAACTTGCTGAAGCATTGGGAGTTGACCGAACAACCATTTCCAAGCGTTTGAAAGCCATGGGAATGATCCAAAAGCAAGGAAATTGGGTGCCGTACGAACTGAAGCTGAGAGACGTCGAACGGCGTTTTTTCACTTGCGAACAGCTGCTTCAGCGACATAAAAGAAAGGGTTTTCTGCATCGTATCGTGACTGGCGATAAAAAGTGGATACGTTACGATAATCCCAAGCGAAGAAAATCATGGGGACTACCCGGCCATGCATCATCATCGACGGCCAAGCCAAATATTCATGGCACCAAGCTCATGCTCTGTATATGGTGGGACCAGCTAGGTGTGGTTTACTATGAGCTTCTGAAACCGAATAAAAGGATCACAGGCGAGGTCTATCGACGACAATTGATGCGTTTGAGCCGCGCACTGCGAGAAAAACGGCCACAGTACTCCGACAGGCACGACAAAGTTATTTTGCAACATGACAATGCTCGCCCACATGTTGCACCGCCGGTGAAAACATATTTAGAAACGCTCAAATGGGAAGTCCTACCCCACCCGCCGTATAGTCCAGACGTTGCTCCGTCTGATTACCATCTCTTCAGATCGATGACGCATGGCTTGGCTGACCAGCACTTCCATTCCTACGAGGAAGCCAAAAAATGGGTGGATGACTGGATAGAGGCCAAACCGGTCGAATTTTTTCGCAACGGGATTCGTATGTTGCCAGAAAGATGGGAAAAAGTTGTAGCTAGCGATGGCCAATACTTTCAATAATTCATTTGTAACCATTTTTTCACAATAAAGGCTCAAAATTTGAAAAAAAAAACGGGAAAGACTTATTCACATACCTTATATATATATATATATATATATATATATATATATATATATATATATATATTTCCAACGTTGTTTTCAACAACATTTCAGTTGAAACGTTTCCATAATATTGCTTTTGACATATTACAAATGAAACATTTCAGTCATATTACATTTGAAATATTACTATTGAAGTCGCTAAGTGGAGTTGAAATTTTGGTGTTTACAAATAAAAAATCGCCTATAGTATATAAGAGTAAATGGAATACCAGTACGAGTATCGTTCTTCTAATAGTTTTCCGCAGAAGATTAAAGCATTACTTTTGTTCGCACCTATTTTTTAAAAATATTATTTATACATTCCTCTTTGACCGATAGTAAATAATAATAAAATGATTATGATTGTAGCTTTTTTACAATTCTTTAATTATATTTCTGAATTTTTTCAGTAATATAAATGAGATATTTCTCACAGTGCTCAGATATATTACATTTTAATTATTGCGCGCATTTCATGCTGCATACAAATAAAGGTCACATTACAGAAATATTTCAGTTATATTACTGAAATTTGAATATTTCAAATGTAAAATTAAAATCAAACATACCTTTTGGAGAAGTTTGAAGTGTTCTTTTGGCAGGGCTATGGAACTTTGAGGCCTTTTTCTGAGAATCGCATTCATTGATAAAAAAGGTGTAAAATCTAATTTCAATGCTTTGTTTTTAGATCTAAACAATTCAAATATTATGTATTCAAGATTACTAGATTATGAAATGTTTCTTTTCTTAATTTAATAATGTTTGGTTACTTAAATATTATAAGATAGCACAAAGTGAAATGAACTTTGGGCTTAATATCTGTTTTCGAAATGCCTGAATTCAAAGCTTAAGTGCTACGATACCTTACAAAATGTAGCAATCTTACATGGCGATCTATGGAGTCGTATAATTGCTGCAGTCTTGCAACAACTGTGCATCGTGAAATATTTTGACATATGATCGCAGCAGCCTTGCAACAATATTACTTTACGACATAGAGATATTTGAGATATTTTAAGGTATATTGATTTTTCTTGCTTGGAGTAATTCCCTACATAAGTAATCAGCAATCAAGATACGGAAAAACTTAAATCTACTTTATACTTCTTCATGATCGAAAGAAACATCTTAAGTCTGTAATTCAATGAGGTATCATGGTTCATCATTTAATTTATAATCCAAAGTCGTAGCGATAACTTAACTTATCGATATCGATTTTATCGATAACTTAACTTATCGATAAAAATTCAAATTTTTATCGATAAGTTAAGTGAATTCAGGAAACAAAATAATGACTTCAGTAAAATTTGTTAACATCACGATTTTTAAATATGCATACATTTTTAGCATATATTTCGTTATATTATTTTTTTATAAAATAATTTATAGACAGTAAATAAAATTATATTATTTTTCTTAAATTTTTGCATTTCATTATTTTATACTTGATATAATTTATCACTTCTAAGATCACTATGATCTTTGCTTAAGAGTACTGCATACCTCGATCGCAGCGTCACGCTAAACGACCACAACGGAAGTACATTTATTTCGACGTCTTATTCCCTCAATTTTGATTGTAGACAGTCAAATAAAATTTTGTATAAATCTTTAGACAAGCGTACAAGTAGTGAAACTTTCTTAGAGTTCATAACATTTCTTTAAGTTGCGACGAGCAACGAATAGTCTCGCGCAAATAATATTATATTGTGTTAAAGTCACGAGCGTCGCGGCGCGGTGCGGCGAAGGGGGAGCGCCGAGGGCTTCATGGGCGGGCAGGCGGCGACGGCGCTGCGCAGTGGCTCTTAGCCGCGGTACAGTGCAGTAAGGGAAGATCGAGCGCTCTCTCGCAAATCTCAAATAGAGCTGCACTGACTGCGAATTTTCAGTGTGCCAACGGCCTCGAAACTGGCTATTTGAGGGGGACCTGTCATCGGTGCGATAGCGGGCGACAAGTCTCAGCACACTCAGGGCGGGACGCGGTCACGTAGAATAAAATCGGAAATAAAATTATAATACGCGGAGCGCTAATTTTAAGTTAGAAATATTATTGTAAATATTTTAAAATCATAAAATAAATGTATTTTATGATTTGATGTTTCAGCGGAAAATGGCGCGACTAAACAAGTCGAAAAGGCGGCTAGCGCGGTAGTGCCGGAAGAAATTAACTATTAAGCATTTGTAATTTTTTTTTGTTAATTATAGTTTACATTTTTGTTAATAAATATTTTCTTATTGCTTTTCTCTAATAAATTAGAAGAATTTATTTGAGTCCCAATATCCAGCAAAGTCGGGAAAAATAAATAAAAATGATAAAACAAATCCAATTCGAACTCTGGTGAGTTGAGCGAGAGTGAGAATTGGATTTCGTGGTACAGTGTAAACGTAGTCAAACCAACTTGGTGGTGTGTTGAGCGACCAAGGGCCTAGGCGTGTTAAGCGTAAGCCAAAGTACAGTACGCATCGTAAATAATTAAAATTATTAATAAATAAATTGAGCTTGCACAAGCGAACCTAGTGGCGTGTTGAGCGATTAAGGGCCGAGGCGGGTTGAGCTGGAGCCACTCGCTTATGCAAGTAAAACAAATAGAACATAGCCTTTGGTGGGGTGAAAAGAACCCGATGGCGTGCTGAGTGATCGGGGCTGAGGCACGTTGAGCCGGAGCACGAATTAGCTCTCACCAAAGCACTATGTTACAAAGTAGGGTAAAAAAATTAAGAAAAGTCGTCGAAATTTGCTTTCTACTCGATGTGGTGCTAGTGCTTTCAAAGAAAGTCATTATTATAAACTGTAGGTGTCATTTACATACATAATTTGAATGTCGACACTTATTACTTATTTGAAATTTTTATCGTAAAATACATGAAAACTACGTAAATGCATAAATATTATGTTCTGTGAAATATTTTTAAGAATTTGACATGTTTTCAATAATAGTTTTATATGTACAAAAATGTGTATTGATTCATATTTCTATATTAGATCTTTCTGCCGTAAATCTTTTATTTTTTGAATAATAACGCAGAGTAAAAAGCGTTCGAATCATAAAATTTAATAAGGCATAGCAGTGTCTATACGTTAGGAATATATATATAGATTCACACAATGCTAAGCTACTATTTAAGGATGACAAACGATACAGTAAAAGTCTTGTTGCGTTTATGATTATCCCTATGCGTATGTATAATTCATTGTCGCTTGGGACCCAAGCCTGTGCAACTTCGATCGGGTATTATATATATATTGTAACGGGGTCTTTTCAGGGATAGGTACGGTCCTGGTACCTTATTATACTTCTAGAGATCGTTAAAATTATTATAGGACTTACCTATCATTAATTATTGACCATTACAAAGGTTGCACCTACCTTGGCAAGAAACAATTATTAAATTGCTTAAACAATTAATTATTATTAGAAATATTCTGCTTTATCTCCAATAGTCCTATAAATGTTCTTTAATTCTTGAGGGAAATTGAATAATAAAAAAATATCAATCACACGGCTGTCAGTTAGAATTACAGTAATTGTTTATTATTAAACAATAAATAATATTAAAATTATTATTATTAAACACAACAACTACTGTAATTCACCGCGGAGGCGGCAGGGTCCTGAATCGCCAATATCAGAATTTATTGGTTAGAATTAGAAAGATATCAATAATACATTGTAATAATTAAAATATATTTATTAAATTGTAAATGATATTATAAATTATTATTTAACTACTTAAGTACACCCGCGATCCTAATCTTTTATAGAGTGTGATTTAGACGAGAACAAATACGATTTCAATTCTATTGAAATTTAAATTTCGCGCGCTTTATGTTAACCTAATGCGGTCTTCAAGCGCTAGGAGTCGCTATCGTATTTCGTTATTTTATAGTGGCGCGATACTCTCTCGACTACTTATACGCATGGGCGGAATACACCGTCGCATACACACACGTACTAGCTATTCATACTCTATGATTATGTTTGTGTGCGTGTACAATTCCCGCTCGAATTCGTTACGAACGCACACAAGCCAGCCGAACATATACTTTTATTATTCCGTTGTATAATTATTAATTATAGTCAACCAACCTTCGTATATAAATTTCAGGCAGCACACATCTACGTGTATCGTAAATAAATTGAATATAATTATATATAACGAATCTATATTAACAAATAATTCCCATACAAACTACCGTCGATGCGCATATAAGCGAGAACGAAATAATTCAAATTAAATTTCAGGTACCTGATACGTTTCGGTGATATTTAACTCGTAGCTCACGTTGCGGGCCCGTTATTCTTCGGTTGTCGATATTACCCCTTATCTTCTTTGACTTATCGAAATTGATTGAAATTACTCAATCCCAAGAGCAACAATAACAAAAGTATATAACAACCAACAAACAACAAAAACAATCCTCAAAATAACAGCAACAACGCAACAGCACTTCAACAAATCAATATAATATTTAGAATCAACAATCCAATATTTCAAAATAACAAGCTAGTGTCTGCTTTTCGCTTCGAATCAAAATCGACTAACTGCCTCTTTTCCCCCACTCCCTTACCTCTAACTAGAGTTCGACAGTCGCTATCACAGGCCGTCTCTCTCTAGTTGAAAACGAGCACCGATACTTGGTGCCCGTTACAATATATATATATATATATATATATATACATATATACATATATATATATATATATATATATATATATATATATATATGTATATGGATAAATCCAAACTTTCTGGGACCCACCTTTTTTTTTACATAAATCAAACATTTACATTTATAATTAACTATTTTAATAATTTTTTTTTAATAATTACAAAAAAAATATTTATAACGAAAATTGCTTTTCTGGGAAGTGTGCGGTATCTATTCGAATTTTCCGGGCATCCCCGAAAATGAATGAAGACTTTCTGGGCATCCCAGAAAATAAATGAGGACTTTCTGGGCATCCCAGAAAATATTACAATAATTTTCTGGGAATCCCAAAAAGTCTAGTATGATTCTTTATAGTCAAAAGAATAAAATAGATAACTATAATTTGTGAGCATTTCAAAAAATCACTTTTTAATAAGTTACCCCACTTTAAAAGCGTAAAAATTGTTCTCTTTTAAAACTTTGCATATGGAGAGAAGGTTAAAAGAACAATATCGATGAAGGATTGTTATTAAGAATATATTTAACTAAACAAAAATTTAATCTTAAATAATTAAAAATTGCTGCTTGAGAGTGAATTTCTAAACAGTCCATCGATTCGTACATTTGTCATCGATGTTGATACAAACCAAATTTTTTACATCTTCCCTGGTAGAAATGCGTTCTATTTTTAAGGTATAAACAAGGTATTTTCAAATGAAGATACTTAGTAACAAGATATATTTGTTCGGTAGTAAATAGGAAAACATGTAACGTTTTTTACGGTTATTCCGTCCGATTTATAGTTACATTTTTTAAGCTATTTTTTAGGTATTTAATAGCTATAATAGTTAGTTTAGAGTAAATATATTTTACGTTTCCAATAAAGTTACCTTGAAACTAGGTATGTTTTACCTATTGAAGCTGAAATTATTTTTAAAAATAGAAAATAGGTTGTTTTTATTCCTTTTCATCTAGTTACTCCCTAGATAATGGGCAATTAATATTTTAGTTATGGAATATCGTGTGTGTGCGCGCGCGCGTGTGTGTATGTGTGGTTATGACTAAACTTTATCTTAAAACAAGGTTAAGCGAGGTATAACTTATAACCTAGCTAAAAAATTGATATCATTATTAGGCTTTCTTATATAAACTCATTGACTTTAATCATGATTTTAATTAATTAATTATAAATGTTTATCAAGTCCATTTCGAAAATTTTGAAGTAACTTATAAGTACGTTGGTTCTATATACCTTACATATCTAAATACATATACAACGCGTTGACAATAGCTTACACATTCATATTCAATATATGTTATACTTATGTGATGTTCTAATCGGGCTTATATACTAACCAAGATTATGTTTTACCACTTGTGGGTATAGCAAATCATCAGATATACCGTATGAATACTCTCCATAAATGGACTGGTGTTATGTTATAACCAAATAATACTTCCCTGTAGATGCGTGTCCACACATTACAAATTTAAAGGAATTTTTGAAAAATTAATAAGCTGGAAACTAGATATTTTGTAACCTTCTGATATGGTATTGTTGTCGTCGTATCGAAAAGAATTAAGAGTGTGCAGAACAACGTATAGTATATAAAAAGTCAATAAATGTCAGTAATGTTATGAAAATATAATTGCGGATCTGATAAATGATGATTTTGTCCAATGTTATTGGCTCTTAAGCAAAGATATAGTGATCTAATAAGTGATAGATTATATCAACTAGAAGATAGTGAAATATCAAAATTTAAGAAAAATAATATTAATTTATTTACTGACAATAAATTATTTTACAATATTTTGATATAGGTAGTAGTTTATAACAATATGTTGTAGTAGATTTAACTTTCTTTGATAAAATAAACATTTACGTAGAGAAAAGTATATTAATTTTTTTTTATATTTATTAAATTATATTAAATTATACCATAAAGTATATTAAATTATACAATGTCTTTTCAAAAAAAAATTGGTAAATATTGAGTCTACAATGAATTATAATTCATTCGATGGACTGGAAATTAAAGTTTATTTTGTGTACTATTTTGCGAAAGATACTATTACTCAATATTTTTTAACCATTTAAATTATCTAAATTTATTAATCTAGTCAAATTTTAAACAAACAAAAAAGAATTTTAAAACAAAAATAATGCCGATAAAAAGTTATTTATTCAATTTAAGATTTACTTTTAATAAATAAATGTATGCTCCTTTGATATCTGTATTTATAAAAAATTATGAATTTATTATAACCTTCATTTTTAACACTCGTTCCAATTGTTTCAGATTTATTTTTATTGATTTTAGTTTATAAAGAAACCTCACTTAACTTGCATTACAATATTATTTACAAATTAATTTTTTTTAAGTCTCTTAATTTGGAATTATTAAATTATATGAATTATTATGTGATGATCGAATATTTATGATTCATTGCTTTATGACAAATTATGACCTCGCACAAAAATTTAATTGAATTTCAAAATAATTGCTTTCTGGAAAGTATAATTTGTTCTTTTGGACATCCCAGAAAGTACCAAAAGGAAAGAAAACGTAATTTATGAGATCTGTTTAAAACCGAAATCAATTACCAGAAAGTACGAAAAAATGCAATAATTTGTACAGAAATTCCCAGAATATCCTATAATATATTTATATAATTTCTGGGACTGACCAGAAAATACGGCTGATGATACTTGGGCATCCCGGAATTGTATATGCGGTTCTAGGCATCTCAGAAAATACCAAAACTAAAAAATGCGTACTTTCTAGGACTTCAAAACGTGCGAAAAGCATATTATAGTATATTCTGGGAAGTACCAGAATATATTGTCTTGTTCACGAGAAAATGCGGTCAGGTCCCAGGACAATATCTCCCAGAATTTGCGTATTTATCCACACACACACACACACACACACACATATATATAATTATACGGGATCTATTTCTCAAAAACTATAATAAGCTGCGTTCATAATGAGTCTGTAAAGCAGAACATTCTGTTTAGTTCTGCAACATATATTTCTCTAGTCGCTTGCGATCGATTCTTCGAAGGTATGCACCACTCTTAAAAGCTAATAACATTAACAATTGGAAAATATTACAATTACTTTGTCAGATAAGTTTTCTGTATTCTCACAAGACTCTATTACTATTCATTTGATGGAAAGTACAATTTATTGAAATTGCAATCTGATTTTCAACTAATTGCAACTAATTTGTAAATGATTCCGATTATTCCAAATGATTTAAAATGATTTCAAATGGTTTTCAAATGACTCCCGTAAGAGAATCCAATGATTTCACAGAATAAACAGGTCCCCAATGTAATTTTATATGGGTAGTTATTTTTAGAAAAAAATGAAATAATTTAATATTTACAAGTCCCTTGTTTACCAAAAAATTTTTCAGACGGACCCGCAAATATATGTCAAAATAATTTTTAAATTATATTTTTATAGTACTGTATTTCCACGTTATACGTAAGTGAGTTTGTAGGCACAGTTTTAATGAGCATCTATTTATTGTATAATAATAAATAATAATTTCGAAACTTACATGAATTGGTTGTCAGGCATATTTGTATACACTTGACTATGTAAACATTGATTTCAATACTTTCTTTTATTTAAAAGCAATTGATTATAATCCTGAAATATCATTTTATTACTATCTTAGGCTATAACTTTTTTTTAAGAATGAAGAATATTTACGTGTGGCTATGAAGCCTAATTAGGAAGAAATATCATCTATATAAATACAATACATTATACAGAAGAGCTTCAAAATTATTAAAACGTCCAATAGACTAAACTTAGATTATTTTTAACGTTTGTATAAAGTAATTTTAAAGTAATACACAAAATAATTTACAACGCTGATGAAATTGTTCTTTCCAGTGCTTTAATAATAATAAGTAATAATTTCGAAACTTATTTAAATTGATACGTTTGTATATTTATATATATTTGACTGTGTAAACAAGGATTTCATTATTTTCTTTTGTTTTGTAACCAGGTGTTTGTCCGCTTTGAACAGCCGAGGATGGCGGACACGGTCGTTACAAGTGCCAGGTTTTGGCCCGAGCCCCGAACAAATCTGGCGAACGAGAGGCATATACTACGCGAGATAGGAGAGAAGAAATAATATAAAGACTTAGAAAGAAAGTATGTATTTTAATAAATACAAAGCGAAATTACAAGAGCGTACATCATAGGCCGAGAGCTGTCCCGGAGATAGCGCGCGTGAAGGCGAGGGAGCGAGAGAGAGAGAGAGAGAGAGAGAGAGAGAGAGAGAGAGAGAGAGAGAGAGAGAGAGAGAAAGAAAGAGAGAAAATCGGATGACCACTTACACGAGCAGTGGTGCGGACGGTTCTCTGTCCTCGCACATGGATGTCGAAGAGTGGTGGTGGCCCGCTGCGGTAGCCCTCAGGGGGGTGGATGATCCGCAATATCTGCGGAAACGGTACTAGTGCCCGAGCAAGAAAGCTGGACGGGGGCTCGGTCACTTGGATGTAATCCGATCTTCAATGCCGAAACTGCAAGAAATTCTGGCACGGCGAGAAACCTTCATACATTGTTGTCTAGGCACGGTAAATGTCTCTCGATAGCTCCGATTTTCTCGGCGGCAAGCTTGCGACTTCTTCTATCGCACAACTTCAACCTCCCTTCCCCTCTCTCGCCTTCTCCTTACTTACCTCTTCGCCGGACTGTAACATAATATAACAAATAAATAGATATAAATATATACAAATTCGGAAGCATACACCCTGTATCTCTTTCTCCTAATGACCATTGTATCAAGGTTGAGATGACTATCGAATATCAGACTATTGAGGACGATGTAAACAGGGAGAAGTATAGAAGGATAACGGGAAACAGTACAGGCGAATACTCGGAATGCGAGTATGCGTCTTATGCCTCCAGAAAATTCTTACTGTATGGACATCCTTGCTCCAGTCTTAGCCCGAGTGCGTCGGGGAGACAGCATCCGTTGTAGCACTGAGGATGTCGTTCACCTCACCAGGGGTATGCCACTCTTGCAAGCGAATTCGGTATCATGCAGCTGCACAGGGGCTTGTGTTGTTACTTCTTGATGGATTACGACTCGTATTCTACGCACCCTCTTTTATTTATGACGTGCGGTATATACTTTTGACCTGGTTGTATTGTCCGCAGGTATATCGCTTTGCACGCTCGGAACAAGGTTACAATGAGGCGCAGCGTCATGGCGCCATACGCTCACCTGTAGTTTTACAATACTAGCATGCTCGCTTGCTTCGACATTACAACTAGACGCACTCAAGCGACATTCTTCACCCAAACGCTCTTCCGTGCTGGACCCGGCGTCGTCTTCGCAGTCGTCGCCTTGATTTTAAGACTTCAGATCGGAAACGTGATGCTAACCAGTATCTCTTCCCGTAGAATCGGTCAAAAGATAGACATTCGTGCTGAGTTTTGCTGTGATGGTAAAAGGCCCATCAAATTTAGGGGCAGGTTTGGCGCTTACGCCTAGTGTGCCAAATGAGAGTATGCGATTAAGCTACCACACGCGATCGCCAATCGTGTAGTGTGCGTCGCGATGTCTCACATTATAATAGCGAGCTTGCTTTGCCTCTGCTTGCTACTAGCTTTTCGCTGTTTTGATATGGAGATCAGGGGCTGAGGGGTGACGGTTAGTGTCGAGAAAGGTCGAAGTTACACGTTACGTCTTGTATGAACGTATTATACGCGAAAATCAGCTCTGCGATGTGCGCATCCCAAGTGTGGTGCGACACCTCCATGAAGGCGATTATCGCGGTATTAAGAGTCCCATTGTTTTTTCCGTTTATCCAATATAATATTTGTCACAATTTTTACAATTTATTTTGTATATCACTTCTGTTTTTAAAGATTTATCATCCTTATCTTTACAATTATTAAACGCCTTTCTAATATTATTATTGTGTCTAAAGTAAACTTGAATTTTATGTTTTTTGAATTCACTTCTAATTTTTTCTGATAACCCCTTTACATATGGTAATACCACGATTTTATTATTATTCTCCATTTTCCATATTACGTTCTCTAATGTTACCGTAAATCTGATCCACTCTGTCTCTCCGAGATCATTTTATCTATAAGGTCTATTAGATAATCATTGTTAGTGAATATCTCTTTAACTGATTTTAAATTATCTTTTCTAAAATCTGCGTATGATAATTTGATTGTTCTGTCGACGACTCCCTTGACAGCACCTACCTGGTTTCCGAATAGATGGTGTGAGTTAAAATTTAATAACCTACCTGACCATGTAGGTTTTCTGTACCAATTTAATTTTACTTTATTATTACTAACTCTAATAACATTGACGTCCAAAAAACTTAATTTATTGTCTACTTCTATTTTTTTTGTATATTTAACTCTATCATAGATGGAATTAAAAATATCTACCATTTCGTCTACACATCTTTCTGGTACAATTGTAAAAATGTCATCAACAACTTTTATAGATAATTGATTCAAAACTTAATTTATTTAATGCAATATTATCTAATTTTTCCATTACTAAAATAACAATCACTCGTGATAATGGTGATTCCATTGGACAACCATATCTTTGTTCATAAAAATTATTTTGAAAAGTAAAAATTGTGTTATTAAAAACTAAATTGTCGCTTTAATAAATTCATCTTTTGTTAATTTTGTGTGTATGCTAATTTCTGACCATTTTTCGTCTATAAATTCTTTAAATAAATTTAATGGTATATTTCTAAATAAAGATACTACATCCAATGAAATCATCTTCTAATTATTCGGAATATTGATATCTTTAACTGCTTCATAAAAACTCTAACTATCTTTAACATAAGAGTTGGTTTTTCCTACGCTTTTAACTAATACATTTGACAAAAATATTGCAATATTGTATGTTGGAAAATTAATTGATGATTAATTAGAAGATCATTCAAAAAGCATAATAATCAAGTTTACTTTAGAAATAATAATAATATAAGAAAGCTATTTAATAATTGTAAAAATAAGGATGAGAAATGTTTGAAAACAGGAGTGTACAAAATAAATTTTAAAGATTGTGACAAATATTATATTGAATAAACGTGAAGAGACCTAAAATAATGAATATATGGACATCCGTATAGCTTATAAAGTATGAATGGTACATTCGGGCTAAAAGAACATAGTTTAAACTTGTTACATTGTTTCAATTTTGAAAATGTAAACATTTTAGAACAAGATATTAAAAATAAATATAAGAGAGAAACTCTTGAAAATATTCATATTTTGAAGAATCGCAATAATGTAAATTTAATGTGTAAATTTAAATGAATCAATTATCTATAAAAGATATGTTGATGACATCTTTACAATTGTGCCAAAAAGGTGTGTAGACGAAATGGTGGATGTTTTTAATTCCATCCATGATAGAATTAAATATACAAAGGAATTAGAATCAGATAATAAATTAAGTTCTTTGCACGTCAATGTTATTGGAGTTAGTAATAACAGAGTAAAATTAAATTGGTATAGAAAACCTACATGGTCAGGCAGGTTGTTAAAAAAACATAGTTTAAATTAGTTACATTCTTTCCACTTTGAAAATGTAAATCTTTTGGAACATAGTATTAAGAATAAATATAAAAGAGAAACTCTTGAAAATATTCATATTTTGAAAAATCCCAATAATATAACTTTGAAGTTAGATTAAATCAAATTGGACAACACTTATCATTCCTTATTAATATAAAATTTGTATTTCATATTTAAATTAAGAAGGTGGGGATTCTAGAAATGATATACCTATAAATTTATAATGGGGATGGGGTATATAAAGTAGCATAAAAATACCAATGTATCAATGTTTTAATGTATTTATTTATTCTTTTTTATAGACTTTCTTAAGACGAACCACAATACTTTTTAATTACAATAGATTAATTTTTTTATATTGCATTGGATGAGCTGACATTTGTAAAATATATGTAAATACGGTGCCATTAGGTGTTTGTATAATATTCACATAAATATATTTTTGTTTGAACAAAAATTAATAAATTTGAAATATATTTACAAAGACTACTTATCCAATAGAAAATACAAATGATGTTATTTAGCTAAAAATATACCGTGAGTAAGTTTTGTTGAATTACTATGTTTATTTTTCTTTTGTATATATTTTATTGAAACTAGTCTAAGTGCAATAATTATTTTAATAAATTTTATAAGTGATTTTACGTTAATTTTAATTAATATATGTAGAACATTTAATTTTATTAACCGTGTATATATCGGTTTCTTTTCTAGAATTTTTTATGTTAGAGTTAAGGTATGCACGTAGGTTAATTAATTTTATTGCATACGTATTAACATTAGAATTCATCTATCCACAAATATAGTTGATTATCAAATGTATACTGTCGAATTTGATTAAAATATGGAAAATTTACATACGTATACTGATTAATTATTGATGTTTTTTAACATGTAAAATATCTATAGAAACGCATGCCTCAAAGAGGCGATTTGGTGTATATGTAAGTAGATTAATTTTATTGTAAAAATATTTACATAAGTAATATATTTTAAAGCTTATTTCAAAAGATAATGAAATATTATAATATTTCTGAGGCGTAGATTGGCTCAACCGCTAGAAAGTTCAAATCACGGTCTTGGCTGATTGACACAAGCACTGGTATACTGATTTACATGCGATCTTCATCTCTCGTAGAAATCCCTCTCCTTATTTACGAAGAACTCGGACAACCACTTTTCACAAGTCTCTTTTGAGTCCAACTTTACACCACCAAGGGCGTTTGACATGGATAGGAACAGGTGGTAATCACTTGGCGCTATGTCTGGACTATATGGTGGATGCGATAAAACCTCTCATCCGAACTACCGTAGCTTCTGACGGGTCATCAACGAAGTGTGTGGTCTGGCGTTGTCCTGATGGAACACTACACCATTCCTGTTGGCCATTTATGGACACTTCTGGTCGATAGCCTGCTTCAAGTGGTCCAGTTGTTCACATTAGAAGGTATAATTAAGCATCTAGCCATATGGGAGCAGCTCCTAGTAGATGATTCCCTTCCAACCCCACCAGACACACAAGAAAACCTTTCTGGTCGCCAATCCCGGCTTGGCCACTGTTTGGGACCGTCCACCGGCCTTGGACCACGACGGCTTCCGCTTGCTATTATCGTATGTGATCTGTTTTTCGTCACCAGTCATCATTCGCTTCAAAAATGGGTCGAGTTCGTGTCGTTTCAGCAGCACATCGTAGGCGTTGATTCGGTCCGGAAGGTTTTTTTCCGTCAAATTATGCGGCACCCAAACATTAAGCTTTTTTGTATCTAGCCTTCTGCAGATGTTTTAAAATGATTTGGTGACTAACTGTCACCTCTTGGACGATGTCACGAGATGCCACATGCCGATCTAACTCGATAAATTCCATGATTTGATCGGTATTCGACGTCACAGGTCTTCCGCCGGCTGGCTTATCCATGGTGTCGTTTTCACCAGCTCTGAATCGTCGAAACCATTCCTCTGCGGTTCGAAGTGATAGCGTGCCATCCCCCAAAATACTATTAATATCAATGAACGTTTCTCTAGCGCATTTGCCTTTGACGAAGGAAAACTTTAAAATAGCGCGAATTTCGGCGTTAGTGAACTCCATGTTTACATGTCTATAACTTTTGAACGCAATATACAAACGAATCACGCATAGCGTCGTTTTGATCTTTATGTCAAGACCTTTCAAATGATGTATCGTATTGCCAGATACGAGCTCTGTAGCGCTTTATACATAGCTGCGAAATTCATAAGACAAAAAGGCGGAAGGGTGATATTTGAAAACCTAATAAATAGAGCGATGTTAAATCACATTAAAAATAATTTATAATATTACTCTTATATATTAGTTATTTATTCATATATTTTTATATATCTACTACAGGTAGAAATGTTGCAAAGTTCTGACTTAGTACGTATTAGCTTAATATATTTCTTTGAAATACCCTTAAATTTACAGGATTAGTTTTTTCTCAAATATATTGATTTTAATGAAATATATGATAAAAGTAACTTAAAAATATGCAATATTTTTTCCATTTCTCCAGAAATATGATAAAATTATCTCTATATATTATTATTAACTCTTATATTTTATTTATTGAAACGCTTCAAAGATCAGAATTCAAATACAGGGTGTCACAAGAATATTAATATGTTAAATACAAAAGTTTTAAAAGTTTTCTCTGGCTTTCAGATTGTAACATATTATTGACTTTGACTATGATCTTGAGGGTCATATCAAGTTCGTACACAATTTTTCAAAATGGAATTATTTTTTATTATCGATTTCGAAAGAGGTGAAACTTAAAAGGAGCGCGATAGGAAAATTTTATGTCCGAATAGGAACCTATGAAAATTTTGGTGGAGAACATTTTGAATATAATAATGTAAAATAATAATAATATAATATAGTAATGTTTAATATAGGTAAACCTTAATTTAAGTGGCCGGGATTGTTAGCCTTGCCTTAAATGGTTAAGGAATCTTCATTTATTAATTAGCAGGGGCCTGTAGGTGCCCTACAGCGGTTAGAGTTATTTAATATTCATAAAAAAATCTTTTGAAAATAATTTTGTAGCTTGGTTTAAAGCCAAGAGCATCGATGTGGATAAGGTCACATTTAAAGAAAATCTAGAATGGGAAAAAAGGAATCCGACGAATAGCACTTTGTCAACAAATAAATGGAGCAATTTTTGCATATCTGATCAATTAAGTAAATTACACCAAATCTGTTCTTTTCAGGGCTACACGATATTCAAATCCCATCAAGCAAACTCCTTGTTGTGACTATTGGGTAATGGTAATATTGGCACTACAAAATAAGGTGCTAGAGACACGTGGAGTTTGCATATGTGACTTTGAAATTTGTGAACTTAATGTTTGTGAGATTGGAAATAGAAATGGCCAATCCCAAATTGAACACTGACGTTAAGGTCAATGTCTTTGTCACATTTCAAGTTTAAATCATCGTCTATGCTGATTCTAGCTTTCAAATAAAAGCTTCCTATTAAAATGGCTACTGTGACCTTTAAATAACCTGGAAAAATGACCTCATGAAATACTGAAGTGTATGTCACACTTCAACTTGAATATAATACCTTAATATAAAGGTAGCATCGCAATGTTTATCAGCATGCAAACTCAAAGAAACACAATTAATCAATCTCTTCGGAATTGGACCTTCAGTTAACTTTATCAAGGCCAGAAAACAAACTTGCATGTAAAAATAAACTTAGATATAGAACTTCCCTCATTTTTTTTAATGTTATTTAACGTTGCTCTATTTATGTTTCCAAATATTGGTGCTAATCAGCGACGGAGATCTACGATGTGTTTGTAAACAAAGCACGTGTAAATTATTACAGCGGTGCTTGTGTCAATCCGCCAAGACCGGGATTTGAACTCGGATCACCAAGTTACTAGTCATTCGCTCTAGCGATCGAGCAATCGTGGGCCTCCCTTCCCTCATTTAAGGAAATACAGTTTCTCTTGAAGATTCATGTTTAAGTCAATTTCAAGGCCACCATAAGATGTCCGCCTCCAAGCTCAATAATTTTTGTTTGAAACATTTTTTCTGAGAAAATCAAATGGAAAGATTATTTGCGTAGATTAATTGAAATCCTGTATATATATATATATATATATATATATATATATATATATATATATATCCTATTTTGATCAAATTGAACAGTGCATTTTCAATCTAAGTCTTTAAGATACCTTAAATTTAAATGATCGTTTAAAGTAACTAAATTCATTAGATTTAAATAGACGGCTTCTTTCTCCACTTATCAAGTGCAGATTTTTGTGCCATTTAATTTAATTATAATAAAATGAACTTATTATTATTAAATATAAAAATTACCTTTTACACTGCTGTGCATTCACTCATAACACTTTCACCTTTCTTTAGAAAGTCACGTTTATGCCTTTAATAATGAGACTTATTATTATTAAATACTGTATTGGTTATCAGCCACCTCATTATTTAGATGCTATTTTCCCGTGACCAATAATACTGTTTGACATTCAATTGAAATTAAATCTATAAATTCTGTTTTAATTATTATTATGACCAATAGATAGATGATTAGTTTTATTACACGAATAACAGTACTTTGGGAGATTCTTATCTTCCATAAAAGATGAATTGCATGTATTATTGCTATCTATAGAATAATTGAGCTGTATATTATATATTGCCATTGTCAGAATAATTGTAATATTGTTATTAGAATTTTATACGTATGCAAACATCTTTGCTACATTTATGCCATTATTAATTATTTGTACTAAATTATGTAGTAAACTTCATGTTATTTTTTTGCTCTTCCGCTGAATATGGTCAGAATTCATAAATTAGTTATCTCTCTCTCTCTCTCTCTCTCTCTCTCTCTCTCTCTCCTCTCTCTCTCTCTCTCTCTCTCTCTCTCTCTTTCTCTCTATGAAAGCTAAGAAGATTTTTCACTAGATGAGTACAGAAAGTTATTATATATTCAAAAAACTCTTTTAATTTTATACATCTCTTAATCTTCATCTAGAATCCTACAAGTAGATTTTCCTAACATGGAAGTAAAACCTAACCCGCCTCATATTTCTAACCTAGATATCTATATTTATATTATATTTATACACACTCAGATATGATAATTGAGTAAAAAGAACGTAGGGAAGGAGACTGTGCACATCAAGACAGATAGTAAGTCCTTCATGAAAAAGAAATCAATACTTAATATTCCTATCTGTATAGAAAGAATGGGTTTTATACAGTTTCCAATAATTCCGAGCTATTGAAGATCATTTCCCAGACAAGTTAATTCTTTACTTATTTCTTTTGAAAAGATGAGCGGTTAAGTTCGACATACATTATTTAGCATGAAGCTATTTTTTATTATAGTGCTATGTGATACTGGGTACATTATTAACCTTCTAAAATAGACATTTATTTTATATTCGAGTATTGCAAATCTTTATGCACAAAAATTTGATACATTGCACTTATGGAAAGGCAATTTATATAAATTTAAAGACTATTGGACATAATTGGAGATATAAGTACGATTTGTTACTTTTTTTCATAAAATATGATTTCAGAATACTGTACATTTTGATAGCCATGACGAAAGGCCAGGCATAGTTTTGCGACTTTTCTATCTCTTATAACGCAAGTATATAGACACAAGTAGTTTTTTTATATAATGTATGAAGTTTGCCGCACATTTGTGTAGACGCTTTTTTAATTCCATATCAATATTAAATATTTGTGTAGTAAAATTTTGAACTATTCATTTTAATTCTTTTCAGATTTTGTTAAAATAGGATTTTGAATCGTAGTTCTAACCTAACAGTTACAAAAATTATTGAGAATTATTATAAATAATTATATTATTAATATAAAGAACGTTAGGATTATCGTTAATATTATTGAGTCTGAAATATAATGATTATCATGATGATTATCAGAAATTTTTAAAATACATAATATAAGATGATAATATAAGATAATTATCTTACAAATGTGTACATGTAACTGCAAGGTGTATTATAAGGTAACTCTAAAAGTACAGATTTATTCAAAACTTATTATAATTATTTCTATTCTAACTCAAAATATAATGAAAGTTAATGGTAGAGATATAATCATAAGGCATTAATGGAAAAATTTGTTATGTAAAAATGAAGTTATCATTATAACAATAATTAAATTAGAGATCAATTGGCATTTAAATATGGTAAAATATAATTCAGATATAATTTAAATATCAAATTATATAATAGAAATATATCTTGTACTAAGTAGTTAAAAATCTATCAAAGAAAGGCATAATCTTGTAAATAAATATTGATATAGTTGCGTTAAACTTTTCGACGTTTGGACGTTCATTTATGTCGAAACTGACTGCTCTATGATAGGTAGCCTTGAACATTTCGTTGTACAAGAATTAGTTCAAATAAAATTTTATTGATACCAAGAAGGAGAACAATAATTTTTTGATTTGTTTTTCTTATTATGTTATGAACTTACATTACTGTGTAACTTTCAAATATTGAAAAAATATAAAAATTGTAGTTTTAATTATATTTAAATACATAAGAAATTTTTAGATAAAATATTACGTAGTCTATTATTCCATCCATTCTTCTTATTTTAAAGGTCAAGACAAGATTATCAGAGCCTTTGCTGAAGTCATGAAAAATATGTCAAGAATAAAAAGTTGCGTTCGTCCAGCTATGTGTAAGCCTTATGGAAAACAATCGGAAACTCTTCAAAAAAGTAATATTTTTTACATTCAAAAAAGATTATTATTTATTCTCTGACTAATTCTTTTAGATTCAACTTATTTTAAGTATACAATTTTTCTATTCCTTCCTTGAAGCAGAAAAACTTAGATTTAGCCATTATAAGTTAGGAAAGGAAGATTAAAACTATAAAATCTCTATATTTTTCACTAGAAATTTAATTGTTTCAACATAACAACGATTTTGTCGGAGGAGGACTGATTGTCGTGACAAAAAATTATTTGTTTTATATCATGTTTATATACTTTACGGTAATAATAAATATGCATTCTAAATATTTATTTATCCAAAAAAATCAAAGTAGTCATAAGGGAGCATTAGTGTTTTTATTACAAAATGTTTTTTGATCGAAATAATAATGCGAAATTATTTAATTAACTGTTTTCTAATAGAAACAGTTGTTAAAGAAAAATAAAAAAGGGGAAAAATTATCGGTAAGTTCTTATTATAATTAACTCAAGAACATGATTGCGAGAAAAATAAGCAAGTAAAGACTTTATACAAATATTATATTAATGTCTAAGTCAGGAGCGATACGTGGACTCTTAGAGCTCAACAATTAATTGTAAATATTGGCGAAATGTTTGAGCTCGGTCTCTGGTGTTTGTATATATATGTATGTATATATATATATATATATATATATATATATATATATATATATATATATATACAGACTATTAAACAAAACTTGGTCCACTAAGACTTTTTTATAGTTAGTAAGACATCTGCGCAGAGAGTTTGTCCCTACAAAGAATTAATTTAATTTTTCAAAATACGTTTCTTCCAAGTAACCTACTTAATTGGCGACTAATTATTCGTTAGATCAGTGTACACACCCATCACATCCATACAGGCAAACGCATACGCACGCATGCACACATTGGTTGGGCGCTAGAATGCCGTCAAGTGTGCTTTCGATTTTGTATCATCTTATTTTGACACCTAGCCGTCGGTCCAGCGTCTATGGCCTACCAATAGATAAGACATCTCTTCCGACCAAATGCTTTACTCAATATTGATTTTTTGCAAGCTTGATGAAAGATGCGTCGTATAGCATCTTATTGTTTTTGAGAGTCCGTATTGGTATTGAGAACCAATTCGAGATTACAGCAGGCTCTGCTGTTAACGTTTAGTGCCCAACAAGGATTAATTTCTATTCAGCCACGTAAAATTATATCTGCTGTTCCCTGCGCATAACATTGACTAAAACTTTATTGTGCGACCTTCAATCATATACGTGACTGTACTGGTGACCACTAACTACATAATCCTTAATTACCGCCAGCGTTCGACTCCAGAGGATACACTTTCGAGAAGAACTCTTGAATGTAACAGTCGAGTCAGTGTTTATAACGACAAGTCCTATTCTTGAGGATGGATCCAATTAATTTTGTATAAGATTTAAAGTACGAATTAAGCTAATATTATTTATATTAAGCTAATATTAGCTAATATTAGCTAATATTAGTCTTTAGCTAATTTATTAAGCTAATATTAGTCTTTAGCTAATTTATTAAGCTAATATTAGTCTTTAGCTAATTTATTAAGCTAATATTAGCCCTTTTCATTTGTTCTTGTCATTTTTTATAATGCATTAACCAGATCTTTCGATTTACGAGGGTGGTCCCAGAAGTACCTGCCCTGACCTAGAGTTGGCGGTAGTTGCTTTCTTTTTCTGCGTGTTTAACCTAGATACTATAAACTACTCCTAACATCTAAAAGAAACAACAGATGGCTATTATGCCGTCTGTATCGCGGCATCATTTGTGCGGCTTGCCTTATTATACTAGCTATACTAACTGGTAACCTAAAGTAACCTAAGCCTTTACATAGGTGATGTCTCTAAACTTATACATAATATATTTTTTTTTGTGTGGGGCTCTAATCTTATTTGCCAACTGTGATTGTATTTTCTTCTTGCTGGTACTCTTCTGGATCAACTGCTGCTTCTGAATAAGCTGCGCTGGTTCTTTCTGCGATGTGGTTGGCTGAAAATGAGGTTGACATCTTTTTAGTGTATCCTCTCAGTTGTCGGTGGGCAGCGTTGGGGGACCAGGTAAGTAGCGTTCTGTTCGTAAGGAGCCAATATATACTCTCTTTCTCTGGTGCTACGATTCGTCCGCCATAGTTGTATTGCTGCGCTCGCGTGTGCTCATTTTTCCTATTCGTCGCGGTTTCGCGTATCATAACCTATTTCGTCGCGATTGCGATTCCTGAATGATGTACTTTATTTGCTGGTATCGCGGTATAAGGGACATGAAGGAGTCGCTGTGGTATATGTTGAAGTGGAGGCTGAACGATATTATGGGGCCATCTGCTTTGTTATATAGACCGACGCACACGGCATGATGATCGGGACTGATTGTGCGCTCTGGCCGAACAATTCTGCAACTTCCTGCAGGGTCTGTCCCACAGTCTACTGTGCTTTGACTGGCGCGACTGTCGGTTGCTCTGGTGCGTGTTTCCGCTCGGTCTGCTCACGCGCGTTATCTTCCTCTGCCACAGTAATGGACGTCTGCCGCGTCGTCTTTTCACCTTCACGTGGCGACTGCTTTGTACTGTCGCTCACCCCCTCCCCCTTCCAAGACGAGGTGGCAGTGGACGGTATCACGGGACAGAATGTACACGTTTGTACATCCTTTGTCCTACTGCTACAACGGTAGGAGAACTTGCTGCCTCGTGGCTGTCGGTATTTGGAATACCGATGTACGTTGTCACCGCAATTCCAGCAACCATCAGGGATCCCGGTCTCCTGTTTAGTGAGGGGCATACCTAGATAGGATGGATGTGGGCGCTTGGGTGGTGTCAAATTCTCGGGGGACGTGACTTTTAGTGTCATCAGCGTTAGGATACCTGGGGATCCCGTGGCGGAATTTTGCATCGCCGTTTGCTGGTCAATAGGTTCGTGAAGACTGGCGGCGGGGCTAGTAGTTTGCGTTGTTACAAAAGGAATACAACTTTTCTTGCTTTTCAATCTCCAATCGTCATTGTGTCCAGGGGTCGATATTGCTGGGCGCGGACTATATTCTGGGGACTCTTTACTGGCGCAGGCACCTTCTTCATAGGCACTATGGCTTTCTGTAAATACTGTCGGGATTATTACTTTTTTTGCCCATCCTTGTCTTCTTTTTCCGTGTATGTGTCGCGCTTGCTCCGCCTGCTAGACTTCTGAGTCCCGACGGAGCGCATAAATGCTCATCGATCACCGCGGTACAGGCGTACGTCGCCATCCTCCGGGGTACTGACATAAATTATGGGTTCTGGTCTTCCGACTTTTGCTGGTCGCTTGAGTTCTTTCTTCCTATGGAATTTTGAGCCTGGCTGGTACGGTGAGAGGCTGATGGATCGTATTTGACGCCCCGATCTATACGGTATGGCGTCTTCTGGGTTCTGTGGACTACTATGCGTCTGCGAGACGCTTCGAACGGTCCCGTTCTGTGCGACACATCGCTCTCGGACTTATACCCCACTGCGATCGTGTCGCCCAAGTCCTCATACCTTCCGGCAAATGGATTGTATATCAAATCGGTTTCCTTTGGTTTTCTAGTTTTCTGTCTTTACAGACTATGGCCTTCACTTGGTTCGTTTGCATCCCCTTATTTCCGTGTTGATGTTGCGGTAGTGTCCAGTCGTTCTGGACTCTCGCGTTTCTGTGCGTATTCCATTGGCTCACGTCTATGTGGACGTCTGAGTTCATGTCTATGCGGTGATGTCGTAGTTTCACGTAGTTGCGGACGGTCCTCTTCCATCTATTCTTCCGTAGTTTTATGTCGTTGCGGACGCACGCCATCGTTATCTTAGATGGTATCGGTAGTTTTACGTCGTTCCGAACGCTCGCAGATGGTGTTATCCTCTGCGTTTTCCCTAGTTTTCCGTCGTTACAGACGCTCGCACTCTTGTTGTGCACTTTTCGTAGTTTGACGTCGTTGCGCACGCACACAGATGCTGTTACTCTCTGCGTTGTTGGTAGTTTTACGTCGTTCCGGACGCTCGCCCTGCGCAGACAGGGTTTCTCCTATCTCTTCTTCGATGGTGGTGGTAGGGGGTGGCTGGTGGGATTCTACTGGGTCATCAGGTGAAGGGATACTCGTATTCAGTAACGAAAGCGCAAATGACTTTTCGTCAACTGCTCTTGTCGATTTTGCTTCCCCGATGTCTAGCTCCAGGGTCGAGTTCGAGCTGAACTCTATCATCTTCTCCGGCTCGTTTATGCTGTTTAGGGCTTGGGTTTTTTGACCCATATTGAGGGTGTGACCTTCGTGGTCGTCGTCGCGTTGATGCTCTTGCGTCCCTTGACTGATCGCTCGCGTGGCTAGGGGTATTACCGCGTTTTCGGGTGTTAAGCCCGTTAAATTGGGGGTGTGTGCGTCCCCTGAATGACGCGGTTGTTCGTTCATCGTGGACCGACGGAGACCTCTGCCTCGTCCGATGTTTCGGAGCATCTTCTCTGCTGGCGGTACCTATTGGTAAAAGAGATGGTTTATTAGGGGGATAGTATTTCGTTATGTCCGAAACGTGTACTCTGGTTTTCTTCCTGTCGTCCAGGTCTTCTAGTTCGAAGATCCTAGTTGTCTTCTTAGGAACATAGGACGTCCGTGTAGACATTCGGGCAGTGTTTTAAGAGAATGTATTTTCTAATGCACCAGTCTAGATGTTGTTCTGGGCATTCTTGTATCTCCTTCATTTTCTTTTCATACCAACATTCTCGCTCCATAGCGGTGATGGTACCTGTTGGTGATTTGTCAGTGATACGTGGACGTGAGAGCGCGTCTGGCACTTTGTGTAGGGCGCCTTTTCTGTGCAGCGCTGTGGCCCATCTTGCTAGTCTGCTCGTGGGTTTTTTCAGCGTATATAGCCATTTCATGCTACTGTGATCAATGATCACCGTGAACTCTTTTTCCAACAGATAGCCTCTAAACTTCTCTACTGCCCAGAGTATAGCAAGACACTCTTTCTCGGTAACTGTGTAGTTTATCCTGTTAGAGCATTAATTATTTATTTATTACCAGTTGCTTAACAGTTCCTCGTTGCTTGTCCTGATATCTACTATGAAAATGCTTTCCAGCAAAAATGCGATGATTACACCCAGCTCTGTCTGGCAGTACACTATAAGACCCAGAGACCCTCGTATGGTATAAAATACGCTTAAAGTTTTTTTGCCAAAATTGATAATTATTTATAAATGCTTCTGAATTTAATTACCACCATTGCTGTGGTATACACACATCTAATGCATTTTGTTGGGCCAGAAAATTCTCATTTCTTCCCATACTTTTGCTAATTTCAAATTTCTGCTTGTATACACTATGCTTGACGTATAGGTTATACGTGTGTCACTTATCTTGCATAGCAGACAGCTGTCAATCTTTATAATAGGTTATAACCACAGGTACTTTCTCTGGCTTTTGTTATATATAATAAAATCTTAAATTGAGGAAAAAGCGTGTACTGGCTACTACTACCAGTTCTCGTTGGCTCGCTCAGGAGTTATTCACACTCTATACACACGAACACATATGCCCACACTTCTTGTTACATACATGGAGGAGTATGTGAATACTCTTGCTTGTTAATTGCACTATACTTATGAATATCCTTCCCGTTTCCAATTCACAAAAAGGATAAATGATTTAAAACAGTTTCATTTACTACTGGATATGCATGGCTCGTCGAGGGCCTATTTTCATCACAAGTTTTTCCTATTGACAACTATAAATTATTGTCAAATCCTTGTTACTTTGTACTTCCCTGATGCCAGTCGTTCTTCTGAACGACAACACGTCTCAGAATTGAAAAATGTGCATTCTTTTCCCTTTTTATTACTCTCTTAAAAACCTTCAATCTGCACCTGTATGGCAGCTGTCAGTTGCTGCTGTTCAGCTGATCACAGCTGGTGTGAGAAAGACACGATGCCTTTCAGAATGCTTTCAACGTGGGAGATGGCTTGAAAGAATACAAAAGGGTGTTTGCCACTAACTTCTATAAGCTAGTGAGCTGGACGGTAAAGGGGAAAGGGCCACAAGTACATCATTCAGGACATTTTTTTAACAACTGCAGATATATAAAATTTAATGAAAATAATCCAATCGAAATATATTATTAGTATAATGTTATTATTAAATAGATAAATAAAATATGAAGTATGAATAAGTTAATGAAAATATATGATAAAAATAATATATATGTATATATATATATATGTATATATATATATATATATATATATATATATATATATATTTATATATCAGGTATGTGAATAAGTCTTTCTCGTTTTTTTTCAAATTTTGAGCCTTTATTGTGAAAAAATGATTACAAATGAATTATTGAAAGTATTGGCCATCGCTAGCTACAACTTTTTCCCATCTTTCTGGCAACATACGAATCCCGTTGCGAAAAAATTCGACCGGTTTGGCCTCTATCCAGTCATCCACCCATTTTTCGGCTTCCTCGTAGGAATGGAAGTGCTGGTCAGCCAGGCCATGCGTCATCGATCTGAAGAGATGGTAATCAGATGGAGCAACGTCTGGACTATACGGCGGGTGGGATAGGACTTCCCATTTGAGCGTTTCTAAATATGTTTTCACCGGCGGTGCAACATGTGGGCGAGCATTGTCATGTTGCAAAATAACTTTGTCGTGCCTGTCGGAGTATTGTGGCCGTTTTTCTCGCAGTGCGCGGCTCAATCGCATCAATTGTCGTCGATAGACCTCGCCTGTGATCCTTTCATTCGGTTTCAGAAGCTCATAGTAAACCACACCTAGCTGGTCCCACCATATACAGAGCATGAGCTTGGCGCCATGAATATTTGGCTTGGCCGTCGATGATGATGCATGGCCGGGTAGTCCCCATGATTTTCTTCGCTTCGGATTATCGTAACGTATCTACTTTTCATCGCCAGTCACGATACGATGCAGAAAACCCTTTCTTTTATGTCGCTGAAGCAGCTGTTCGCAAGTGAAAAAACGCCGTTCGACGTCTCTCAGCTTCAGTTCGTACGGCACCCAATTTCCTTGCTTTTGGATCATTCCCATAGCTTTCAAACGCTTGGAAATGGTTGTTCGGTCAACTCCCAATGCTTCAGCAAGTTCTTCTTGCGTTTGACAAGAATCTTCATCAAGCAAAGTCGCCAATTCTCGATCTTCAAAGATTTGCGGCCGCCCGGAACGCTCCTTGTCTTCCACGTCGAAATCACCGCTTTTGAAGCGTCGAAACCATCCGCGAACATTTGAATCATCGACACAACCTTCTCCATAAGCCTCCTGAAGCAATCGATGCGTCTCGGCAGCATATTTCTTCAAATTGAACCAATAAAGTGAAATTTCCCGCAAATGACGTCGACTCGGCTCAAATTTCGACATTTTCACGATATCAAAAATTTATGATGCGAAAAAATTTTAACTAATGTGTTAGTATGGAATTGTTGACATATGAATAAGCTTTGATTATGACATATGTAACCATTGAATACTCGCACAGTATTGGTGGCGCCATCTCTTACAAAAAACGGGAAAGACTTATTCACACTCCTAATATATGGACATATATAAACTATGTATATAAGGAGAAATTTTATATATAGTGATAATGACATATATATTGTATTCAGGTTTTCCTAGTTGACTAGTGCACGTGCACGTATACTACACACCACGACATGATACGGTAATGCGTGGATACTATGGGGCTTATCGGTATTAAATTAATTATACGGATTTTCATAAAAGAATTATTAACAAAAGGAAGCATCTATTTTTGCGAGGGGCGGGGAGGAGTAAATTCCTACATGAATCTATTGTCTGCGGTGCGTAGTGGTACTACTGCGCATTCTCGTGCGCAGCTCCTCAACATGGCCGTGCTTCGCACTTCTTGCTACGCGCGCATGCATTTCACGATTTTAATATTTTATCCTTCATTTCCACTTTTCGCTGACCGGGACTCCTAAATTCACGCAAAAAAGCTGCGTGGGACGGTATTTTACATTCGTACAATATCCGCGTGTATTTTAGCGTGGTCGCGCGGGGTGATATATAGCCGTACGTAAATCGATCTTGCCATGACATACCATTTATGCCCGCGGGCCACACTGTATAGGTGCCATTTGTAACCGTGTACTTTAGTACAGGTTAAAGTTTACTTACCTTTTAACCACTAGTAGCGTGCCGGCTGCGCTGGACTTGGAACGAGCGAATACGGGAAAGGGATTCGGCAAAATGCAAACTTTGCATCGAACAGATGCAAATTCGTATGTAGATCTAACAAACATTTATTTATTCGCTCTCTTTTCACAGCAAAATCTACGACATGCTAATTCGGGAGCGGATTCCGCGGGCGCGGAGAAATATCAGCTGCAGGGAATGGAAAAGAGGAAAGACGCGACGCGCACTACCTATCTCACGGGGACGTGGAGTGGCCGTACAAACATGGCGCGCTTAGTCGTGGGGACGCGCACTCTATTAATTATAATAAAACAACGCTACTTGCCGGGACGGAGCTCCGCTATCGCTTCCTCTCATGCCGAACTTCTTTCCTGGTTGCTTCTCTTTTCCTTCCTTCCTTCTCTCTCTTTCTCAATCTATCTTTTATTGATCTCAATAACATCCTTCCTTTCTTCTCCGTTTTTTTTCGTAGTATGGGGGCGATCCTGTGACGATCGCCCGGGATATCGCTGAGATAGCGAGGTGAATCAGCCGAATCACCGGGAAGCTGGTGGACACCGGTTGGAGATCGGGCTCGAGATAGAGGTACTAGTTTTGATGAAGCTCTCTCTCTTTTCGATGTCGTCCTTCGGTAGCTGAGCGGGGAAGACCTTCTTCTCTTCGCGTTTCCTCCTTCTTCGCGACGGTCGCGCACTCTCGCGGCTCGCGCTTTGCGCATTTTAGTTATCGCGCGCGAACACTCGGTGCTCACCGAGGTCTGGCAATTTGGCCAGTTAATATATATATATATATATATATATATATATATATATAATTCTTAATTATTTCTAGATTAATTAACTTCTATCTTACCTTGAGAATTAGTTAAGTCTTGGTTTCTTTTTTTTCAGAACGTACATATATCGTTCGATTTCAACAGCTCGAATGAGCTCTTCATGATCATCTATCTGTTCATATAGCACATTCCCCACTTTATCTTTTTTCCTTTCCATTGAGCTTTTCCATACAGTATTTTCAAGATTTCCTCAGGATTCAATTCATCCATTTCTTCAAAAAATCTTCTAAAACCAACGTTAGATTTTGTTTTATTTACTTTTTTTCTGTTTCTCCTTTGTCCACTAAAAGGTTATACATTTTTCTCCGTAAACCAATAAATTCCAACATCATTTTTCATTACATTAATCCTTTATTAAACAGGGTATTTTTTTATTTAATCTAGATTTACATGCTGATTATTTTCAAGATAATCAGAACTATCAAATCTATAAACTTCTTCTTTCATAATTTTATACATATCAATGTCTTCCACTTCATATATCAAACTATCAGTATCAGTGTATAACAGTTTACACTTTTCTCCCACTCGCTTTTTCATGTAAGCCCGGTGAATATCATAAAATAGTTTCTTGCATAGGTCCAGGATGGAAAACTCAATATGTTCAGGCTTCCGGCAAGTAGCGTTATGTTCTATTGTAATTAAAAGAGTGCGCGTCCCCGCGACTAAGCGCGCCATATTTGTACGGCCGCTCCGCGTGCCCGTGAGATAGGTTGTGCGCGTCGCGCCTTTCCCCCTTTCCACTCCCTGCAGCTGATATTACCCCGCGCCCGCGGAATCGGCTCCTGAATTAGCATGTCGTCGCCGCGCACTGTATATTTATATTGTTTCTTGTAATAATCATTGTTGTTATGTTAGGCTGTAGATTTTGCTGCGAAACTAGAGCGAATAAATAAATGTTTGTTATCTAATAAATGTTCATATATTTATTTCTCTTATAATGAAGAGTGCATTACTCTATGGCTACTCTAAATCAAATCGTCGAGAGCGAGTTCCTGCTGAAAAAGAAATTTATAGAATTGGAGAGAATTCATCAGTATGTTATGTACTTAAATTAATCAGCACTATATATGGTGCAAAAATTGTAGTAGAATTTGATGACAGTGTTGATGACATTTTTACCACAATGGACGTATAATTTATCGCAAATTTTGCAAATACGATAAATAAACGATGTTTATTTTTAGTTTATCAAGGCGGATATTGTTTTAAAGTTAATACATGTACGAGGGTAGTCCAATAAGTACCCGTTTTTGAAGACAGACGACGTTCCTTAGGGAAGCTGATCTTATTATCGTATACTGCCATTGATCAAACGATGCCAAAATAATTTTCAAAAACATGATAAGTTGGCTATGAAAAACTTGTCGGCCAGATGAATGCCGCGATTGTTCACAGTAGACAACAAGTGGAAGCGGCTGTTAACTTCGAAGAAGTGTCTGGAATAATATATGTGAGTTTTGAAGGACTTTTTGCGTCGAATTGTCACTGTTGATGAAACCTAGATTCATCATTACACAACAGAAGCTAAGCAACGATCAAAACAATAGATTTCTAGCTCCAAAGAAGGCGAAGACGGTCTCATTTACCGAAAAGGTCATGGTGACTATTTTTTTGTGATGCGAAGGACATCATCCTGATGGACTTTTTAGAAAAAGGAAGAACGATCACTGGTCAATACTACCGTGAGTTATTGAATCGAGGTTTTTTTCAATGAGAAAATATGCCTTTAGGAGAGGGCGATTCACAGAGAACGCCATAGTTCAGTGGCGTAAATCTGTGAGCAAGTTGTGCAGAAAATATGTTATAGCAATTTTCCTGGACTTAAAGGGCGCCTTTTACAGTCTGGTGGCTCACTGTAGTAACAGCACTTAAAAGTAAAGCGTGCCCTAGGGGTCTCTATAAGTTAATAAGTCTTGAGTCCTAATACGAGATGGATTTGAGGAAGTACAACTTGAGGCTCGTAAGAGATGCCTGCAGAGATTTGTACTTGGTTCAACTCTGTAGAACCTTGTCCTTGATCCTCTTCTTTGACAGCTCTCAAGACAAGGGTATGTCATCGGTTATACCGACGACATTGCGCTCATTGTGGAGGAAGACTCGCGTAGAGAGATCGAAAGTGGAATCCTGGTGTCACCTCAATAAAATGAGGCTGGCCTCTTAAAATTGTGGAATGTTGTTACTGAGAGGCCACTTTCACCCAAAAGTCCCTGCTCTTATAAAGATCGGTGACATGAGCGTGAAAAGATTAGAAAGCGTGAGATACCTTGGAATCCACTTCGGCGAACATCTAAAAATCGGTTGCCATTTGAAAGCAGTACAACCCAAATATGTGGACTTGATTAACAGGATTGGACGGCTGGTAAGATGGGAATGGGGTCTTACATTTAAGACGCTTAGTACTTAGTTATGCTTTACTACAGATAAACATTCCCGGCCGCACCTAGCTTCCGCTGTATTGGCTGGTTATACTCCAAAACCTTTCATTTTTACTGAACTTTTCTTCAAGTTGCAGATCTGTACATCATTGCGACTTTTGTGGACCTATCACTGTATATGCAGCGGCTGGTTGGCACGATTTGATGAATGTTGAACAGCAACACAAGTTGTCAAGAACTCAAAGACATGTGCTCATTAGAGTCACCGGTGCGTACTGAACCTCCTCGACAGACGCTCTAGCAGTGATAGTCGGCAAACTCTCTATCGTGCTAGAATGCAGATGTAGAGCGCAACTGTAGGCAAACCATAAAAATGTAGCAATGTTTAAGGACCAACGTCGTGCCTTGCGAGAGATATCGGAAAGATATCTCGACGGATGGCAGAAAATCTGCGATAATTCGACAAAAGGTAGGCTGACACATTCTTACCTACCTAGTGTCAGAGAAGGGATTGGGGCGAATTGGAGCAGGCCGTCGCGATGGCTAATCCAATTCCTCACTGGGCATGGAGACTTTGGGTCCTATCTAACCAGGTTCCAAAGGGAAAATAATACTTCTATTAAGGTAAGAGCTCTATTGAGCTAAGCGACCTACACAGCGCTTGGAAAACTAGCAAAAGAACTCCCTCTAAACCAAGGAGTTAATTGAAACGATTGAAAACCTGCTCGAAACAGAAATCACAGAGGAACCTGAATAGGTAGGCAGGGAACTGATAGTTTGAAATTGACAGTAACTTTATTTTTACTCTAATCATATACTGGTAATTTTAGAATATATATATATATATATATATATATATATATATACAAAGATATTATTTTTCTATAGAAGGATACCGGCACTATCCACCGATAAATATACAACCACAATAATAAAATAATCAGCTTATCACACTGGTCAACAAATCTAGTCTGGAATAAGAATGTGCAATAAACAGTAGTTCGAAACCCACTATAAACTGGAGGTCCAGCAAAAGTCGCAATGATATACAGATCTACAACTAAAAGAAAAGGTCAGTAATGAATGAAAGTTTTTGAACACAGCCAACCGATAAAGCGTGAGCTAGATGTGGCCGGGAACGTTTATGTGTAACAAAGCATAACTGAGTGACCTTTATTTTTTTTATGCGTCATTCTCCGACTCGCAAAAATTTAGTCTCAGTTTGGATAATATTGGGAACCTATGATTACTTTTTCGTACAAACATGGTATTGAAAATATCTAAAATCTCGATACTCTAAGGGTTCGGTAGCGTTAAATTCATCTTCCTATGAAGTGCAAATATCAGCAATTATTGCTTAATTAGAAACTGAGAATAGAAAAAGGAAATACACGATCACTTATTTATAATTATTATTTATTTTTGTTATTTTATTTATTTATATTATTTATAATATTGTTTATTTAGATTATTTAGTTATATTATTTTCTATATCATTCTCACCATTTATTAACTTGTTTTTATATTGTTTGTTTAATTTATATTATTTGTATTAATAATATTATTTATTTATGTCATTTATTTATATTGTTGATAACCTATCTATTATTTATTTGCAGTATCTGTATTAATTATATTATCCTTTTAATTTACTTATATTCTTTTATTTATACTATTATATTATTTATTATTTATTTATTTATACTATTTATATTACTTATTACCAGTATTGGTGCTATTATTTATTTATATCCTTTTACTTTTATGTGTGGTATTTGAACTACGTATTTGTTGTTGATGGATTAGGTCTATTAATTTTGTATCATCCGTTATATTAAATTTACTGTTTACATGTGATTTTCTCTCAGTGTATACAGTGTTTTATTTATATAAATATTTATTTATTAGTTAGGTTGGTCCTTTAAAAAATTACTCTCTTTTTGTTTCGTTTCCAATTTTTAACATCTTTATTTAAAATAAATAAAAAATGTATAACTAAATACGAAATTCGTATTTAAATCATTCGTAATATGAATATGAATTTTTATAACTAAGTATAAAATTATTTATGTTTTTTGTTATAATTATTTGCTGGCGTATTTAATGTAGTATAAAAAGATTTATATACTCCTTCATTTGCTTGTAATAAAGAAAAAATTGAGATTCACACTATTATTTCTAAGTTTTATATCAAATGGTATAATTGTTTTTTTCTGGTTACTTTATCCTTTATAGATATTAATATGAATCTATAAACGTTTTATCCTTTTCATATGCAAGTTCTGAAATTATTTTAGTCTCGAAAAAAAATAATGTTGCTAGAATAACACTTCTAATAACGGTCTTCGTTTGCTATATGTTGTTTCATCAATACGAGCTAGGAAAGGGAAATGCTGAAAATATTGTCTTAAAATCGCAAAAAGCGCTGTCAACAGATCATTTAGTTTCAAAAAAAAAGTTTAAAAAATTGTTTATTAATTTTTAGAATATTGTTTATAAGTTGTAGAAGAAAATTTTTATTGTTTAAATTTTTTTTGTTAATTAATTATTAATTGTTTGTTAATTATCATATTTATATTATAAGAACAATTCCTATTGTACATTTGCTGTTTTATTTCATAAGTATCCTTGCTCAGCTTTCATTTTTATCTAGTTGAATTATTAACATATTGTTTATTTTTAATTCTTATTTTAGTCATCTAATGTTATTTATTGATTGTCAGCTATATTGTTATTGTTTTATCTTGTTTGGTATATTTCTTCAACTTTATTGTCTTTCGTAATGCTTGCATATATGGGGAAAGCGTGGGACCATCGACCACTCTGATTTTCCTCTGATTTATTTATGAAGAAATTTTTAATTCATTATTAACAATTCTCAATTTTATTTCTACCAAAGTCGAGCTAATTACCGACGAAAAAAATTTACCGGCTGGGAAAATTTTCATTCATTTCAGTCCTTTTCATGTTTTCAATTTTTATACACTATGACCCTTATAATGTGTAATTAGAACTGCACCTTTGTATACTCTTGAGTGGAGTAATGGTTCTTTCCTCCTGGAGTCCATCCAATCCACCACTGACATATGTGTATATCCACACTGCTTTATTCACACGCATTTGATTCTTTATGTCTCGTTAGAAAGAGTGGGATGCACTCAATCTTTAATAAAGCTGATTTTAGCTTTCAGCGAGAGCTAATTTATAGCAGCAACTTTTTTCTGTGAAAATTTTTAATTTTCAATTAACCTTGTTAACAAAATTTTCCACCATTACTATGGTGATTAATTATTAATTATTATTAATTACTATGGTGATTAAAAATCTTGTGTTCTTCCATCCGAAAAGGGTTTCACATAGATCTGAATCGCTATTGCTCCTGTGCAATATAGTTAAGAATACCCTTTAGCTGCTAAGGGGGACCGATGCTGAGAAATGCAAATTGATGGAAATTATTGTAAATAAATTCAGAGAAAATTCATCCTGTCAAGAGACATGAACGATAGGGGTCGATAAGAATTGATGTGAGGTCGTTATACGTACAGTTACATATAATATACCACTGTGTACAAATATGAGTAAGACTTCAATTCAAACTTCCCGTAATCAATGTTACCTGTACATGTATGTTGTGTTCGTCAGGTGATTAGAATGTCTTTCACCTATATATCTTAATCATTTAACAGCGAATGTATATAATAAAAAGCACTACGCTAAGGGCATTTGACAGTTGTGTATTAAGTTATATTAAAACAATTGAATTGTACTTTTGTCGACTACCCATATACAAATTAATAAATATTTTTTTATTGGTCTTACAGTCCAATCAATTCAATCCAAAAATAAAATAAAAATAAAAAAAATAAAAAATAAAAAAAAAATAAAATAAAAATAAAATAAAAAAAAAAATAAAAAAAAAAATAAAATAAAAAAAAAAAATAAAAAAAAAATAAAATAAAAATAAAATAAAAAAAAAATAAAAAAAAAAAATAAAATAAAAATAAAAAAAAAAAATAAAAAAAAAATAAAATAAAAATTAAATTAAAATTATAATGACAGTCAGACTGTCCTTGTTTACATTCACCCCCGTAGATTAATCTGAAAATAAAATATTAGCTGAAAAAATTCTTTGTTAGTAAAGTGCAGTCTGACTGTCCCCAACACCCTTACCTAATTGAAGACGTAGTCCAACGTTTCGAGCTCGCTACGGCTCCTCATCAGGGACTAATCTAAACCTTATATTCTAATCTATATACACATATCCACCACCAAATTTAGTACATTAAATATAAAATCCCCCTCTATAACAATGTTCAAAACCAATCAATTAAATAAGGAATGATAAATGTTATCTAATTTACTAGACTCAAACATTAAATCCACATTATTTCGATTTCTGGAAATGTGAATACTTTCAAGACTCTCCCGTTTATACTTATTATTAATACCATTATTAATATTAATATTATTATTAATAATACCTTAATTAATAGTACCTTATTATTAATACCTTATTATTAATTGATTGGACTGTAAGACCAATAAAAAAATATTTATTAATTTGTATGTGGGCAGTCGATAAAAGTACAATTCAATTGTTTTAAAATGAAAGGTCTATTTAACTTAAATTAAGGGGGTATGTCATGATTTATTTTAGAGAAAATTATTGTAAATATGGTAGTACTATTAAAGATTATTGTTCAAAATGGATTAAAATGAATTTAAAAGTTGTAATTCTTAAAGAAAAACTTACATTCCTTATTAGATGCAAGAAATCAAATATATTTCCGGTACACATTAATAATAGATTTCATGATGAATATTTTTTGCCGGTTTATAGTAATAATGTTTGTTATGATCTAAAGAAGAATATTTTCTTTTTCAAAAATAAATTACTTAATTTAGAAATTAGAGATTTACATATTCAGATTCATTCCTTAAATAGATATTTATTAAAGATTAAACATTATTTATATCAAAATATAGAAAGAAATGAATTGCATGAATTTTTTCTTGGTCAAAGCAAACATTTTATTAAGACAAAATATATTAATAGACAAACATTAAAAAGGAAATTTGAATGTTTAAGAAATAAAACACAATTTCAAAGCTATCAAATTAACAATGCAAACAATAAAAATTGGTTTAAGAATCTAACTGACAAGGAGATACTAAATGAAATAATAAACATCATGTCTAAAGGTGCCAAACATGGAATATTATATTGTAAAAATAATCTCCCGATCAAAGAAATCATCGCGGAGGTTGAAAGTAATCTTTTTGGTTTAAATGATGAAGTAAAAAAGGAATGTAGGGCATCTTAGTTAATATCATTAGTAATTTTAAAAGAGAGAATAAATTTGATAATTATTTGAATAATAATTGTTTACATTAATTAAAAATCGCAAAGAATTTTTTGAGAAATAATCCGAATATCGTCTTTCAAAAGGCATACAAAGGTAATATAACTGTAGCTTCTAATAAAATTGATTATATAAGTAATATAAATAATGTATGAAATGATGATTCTACTTATGTGAAAATTGGTAATCCACATATCATTAAGCTATGAAATAATTTGAGAGAATTATTAAATAATTGGAAAAGAAATGACTATATAAATGATAGTACGTATAAATATTTAAAATATGAAAATGGTACTATAGCAAAAAGTTATGGGCTTCTCAAGATTCATAAAGAAAATCTGACATTTAGAATATCTTCTCTAAATTTCCCAACTTATAATATTGCTAGATTTTTATCTAATATATTGGTTAACATAGTTGAAAAAACTAGTTCTTATATTGACGACAGTTGGTGTTTTTACAATGAAATGAAAGATATTGTTATTCCGAAAAACTACAACATGATTTCATTGGATGTAGTATGTTTGTTTACAAATGTAACTTTAGAATTGTTAAAAGATATTATACAGGAGAAGTGGCATGAAATTAATTTACATACAAAATTGACAATGAATGAATTTATTAAAGCAATTAATTTATTTTTTAATAACACAATTTTTTTATTTGATAATAAATTTTATGAACAAAGATACGAATGTCCAATGGGGTCGCCTTTGTCACCGGTTATAGCTAATTTAGTTATGGAAAAGTTGGAAAGTATAGCCTTGTCAAAATTGCTTTTTGAACCAATGATATTTAAGAGATATGTTGATATCTTTACAATTGTTCCGGAAGTTTTTGTGGATGAAATGGTGGATGTTTTGAATTCTGTACATGACAGAATTAAATTTACAAGGGAGGTTGAAGTTAATAGTCAGTTAAGTTTTCTGGACATTAATGTCATTAGATGTAGTAATAATAAGGTGAAACTTAATTGGTACAGAAAGCCTACTTGGTCAGGTAGGTTTTTAGATTTTAATTCACACCACCAATTCGGAAACAAAATTGGAGCATTAAAAGGTGTCATTGTCAAAGCAATTAAATTGTCACATAAAGATTTTAGGCAAAATATTTTACAGATAGTAAGAGAGACTTTCATTAATAATGGTTATCCAATTCAATTTATTAATTGATTAATGGTTGAGAGATTGTTTGCATTTATAATACCGAAAATCGACATAATACACGAGATGATGTTAACAGAGGCAAAATTATAGTCTTGCCATATGTTAAAGGATTATCTGAAAGAATTAAAAGAAATTTTTGGAAATAGAACATTCAAATTTTCTTTAAAAGTAGCAATAATTTGAGTAGGTTGTTTAATAATTGCAAAGATAGGGATGACTTATGTTTAAAATCAGGAGTTGCTTACATAATTATTTGTATGGATTGTCATAAATACTATATTGGACAAACAGGTAGATATTTAAAAAAGAGAATTTATGAACATAAATATAGTTTGCGTAGCTTACATATTATTTCCGGTTTCAAGGAGCATTGTTTAAAGTTTTTGCATTCTTTTGATTTTGTGAATGTGGCTATTTTGGAACATGATATCAATAATAAGTATAAAAGGAAGAGTCTTGAAAGTATTTACATTTCCAAGAATCAAAAGAATGTGAATTTAATGTTAGAGTCTAGTAAATTAGATAACATTTATCATTCCTTATTAAATTGATTGGTTTTGAACATTTTTGTAGAGGGGGATTTTATATGTAATTTACTAAATTTGGTAGTGGGGATAGGGTATATATAGATTAGAATATAAGGTTTAGTTTAGTCTCTGATGAGGAGCCGAATCGAGCTCGAAACGTTGGACTACGTCTTCAATTAGGTAAGGGTGATGGGACAGTCAGACTGCACTTGACTAACAAAAAAATTTTTTCAGCTAATATTTTATTTTCAGATTAGTCTACGTGGGTGATTATAAATAAGGACAGTCTGACTGTCATTATAATTTTTAATTTAATTTTTAATTTTTATCTTTATTTTTGTTTTTATTATTTTTGTGTATTGATGTATTAATGTTAATGTAGATGTGTATTGGTGTTGTTACGTATTGTTTTCGATTAATTTGATTGGACTGTAATACCAATGAAAAAATATTTTTTAATTTGTATATAAGCAGTCGACAAAAGTACAATTAAATTATTCTATTAATCGAACCCACCCCGTTACAATATATATATATATATATATATATATATATATATATATATATATATATATATATATATGTAATTACTTTATTATTAATCATTAAACAATTAATTAATTAAAAAAGGATAATTTCGCACTTAGATATTATATAGTTATTGGACGCTATATAGTTGTTGGAAAAATACATTTTTAAAGAAATTTCTCTCATTTCAGATTTAGACCCTAATTAACAAAAATATAAGAATAGTTCTTAAAGACCCAAAATTTGTTTTAGCCTCATCGCACGCTTTGGCCTTTTCGGTACCATATTGCGGCACATGTTCGTGGTGAAGTAGCCACGATTACTTCAATTCGGGTATTTTTTTATTCTTTTACACAATTCAGTAAAAATATAAAGATATTAATGTTAAATAATACTTAGATCTTCAGATACTCAGTGATGATATACAACTTTATATAAATATCGAAAAATTTTGACTTGATAATTTTGGCTTTTTTGTCTCTTCTATAAGTAGGACTCTTCCAGTACATGGACTGGCAGTTTGTTTTAGGATTACAGTAAGAAACTACAATCCGTCATACGTTATCAGCCTTTTTAATAAGTTTGAGTTATTTTCAAATGTAGTAAAAGATCAAACAAGATTACCGACTTGTTCGATATTTTCATCCATTTTTACAGCGTTAAATAAAGTATTTTCAATTTTTTTGTGAAATTTTAGAATAAGCCTTTGATCTATTATTACATTGATCACATTTCTGGTAAAACAAAAAAATCTCCTATATGGGTTAAGAACAAATTAAAATTAATTTATCTGCAGACACGGGAGACATCGCATTGTTACTTACGAACGTATACGTATCAAATATTTAAGATAATTGTCCATAGAAAATTTTACCTATGATAATGTTTCTGCATAAAAAAATCAAGAGTCCTGCCTCAGGGCCCACTAAAGCATCGGTAGTGGTGTGGCTGTATTCAGATAGTCCCGAGATAGTCGTCCTCCTTATTTTTCTGAATATTTATGATTTTTGGATAGTTAATTATCGTAACAGCTTCAGATGGAACTTCAAACATAAAAACTCCAGAAAGTTGATGGTTTATTGAATTTATCTTAGAAAATAATAAAAGTTGCAACATATTTAAAATCAAAATCATTCGTGATTTTATTCTGAATTTATCCTAGAAACTAATAAAAGTTTCAACATATTTAAAATCAAAAAGAGTTCGTAGACACAAATTGAATAAAATAAAAAATATGTATTTTAATCAGATGTACAAAGATTTTTGAAACTTTTCTTATAAATTTTATTACTTCCAGAGATACGTTCAGAAGAATGTATTTATAATTTTAACACGAAAATTAAATTTCCATTAAAAGCCCAATCAAAATCGAAAAATCGGTTAGGATTGTTTTTCGGAAGTTCATCCATGACCTCCGTTATGGTATTCACATAAGCAATTTTTATCGTAGAGTACTTGTGTGCGAGCATGCATTCGGATTTCCACATCATTGCAAGAGTCTTGGAGCAAGGTTGCATGATCATAAAGTGTCCGGGATATTTACATCGCAGCTAGCTTACTGCAAGTATACACTGATACAAAGAAATTTTAAAAAACTAATCGTTAATATATCGAAATTATTTATACTGTTATAAGTTTTAATATATAGATATCAATATCATATCATACTAATTTCTAATGACAAAACGTGTTTTTCTTTGTACACGTTAAACAAAAAAACTATTGAACCGATTGCTCTGAAATTCCAAATATATATTTTATATTATCTTCGAAAGGACCTAGGCTGTTTTTTATTGAAAATCATAATACTTTCATCAATAAATTTTTTTGTTTTTACACGTTATATTATCTTATAACGTTATATTATCCTATGATATTATACTATCTAAGTGACATAGCCTTTGTTTTTTTTCAGTTTGAACAAAAGAAATGATGGTAAAATAGGGTTGCTTTATCCAAAACCCTGAAACTATGTATATTATATATATATATATATATATATATATATATATATATATTACGTTTATGTATATGTTTATTATAAATATATACATATACATATATATATATATATATATATATATATATATATATATAACTCAATGTTTAGTTCATGAGGATGAACCGTAGCGGTTCAAAACGTCGGACACCAAAGGTGATTCTAAATTTAAGGTGGTGGGGACAGTCAGGTTGTCCTTTACTAACATCGAATATTGCTTTTATTATTTTTATTTTATTTATCATTTTATTTTTATTTTATTATTAATTTTATTTTATTTTAATTTTTAATTTTTAATATAATTTATTATAGTAATAAGTTTTATTTCAGATTCTATGGGGGTGAATATAAACAAGGACAGTCTGACTGTTATTGTTTTAGCTAATATATTACATTACAAAGACTGTAAGACCGATAAAAATATTTATTAATTTAATTCTGAACAGTCGACATAAGTACCATTTTTAATTCTAAATTAATTTATTTTTTGGGATTTAGTTATTTGCAAATATATTTAGTAAGAATTTACTACAACAATTTCGCTTTTAAAGATTTACTAATAATATAATCTAGTACATGTCGCTTACTGCAGTGTTTTGTAACAACACGCGAGTAGTGCATGTCACGAAAATTCAACAGAGAAATTTAAAGTAACTGTCTGCGATAAAATTTTGTTCGAAACTCGGCGAAACCGCGACAGAAACTTATGAAAAAGTGCTTAAAGTGTATGGTATTGATGTTCTGAGTCGTAGGCAGGTGCTTCGGTGTCATGCCGATGTTAAAAAAAGCCGTGAGAGAGTCAAAGACGAGGCGCGGAGCGGAAGGCCATTTCAAATGCGAATCAACGCGTCTGCGCACTTGTTCGTCCAGATTAGCGATTAACCATTCGAATACTCGCTGACAAGCTGAATATTAACCGTGACACAGTTAAAAAGATTTTAACCGAAGATTTCGGTATGAAAAAGGTGTGCGCGAAGATGGTACGGAAGAACATCGCACAAGATTGTCTGCAGCAGGTTGAATGTGATACTACTCTTCTCGATCGAGTTATTACTGGTGATGAAAGTTGGTTCTTTCAATATGACCCTATGAAATTAAACAACAAAGCTAACAGTGGCTTTTCCCTGGAGCACTAAGATCAAAGAAGATGAGAATGAGCAAGTCCAAAGTGAAAACCAGTTCATTTGTTTTTTCGACAGCAAAGGGGTGGTTCACAAAAAGTTTGTACCACCTGAACCATCCGCAAATCAAGTATTCTACCGCAATGTGCTCGAAATATTACGAAAAAGGGTGTTCAGAGTGCGTCCAGAGATCGTAAAGACTTCGGTTCTGCATCATGACAATGCTCCCTGTTACAGTGCGTTCAGTGTCTCTCAGTTTTTGGCGTTTGAAAGCATCGCAAGGTTACCACAACCGCCCTTTTTACCGGGCAAGTTATCCTGCGATTTTTTCCTTTTCTCCCATTTGAAAACATTCGTCAAAGATCGAAATTTTGACTCCGTTGACGACATCCAAGAATGTGTGACGAGGGTACTCTGAGAGGTCCTACAAGAAGTGTTCCGGAATTGTTAGGAAAACTGGAAAACTTGCTGGAATAAGTGTAAAGATGCGGGAGAAGATTATGAGCTGTTCCTCTCAAACAGGAGAAAGCAAAACATTATTATGTTTCTTTTTTTCTTTATATATGAAATATTGAATTAATTATAAAATAATTTATTAAACATACCATTTTGTAAGATGGCAATGATCGCGTATAGGAATTTGATCGTTTTGAAATCTATTGTCACAGATATGACAAACAGGCGACCATAGAAACTGTAATTCTTCAAGATCTGTGAGTTTCATTGGCTTTGGTATTTTATAGAGTCTAGATACTTTCCAATGGATTTGAATTCATGAACGAACCATTGTGCAGGTGTCTCATCCTCTCTAATTTTTTGTCTATATGATTTTTAAACTATATTTTAAACAATAGCCCACTGTATACGCTTCGTGACGTTGAAAAGTGTTCTCATTTTGAGCCGACTGCAACAAACATTCGAAATCTGCACAAATGACAAATGTCATTTTTTACTCTTTTTATGATCTTCAAATTTAAGAGTGTTAGTCAAATTGCTTGGCAAATTTATTCTGCTTTCGCTCATATTTTTACAATAGTATTTGTGATTTTTCAAGTTTTCTTCGCTATAAAAAATTTATAAATACCTTTCACAATGAAATAATTATGCATGTGCTTTATTCAATTGTGAGCTTAAAAGTTTCGATAAATTTTTAATCCAAACATAATGGTATTTCGGCGAACTCGCATTATTATTATAAATATTATTTTCTTCCTATTCGTCGATGTAGTAATCTTGAATGAAGATAAGGTTTACATCTTTCTCCTTCTCTTGGATGTAATGTGATAAGCTGCTACTTTACATTTCCGTCCAATCTTTCTAAGCAGATACAAAGTTACGGAAATACTGGATAATTTTCGAATTTTGCAGTCTTAGAAGGAATCAACTTTTTTGAGTTTCGAAAGGTGCAATAGGCTTAAAAATACTATCAATGTTGGAAAGAATTTTCAGCCAGATGGGTTGAAAGTCAGCACTTTTTCCAAAAATAAGCTGTTCTTGAAAGGAGCCCTCGCACTAGAACAAAACCAGCGTTATAACAGGCTGAAATTATTCCCTTTTAGTAATCTGAGCATCAAGGATCATACATATACAAAGCAGATAGTAGTGGTATGTTCGTAGGGTGCTAATGATGGAAAACTACAAAGGTATAAACATTATCGCACTTGTAGATACAAAGTAGCACTTTTATAATCTACATAAGATAGGAAGCCTAATGTCGAAAAATTGAAATCAGCAGAAAGGTGGGAAAGATTTGAAATTTTCAGGACCTATAAAGTTTTTATAACTGGTGAAACCTCTACTTTCATGGAAATGAAATTCAGAGTCATCAATAAATTATTAACAAAATGTTAATATATAAAGTGAAAGTCGATTGTACTGAACAAGGACCGCCCGTTTTTCTCACATATTTATAGGGGAATAATAAACTAAAGAAGAATATATTAGAGAATAATAAAGAAAATAAACAAGTAAGACAGTCAATATAAATAATCGGTGATAAATAAACAACAATAGATAAACCTTATATTGACGAGACAATTGAATCAAGAGGAAAGTAAGAACTAAGCAACGTCGATTTAAAAATGCAGGAACTAATAAATAATAAAGAATTTTTACAACCGGTCTAAAATTATAAAAATGTTATAAACATGTAAAAAAAAAACTAACTAATAGACATTTCTTTTTTCTCTCTTTCTGCATGTACTTCTATTTTCAGAGGATGATTACCTCATTTTACTTTTGTTTTTGTTCCTGATACGTCATTGTAATATTTTTAATATTATTTCCTTTTTATAAATTTGAAAATAGAACAAGAATAGCATCGATAGATGAGTAAAACTACGTTGATTCATTATACTACAATGTTATTGTAATAAAATATGTATACGTAGCTGTATTTCTTAATCTTTCACTATAACTAATTATAACTTCTTTTTTCGTATGAATAATCATATCAATACTTAAGATAATTTAAATAAGACAAGGACGGCTAATTTAGATAATAAATAACAGATTATATAAATTTTCTTTTTTTTGTGACTTATAAAAATTCAAGCTATGTGTTGGCAGCATATATAATATAATAAAAACGTTTAAGGAAAGATAAGATTAAATACTAAGATTAAAATACTATATACATAAAATAAAATAGATATGACAAAATGGAAGTAAATAACAGCATAAATCTAACGCCTAAATGGATAATATCAACCATATGAACAATATATTTACTTTTAATTAATCATAAAACTGGATAACATATATAATAGAAATAAGGAATATTATTAACATTATATAATATCTTTATTAAATATTCTTGATTTAAATGATACAGGCAAAATCAGACAAAGAGCATAAAACCAACCACTGGTATAAATTAATAATAGGAATGACAGCAACATAAATAAACAATAATGAAAATAATTTCAACCATATAAATTGTAAAGTCAGTATTAACAATATAAATAAAATATTCGCCATCAAAAATTAATACAGATATTATAGGAATTCTATTTTTTTGCTAACATTAGAAACAATATAAGCAAATAATAACAACCTGAAGAATTTAAGATTTTAAAATAAACAATTTTATATTAAACCAATTCAAGCTCTGTTAATCTATAACAAAAGTGCTGGTATACGAATAATATAACCACTACTGTTAATAAATATTAAATATATCCTAAATAAATAACAATAATATTATATAATAGTAAAAGCATTGCAAAATATTATTATAATAAATAATATTAAACTACATTAAACAAAAGATTGGGATAAGTAAACAAAGAAAAAAAATATTCTTTAGACTGCAAAAATCATCAACAACAATTTAATATTTAAATTAAATACTCAAATATAGGTAATTACTATTCATTTAAAAGTGTTAAAGATTTAAAATCAGATACAAAAGCAATAAATGATAAGCCTCGTTCTTTCTTTTGAAAGAAAAATTAAAAGAATCGATACATCTGTATAGCAAAGACATAGTTACAATATTAAACGTGTTAATATCGAAATAAATAAATATATATAAAATGTACATAATTTAGAAAATTTACACGTACAATACACATACGATAAATAAATAGACGAGACTTGTGAAAAATTGATGCTGTGATTAGACAATATTGATAATATAACTAATAATAATAATATTATTTTGTCACGTCTATCTGAAATAAACCCACCATGAAAAGGAATAGTACCAATAACGTCAACAAATAATAAAAATAAACCTTAGGAATAAATAATAAAAATATCAATAAAAACAAAACAAAAAAATAGAGATAACGGAGAGCAATCGTTTAAATAATACCGATTATTTTATTAAACAATTGGAAGAGATATAAAATAAAAAGAATTAATAATATTTTTTTTTTCTTTCAAAGATGTATATAATAATTACAGATAGTTATTTTATTTTTATATCCATACTGAATAGAAACATGTATTCAGTATCCAGCACTGACGATTAATGAACACTGCTATAACCTTTTTTCTCCGGTGTCTCAACTGTTAATACCTAAGTTATATCACCATCACATCAACAACCTAACATAAACCAGACAAGCAAATATAGACGTGTAAAATAAAAAAAATCGTAAAAAAGTAAACCCTAAACAAGAATTTCGGAAGAGATTTCTCTGATTTTACAGAATCATATTTGTACATCTCGTTTAACCTACACAAAATATGGACGAGCAATCAATGGCCGATGTCATGCAGGCACGTGATAAAAATCTAGAATAAGATCATCCCGACATCACGGAGATCTTGGATGCCTTGAGTTTGAGAGCTCTCGAGGCAGGCCATCTAACACAGACACCTGCCGGCCCAACGATACAGCTGGAAACCCAGAAGCAAAATAAAAACTCTAACAGGACGACCTCGTACAACTTTCACAATACCACTGAAGCAACCCTCACAACAAATAGCCACAGGACTAAGATGTCTCCCTGCACCATGGACGCTACCACTAGGTCATAGCACGGACCTGACGGGGAATATTGAAATACTTCCAGTTATGGCAAACAGCTGACCGTATGTACCAGGCTTGTGTCATACGCCCATCAACCGATCCTACAGCAGTACCTGACAGCGTACTCTGGCTTGTTCAAACGATAGCCAAAAGAACAGCCAGCACCCCCGGAAATTCGACCAATCGTTCAGATTGTTCGAGAATACATGCTTGAAAGAAACGCGCATTGGACAGTTACCAAAGTGGCGCATATAGTTTACGAGAGCCCGTCGAGAGGATGTAGAGGAATTTATCGAACTGCTGGAAGATGCAATGTGTAGCTTGGATATGCCTGCGATAGATATATTAGAAATAACATTCTTACGATTCTAAGCGGATCAGCACGGATCTGGGTCAGACCCCTCTGCAAAAATTGGCGTACCCTAGAGGAATTTAAAGTAAGTTTGGATCGCCAATTCCGGCGAATTGATTATACTCCACGGCTAGAGGAAAAGCTGCGCGGTCAAACACAAGGTTCGAAAGAACCAATTAGTTCATATCTCAGAGGAATACCCATTCTAATAGACTAAATGGCACGAGCGCTTACCTGTGAACAACAGCTCGATAGAATCTATCAAAATCTGCACCTATCATATATGACCTAACATCGATGACCGGAAAATGAAGGCACGCTTCAAAGTAGCAAACATACTGAAATACGACATCATCATAGAGATCGTCAATGTGACGATCAATTTTTCGGACGCGACACGGCATACGCTGAAATGAATCATCAGACGTTTCGAAACTCAGCAGAACAGCCTGCAGAAGACGATGACTGCAATATCTGCTGTTAACGGAGTAGCCTGGCTCGATAGTGTTGAATGCTATGAGCTCGAACGGGTATTAGACCATCTCATACTCCTATCGAGCGGAACACTTAAATTGGCGCGGTTGCAGTCGCATTTTATACACATACAGGAACATCGCCCAAGAAAGCAGCGCTTGCACCGTAGCCCTGATTGCCTGCTGAAGCAAGCTCGCCAAGAGATCGACTGGCTACTATTCGAAGACATCATTGAACCTTTTAAGAGCTCATGGAGTAGCTGTCCGGTAATCCTGCCTATAAAGGATGGAAAAATTCTACCGGGCAGTCATCGATATCACAATAAAGGATGCGTATCCCCTTCCGCATATAGATGTTGTCTCAGACAATTTATGTGATGCGCGGTATGACAACCAGTCCAAGATTGATTTGAGTTAGGCTTATCACCAAATACCGATCGATGAGAGTAGCAAGGAACTCAATACCTTTATTTTTCTGCAGAAAGGCCTCTTCCAATGCATAAGGCTGTCATATGGAATAACGAACGCCCCAGCCACGTCCTAGAGAGGTATGCATCTCGTCCTCGGGCCCGAGTGGCAATCGTACGTCTTCGTTTACATGGACTACATAATTGTCGCGACAAAGACATTCGAGCAGTATTAAACCACATTTAGCAGAACTAAATGTGGTTCTCCTACGCCTCAATGAGGTCGGGCTTCAAATCAACAAGGCGAAATCAGAGTTCTGCTGCCGGAAGTCAAGTATCTGGGTTACATTGTAACGGATTGCACATCGAACCGGGACAAACAAGTTTTGCCGGCCATCTTGAATTTTGGCCGTAACCCGCGCGAAATTTCGACGTACCGACACACACACGGAGCGGTACTGCAAATGCAAATTTCAGGTCTGCCAATAACAACAAAAACAATGCCAGGTATCGAAAAAGGCCGAAATTTGCGGTGGTTAACAATGGCCAAATAGCCACGCCAACCAAGTGGGATACCAATCCGGAAGACTCACGCCTCCGAGCAAGGAGAAGAATGTGAGTCAACCCCAACCAACGTAATAGCACCGCAAGTAAAAACACGCCAGGGTTCGCCAATATATGGAAGCTAGACGAAGAACGGACGAACCTCGTCGAGTTTAGTCCGGACTCTATGCATAACATTATCAAAAAGCTTGGGAGCGCGACAAGAGCTAGACCTATCGACCAAGCCTCTTATAGCTTGTATCTGCTAGATTTAGATATGTTTGTACTAGAAAATCCCAGACACAAAATCCTCAGTCCTCCTACCCTTACCAAGCAATCCGCACAGCGACAGTATACTGATTTCCCCCAAATCATGCCTATTGCTAATGAAATAAGACCAAAAGAAACTGCGGAGTACAAGCGCGAGCATCCGGAAAGTCATAAAACTTACACGACTTCAACAGAAGCAGTAGAAGATGCACAGAATTGCGATCGTCCGCAAAGATGTAAAACTCATAATATCAACGAAAGACATAGAAAATTCCAAAGGCGTACGTATCGAAGAAAAAAAAGAAAAAGAAGTGAAGAAAGAAGAACGAAAGAAGAAAAATAATTGGATTGAATTTACAACCCGTTTACGATAAAATATAAGGAACTCAGCGAAACGATCAAAGTGGTTAAGGACTCGAACAGTGATGATTCCCGTAAGATGGGACCGATTAAGATATTCCGCAGGAGAATAGTAGTCCATCGAAATTCGGATCAGGCAGCCCGCAAGGTTTCAGCTGCCCCAATTGTGTATGTGAGTACGCCAGAGCACGTCGAGAGCCGTCTTTATCATGACGACCGCTAGCATTCATGTGCTCGTTCGCGACGCACAATACGGCCCAATGGAAATCTCGCCCAAAATCCCAAGGCACTCGAAACACGAAGGTTAAAGAACGGATTATTGTACCGCCCAAGTATAAAATCGCCGGCGACAAAGAGGCCTGCGAACGATGCGAAACAAAGAGTCTACTCATATCCTATCGCACCCAAAAGAGTTCCTATCCAGCCACAACAATTTCTACCGTCGCAAGTATGAAAAAGTATTGAACCCCTTCAAAATACCAGCTCCCGAAGAGCGACTTGAAACTGCCCCCATTGCATGTATCGACGCGCCACCTAACTGGCCACAAGCGACAAAACATACCGCCAGCCTAAAGAGAGCACTCCCGGCCCATATCGCTTGACAAGTAACGCCGCCCCTCACTACGACTACATCCATCACCACTATCAAGACAACTATCAGGGTTAGGTATTTTACCGAAGAAGAATATAATAACACCGGCGATCGGCTGTTGGAATTGTGGCACAGAGTGGCACCGATACGCCGCATGTCCACATCCTCGAAACAGACGATTCTGTTACAAATGCAGCCAGGCAACCCGCGACGAACACATTTGTACGGCTTGTCTGGAGCGGTCAATCCCTGCCATATCATCTTGGGAGAGGGAGGGCGAGTAGGGGGATCAGTGGGCAAAGGAGGTGAAGACGATATCTTCGGTGTTGAGTCAAAGCATGGCAGCATGAGAGGAGGTGTGTCCGAACAACGAAGGCCCCACTATAGCCTAGATGATGCAAAAGGTAGCAGGCGCATTAGAAAGTCAGCAGCCGGTCATTATAATTATGCCGAGTGCGACGCTTTACTTGAATAAGTAAAAAGCTGACCCGGTCTAGAATAGCTGAGTACAAATGGCCTGAGAAGAAAAAAATATATATTCAGAGTTTTACCCTAACGGAGCCCTCGTGATTATCACTGCCGTGAAGAAAGCGATGCCTCTGAAAGTCACGAACGTGATGGCCGGCAAACATCATATAGTATAATCAACCCCTTCAAATAAAAACACTCTGATGACACACCGTCGGCGGGTGAAGACGAATAAAAATAAGCGAGCAAAAAATGGCTCAAGAGTAAATAAGCTATTTGCCCGTCCGATCAACACTGTACCAGCTACAATTAGCTGGAACAACTCTAAATGGTACACGTTGGTTCAGCAATAGGTATCGCAGAGAAGAGAGAATAAGACGTACGCATAGCTAATCCAAGAAGCAGCAGGTAATGATAGCTATAAAATAAGGATAGAATCATAAGAAACTTTTAGATATAAGATTAGCATTAGAATTAGAACCACTACCAAATTTCAACGTAGAATTAGAGTAGGGAATAAATAGTAGTTATAACATCAGATAGAACTAGGAGATTATTAAAGTTTTCTCATAGTTTCTTCTTTTCAACTAACACACAGTATTAGGAACAACGACATCGAAATTGGATTACGAGGTGAGACAATTAAGTAATGCGACAAAATTTAAAAATTGAGGCACATCGCTGCGATTCCCATCAAATTGGTGCGTTCCCCTATTTAAAAACTTATTCCGGCGAGTTTTCCAGTTTTCGTAACAATTCTGGAACACTTCATGTGGGACCTCTCCGAATACCTTCGTCACAGATTCTTGTATGTCTTCAACGGAGTCAAAATGTCGACCGTTGACGAATATTTTCAAATGGGGAAATAGGAAAAAGTCGCAGGTTCTTGTCCGGTTCATAGGGCATTTCTGGTAACGTTGCGATGCTTTAAAACGCGACAAACTGAGAGACGTTGAACGCACTGTGAGAGAGAGCATTTTCGTGATACAGAACCCAACTCTTCCCAAGTCTTTGTACGCACTCTAAGCACTCTTGTTAGTAATTTTTCGAGAACAAAGTCTTTGTGAACCATCCCTTTCCTGTGGAAGATGCAAATGGACACGGTTTTCACTTTGGACTTGCGCATTCTCGCCTTTTTTGGTCTTGGCGTTCCAGGGAATAGCCACTGCTGGCTTTATCGTTTAGTTTCGGGGTCATAATGAAAGAACCAACTTTCATTACCAGTAATAACTCCATCGAGAAGAGTAGGATCATTTTCATCCAACTCGAGACAATCTTGAGCGATGTTCATTCGGTGGGCTTGTTGCTCATCTGAAAGGTTCTTTGGTACCATCTTCGCATACAGCTTTTGCATGGCCAAATCTTCGGTTAAAATTTGTAAATTGTTTTCCGATTCTTATTCAACTTGTCAGCAACATTCGAATGGTTAGTCGCCTGTGTTGACAAACAAGGGCGCGGACACGCTGTGCATTCGCGTTGGTTCGCAATTGAATTGGCCTTCCCCTCTGCCCCTGATCTACGACTCAGGGCACCGCTCTCATACACTTTAATTTACATACGTTTCTCACAAAATTGTATCGCGTACCGTTGATCTAAATTTCTCTGTTCCATTTTCGTGACATGCACTACTCGCGGGTTGTTACAAAACACTAAACAGGTGGCGAAGAAATGACCGTTCAAGGGTCGTCAAGGTCTCGATTAAGAGAGAAAGGATCTACTATTACGGTGACGGAGTTTTAGGTTTTCAGTGTTAACACAGACTGAAAAATAAAATCGGTCGTATTACTTAATTGTCTGACCTCGTATATAGAGTCAAACTCGAAGAAATTGCGACTTCTGTATGCACGAGCGGATGTAATTAATAACATCTATCACTTTCAGCGAACATACCCAGTCCAAGTGAATAACTTCCCATTTTACCCTTCTACCGTATCGTATGCCACCCCAGTCACTGTCATAACTCCCGCGTACTACAGAACAAGAATTAATCGCGATTACACACTTCCCCTATTTCAGTTTTAGGAGATGGAGTTTGTGACCGTCGATTTGGCGGTCCCGTATTTGTAATCGTTTCAAACCGTGAGTGTTCGTGATTACTGCACTCGCGAGCAGCGAGAGTGCGCGACGAACAAAAAGGAAAACGGAGGAGCAAAGAGGAAAAGGGGCGAGCGCTCTTCCTACTTCGTCATCCAGCCTTGGAGAAGAGAGCATGTCGCGCACTACCCAGCTGTAACCTGATCATCAGTCCAGGACATACCATAGGTGGTATGGTCTGCTCAGAGGCCTGCCGATACCACTGTCCCGCATATCAGCATCCCGGCAACGAGGTCTGGTAAGGAAGCCACCAGTCATCAGCATAAAGATGCGTCTACGTCTCCCCTGCAGCAGAGGACGCCGGAGATTTTGCCGCAAGGGAGAAAGAAGGACAGAAAGACAGAGAGAGGCACCACCGCCAGTGAGAGAGAGAGAGAGAGAGATAGACAGCTGCGCAATACTGCGGACTATTGCAACGACGAGCGAGAATGAAAGAGAGACGGAAGGAGAGAGAGAGAGGGGGGGGGGAGAGCGAGAGAAGAAGACGACAGCGTGAGGAGTGCGTAGCCACGAGCTACCGCATACCGCTTTATTGTAATATTTGATTGTTAATAAATATCGTATCTTTGTTAATACATTCATATTCATCGTTATAGTTTCTTACCATGTACATTTTCCCTTGATCTCCATTCCCGTCTCTAGTTATAGTCGGAGCCGGTGTATGTGCTTAATGTAGCCCACGCATACAGAAGTATACATCAGCAGACACACGGTAAGTGTAGTTGTACGTTTGCAGTACTATATATATATATATATATATATATATATATATATATATATATATTCATATACTTTTATTATACTTTTTCATTCATATTTATACTCGTTCATAATTTTATGATACTTTCTCATAGTTTCTTATATTTTATCATACTTTTTTCATACTTTTTCATACTCTTTCATTCTTTTCTCATACTTCTTTATACTTTTATCATACTTTCTGATAATTTTATACACTTTTTCTAATTTGAAAAACTAATTTAATTCCAGAATCATATCAGATGTGAAGGAGTTTCATTGTCCTTCATTGCAATCAATGCAGCATGATGGTCAATATGTGATGTGTGAAAATTATCAATTATGTAGAATATATTTACCAATTTGTGCGATCCGGAATATCTTGATAATACGCACATGGCTATAAAATGATTTGAGTAGAAAGTATGGACGAGATGAAATTGGATAACAATATCAATATATAAAATTGTATATCACTAAAAATATTATTCATAAAATGAATTTATGAAAAAAATTTAATTATATTACCTATTGCATTAAAATCAATGTATTTGATAAATTTGTTTATATTTACGACTTATAACATGTATATATTTTACGACTTCTGATATATAATTAAAAATAATAATTTCTATGAGAGTAGGGATAGATTTTTTAAATTTATTTATTAAAATACTGTAAACAGTATGTTAATACATTCATAAAAAATGTAAATTTAATAATATTTTCTGTTCCATTAAAATTAATAAATTTGATAAATTAAAAAAAATTTTATATTCACGACTATATATATATATATGTGTATATAATTTTATATTTTTGACTTCTAAAATATTATTGTAAATAAGATGTTTATATTATAAATAATATGAGAATCGGGATAGGTTTTTGAACATGAAAATAAAATAACATTTTCTTATTTATTAGAATACTTATTTTATTTTCTTTTTTTCTTTTTTTTTTTTTGTTGAATACGATTTTCTCGGATATTATTCTTGGTTTTTCTTTATTATTCATATTCATTCTGAATGCTCGTTATATTGTTGCTGCGGTTGTTGTGGCTGCTTCATAGGTTAATACTTCTTTGAGAATGCTGGAGGGGCTTCTGCACCGCCAGACATAATTTAAACAGGTGGATTCATCTGGACTGAAATATATATATATATATATATATATATATATATATATATATATACTGTAACGAGCACCGATGTATATACTGATGGTGTTCGTTCAAGAAGTAGAGAGACAGTCAACAGGCTATAGTCTCTAACTCGAGCAAATATCAGGGAGTGGGGGTATAAAAAAATTGACATTTGACCTGACTGCTTCAAGTAAGAGATAGAGAGTATTACTTTTAGCTTCTATTTTCACTCTCATTTTTTTATTCAATTTAAAAACTCTTCATCGAGTTTTGATGTGATTTGTGATTTTATCTAAATTACTATCTGAATAATAATTGTTAGTGAAATCAGCAATTTAGTAAAGTATTGTTGTATCTATGGTAAGAAGTATTCGATTAACCAAGGAGAGCTATAGACACATATTTACAACAGACGGCATAGAAGATTTCAGATTCGCAACGAATCTAAGCTTTATTATAGTTCGATCGAACACGCAATTAAATTACTCGGTATCGGCTAGTTGCTATATGAACAACTAGCTGCGGGAAATAAAATTTAAAATTAATTGTGTTTGATAAATTTGAGATTTCATTTTGTAACGGTCGTGCGTGTATTCAAGTTTGCTTGTATATGTGAGCGTTATTTCAAGCGGGAGCCACACGTACACAAACTAACGTATAATATATAGCTTGTGCGCATCGACGTTACTACGAAACTTGTTCATGTGCACAAGCAGACGGCAACGAAGTGTCCTTACATAGTTATTACCGTATACGTTATTCATGACAATTTTATATATTATTTTTAATATTTCTTATATTGTTTCTTATCATATAACCTCGTTTCGGTCGAATAATTAATAGTTAGCAGGTGTTTACTAGGATTAAATAAATTAAAATCGTTAAAAAATTTTATATTGAAATATAATTATTTTTAAATTAATAAATAATTATTAATTGATCTTAAGGTAGCAAATATTTTTTATTTATTTAATAATAATCATTTCCACAATAATTTTTTCATTCCCTATGTAGAAAAATATATTATTGAATTTTTAATATTTAAAGTGACTACCGGATCCTGTCGCCTCCGCGGTATCCTTGGTTTACAAAAATAATTTTATTTTAAAAATAATTCATTAATAAAATATTGCATTAAATTAAATTGAGATTTTTGTAAAATAAATTGCCAAGGATAAACCTCAGGGCCAAGTAGTAAGAATAATTTCTTACTAAGAGAATTAATAGAAGATGAAAGAATATAGCTATATAAATAATATGATTTATAATAAGTTTTCAATTATTTATAAATTGAAATAAATTTATTAATTTCTTCCGGCCAAGGTAACTTAGACCTTGGCGACGGTAAGTAATTTAAATTATCAATATCTATATCCATAGTAATAGGACTAGGTATATTAGAAGAAATATACCGAGGTTATATTTAGTATCTTGGTTACCTGGCACCCTGTTACAATTAACTCCCAAAATGTTTAAATGTAATGCGAATTATTTTATGCAGAGGGGTAATTTATTGGACGTGTAATAATTAATAAACAAAATGAATATTTTAATTTTTTTATTACCTCTGCATTCCTATAATAAATATAATCACTTAAGGGAAATTTGTTTTTATTTGTCTCTTGTTTTTGCAAATAGAAGGCGGGAATAAAACGAAGAAATTTTTATTTGGCGTTAGCAGTCAGGATTACGTTAGTGCGCACCGACTCACGTCAGAATAGGCGGGCGAAACTATATATATATATATATATATATATATATATATATATATATATATATATAGTTTACATTGGAAGTTGTGAGTACGAAATTTAGTTGAGGTAACGAGGCTTAAAATTTTTTATGTAAACCAGTGGAATAAAGGAATTTTTAATTTAAATAAAAAATTTTTTTTATTTAAAAATATTTTTTATTATTTTTAAAATAAAATTTTTTTTATTACCACTAGCAGCCTAAACCCGTACTCCAACAAATATACCAAGGTTAGCTTAAACAGATATGTAAATTAAAATAATTATTTGTAATTAATAATTTATATTTATTTTGTAATTTTTTATGATTGTTGTATAGGTGCACCTTATGGTTTGTATATACTTAAAATTTTTTTTAGTTATATATATTGAGAGAAAGAAAATTATATTTAAAAAAAATATTACTTCTTTTCTCTTACGATTATCCCCTGGTGTACTCGTATAACGAATTGGTGCGAATACAACACTAAGCAAACCTTGGCATATTACAGTATATCAAGAGCATAAATCAGTGTAAAAAGAGCGAAAATATCTATGGAATATAAAAGCATAAAATACTACCACAACTCGAACTATGACAGCCTCACAAGTTTCAGTGGCAAGCAACGCCGACTAAAAAGTTGAAAATTAGTGTTTCTGCAAAACCACTGAAGAACTAGATCAATGTCTCCTCCAGCAGAGCCTACGCGAAGACGTTTGGAAGATTTATACATATACAAAGGCCCAACAACTAGCTGAACGGTAACTATGTACCTGATGACTTCATCGTTGATGTAGATGAAGATCCCAGCATTAAATATATAAAATGTGAAGCAGCCACGAAGTCGTACATAGAAGAAGTAATAAAGTCTGGAGGACAGTTATATTTTCATGAAACGATGGAGGAGGGAGACAGGCACCCCCTGGATTTTATAAGAGATGATTTCCTGATCTAGGAGAGGTTAGATGCCTCGAGGCGACACATGGTCCAGCTGAGGCGTATACAGATGATACTGAAGTGGATAACACACATTAGAACCCACCTTTCAATGTTACGGTATGACACGAGCCCCTAACCAGTATCATTCTAGTTTGAACTAGAATGGGGTGAAGTTAATCTTAAGTTTCACAGGCTCAATGATTATATTAGCTGAGTCGACGTGCGCTAATGTCTGTGATTCTTTTAATGTTACTATTATCAATCCTTTCAACAACGATTTACAAATTATCCGAATTATCTTATACGTGAAATTAAGATTAATTAAGCTTGTTTTTCATTTGTCATTTATAAGCCCTCTACTCCTTGCTTACTAATTGCTTCCTGTATATAAATATATAATTATCATAGATGAATTCAATACAAATAGACTTGGTTATGATGCAGAAGTAACCTTTGTACGCGTTATGTTTACTGAACTTGATCAATATTTCGTTTCTTCTACTCGGACTCATCACGTTTGTTATTATCAAACACATGCTCTGCTCTGTACTCTATAATAGCTGATGATGCAAAGTCTATCTACAATAAGTTGATAGGTCCTCTTGCAGTATCTCATGTTAGAACCAAAGTCATCTTTTTAATTAATAATCTGAAATTATTTAATAAATTATTTCTAATACTTTAGTCCATCTGCTAGATTAGTATAAATTTATTTCCAAGTTTTTTCTTTTCTAATCCAATTATATTAATTTAGTTATAATTTGAAATCTGAATTTCAGCTCATTATATGATAATCTCATATTAACTCTTACTTCATGTTTATCGATGCTATGGACATTAATAGTTCTCTATCAAGAATTACTCTACCAGAGAAACGTCAAACCTGGGTATCATCTATATTACTAAAACTATACAGTTTTGTTATTCTGCTTTTAAGAAGACTTTTTTACCAAATTCGTTACAGATATTTTTATCCTATTTCTACTTTTCTCTAGTTAACATTTACGTTTGCTATATTTTTGAATATGGGATTTATTATTTTGTTGCAATCATGTATTATTTGTATCAATCATGTACTGTATTTTGCATAAGAATATTGAGACTCGTCTATATTTAATTGCATATTCTTTTTATTGACATGTTTTATAACTGTATAATTTGTTTTTCATTGTCATTAAAATAGATTTACTAATAGAATATGAGATCTATATGATATTTGTGTACGAATATCAGTATTTATACAGAAAATTTATAAGGAACGAAAATTTTAGATTAATACTTCAATGTTGATTTATTTAATATTATCAATTAATATTACTAATTAACTAAACTCTATTTTTTGCAGCATTAATTGATACAATCCAGCTTATTCAATCATTACGAACGGCATTGCCACCACCTCACGTTATAGTATCAAGTTGGAGCACTGAAGAGAATTATGTTGCAGATCCTTCTAATCCTTCCATCTTGCCATTATTATAAAAGTTACATTGTGATTGATTGTATATCTAAGGGACTCAATTCCGAAATTTTTTATATTGTTCTATTATATCTTTAAGAAAAGGTATTAAATTATTTCGAAATTCATAAATGTATATATATATATGTATAATATTTCTTATATAAATAAAATTAATTAAATAACTTTAAGCCTTTTAATTTCTTTATGTACTTCTACGGGGCACAGTACAAGCTCAAATATACTTACAAAAGAAACTATAGTACAGGTAAGAGAGAAATTAATAAGATATGCCGGTTCTATATTAAGAGAACTGCTTGAAACCTTTATTATAAGGGGGTTTTTCTTAAAAGAACTAAGAAAAGCTACTGATCTTGTCAATTCCCTCTGAATAGGAACTAAATAACGAGTGATTGTGATCCATTTTTATTTCGTTGGATAGTGGGAAGTTCATCCGCCATTGTTCGACGGTCAGTGGCTCTCGCCAGCTAAGACTACTTTAGCCTCTTTGACCAGTAGTGACGTAGTGCAGGATTGATCGAGAGCGTGGTCATGCTGTATGTGCATATTTTTATGCATCTGCCCTTAAATCCCCTGTGCATTAAGCCGCTTGCACAGGTTTCAATGGCAGCCATTTTTGCCTGAAACACTGTGTTATATCTATTCAGCGTGAAGGCTGAATTTAAGCTGCGTTCCGGTCCATATATACCGAATCCAGTACCAACATCTGTTCTGGATCCTTCTATAAACCAGATATCACCTCCCAATTTTAGGTCATTGTTTGAATCCTCTCTGTTCGGTATCCTGATCTTATATCGTTGCCCGAAGCAAAGCTAAAAATTCCCGTAATGAGTTTTAAAATACTTCCACACCCGACCTGTAACATCTTAGGGAAGATGCCATCAGGTACTGGTATCTTATACGGTTCAAAGGAGTGAATCGCCCATTTTATCTTCTCCGGAGTCACAGTTTGATCAGCCGTTTTCCAATCCGCACCCACCAACCGTTCCGTCATAGTGTGGTGTGTTTCATTTTTGCAATTCCTGATGGAGTCAGGAAAGTTAGCATTCAGAAGAAGTTCAAGCATGCCCTCTTCTGTATTTACATAACTACCTGCTGCGTCTCGTAGATATTGCAGTCAATAGTTATTACCCTTTGTTAGGGTTTTAGTCAACTTGGCTATATCAGACAGGTTCTCGGTTCCTGAGCAGAAATTCCTCCATGCTTCTCTTTTAGCAATGTTTAGTTCTCTTTTGAAATCGCCCATTGTTTTCTTATACATGGACCATCCCTCAGAGTTTTTCCTCTTCTTTGCCCTGTTGAAGGCCTTGCGTGCCCTTTTTCTCAGCGCCTCTAGTTTCCCATTCCACCAGTATGCGCTGTTAGGTTTTCTAGCAGGCTTCAATGGACAGTTGTTTTCGTAGGCTCTGGTAATTGCTGTCTGAACTTTACATAGTGTCCAGTCTAGCTGAAACTCAGTGCCATATTCTCCTTTAAGATGAGCAATGCTTTCACGAAGTTCATCCTAAAATAGTTCCCAATCTGTATCTGTTGGTTTTCTCCTCGGTTCCATTCTTGTGTTAAGACATTCCAAGTGGAATGTGATGGTGCTATGGTCCGACATGGATGGTTCTTCTTCCACCTTCCATCCACGTATAATACTCCTCGCTTTCACAGATGCTACAGTGAGGTCGAGGACCTCATTTCTGCTAGCTGTTCTAAAAGTAGGTTCATTTCCTCGGTTTACTATATCTAAATGACTCCCAATTAAATATTCCAGCAAGTCCTTCCCTCTGGCGTTGATGTCGGTGCGACCCCATGTCACATGATGTGCATTAGCGTCACAGCTAATGATCAAGTCCAGATTCGAGTGTCTGCAGAACTCAACCGTCTTTCTCATACTCAAGATAGGTATACCCTCATCGTGTGCAAGGTATACTGAGCAAACTATGATGCTTCGCACATGTCGATCTTTGCTCTCGATTTCTATCATAATGATGGTGCAGTCTCTGCTGCTCAGCTCCTGCAACAAAAACCCATTAATTCCCTTGATAAAAATGCAACACTCGCATTTCCATCTCTGGACCCCACAAAAAGTTCCCCTTTCTCGTTAATACCCCTAATACGTTCCCTTCAAATCCAGGGTTCCTGTATTATGGCTATGTGTGTACGCACCTTTCCAAGGCATCTCGTTAAAATCGCCGAGGCGCTTTTGGAATGGTGCAAAATTTATTTGGTTAAAACGTATACCCTAAATAGCCATTGAAGATGCTATTCCTTAGCTACGTTTTCCGTAGAAGTTTCTCTCTTCGTCCCGGCGGTACTTTGCCGATACAATAACTTATAGGTAACAGTCTCAACCCCCCACCAAGAATCTAAGGTTTCTACTTCAGAGGGTATCCACTGATGGTTCATCTAGACCAAGAAAACGACTGCCATCGGCAGACTTGTTCATAATCGCCCATCTAGATGGATCCACTCTTTTGTTCTGCCTTCAGGCCAACTTGAGGAAGTCCGCGATAGATTCTATCTCCACCGGAATCTTTATGATTACTTTTGTAATCTTCAGTTCCTCCCGAGATACTACTCTGACTTTGAGGTTCAAGTCCCCCAGCTTCAGATTCTCAGCGTCCCTTCTCAGCCAGGTCTCAGAGTCCTTGTCCTCGAAAGGATTCTTTAAATCTCGGAGCGAAATCGTCAACGTCAATTTCGCAGATCTTCCGAACAACCGTTTTGTGCAATAACGTGCAGGTTTCTGTAGGCATTTTCTCACCGAGGTATTCACCACATGTAAGTGTCACCTTAGGTAGGTGAGATGCTGCCCCCTGCGTACGTACCCTCCTTGCGTCTTTTGAGAGGTTTCTTAAGCCCCTGCTCTGTAGACCCAAGGCTGGTTGAGGGTCCCCTTTTTCCCGAATCAGTGGCTGAAGTAGCCTAGGCCGACACAGTCAGTACGGTTAGTGCCCGTTTCTTCTCTGCCTGCCTCCACTTTCTCCCCTCCCCCGATCTAGGAACAGGTTGACCCTCCTCCATAGCTTCTTGTTTTAAAAGTTTCCTGCTCTGTGCTCCACTCAGGTTCCGGTTCATGCCCGCGCCTTCGTGTGTACTTATCTCACCCTGTTCAGTGGCCTGAATAGGGCCCGACTTTCTTCCATCTCGTGATCCCCCCTACTTCCATCTCGGTGTTTACAGATTTATTCATTTTGTTCCCACGAGTATTGCGGAAATATAAAGTCCACCCGGCATGTGCCGCACTATCGGGTAAGGCCTGCAATATCACGTGATTCGGCCTGGTTTCCCGAAGGAACCGTTTGCGACACAATAACCTTTGTGCTATTCATCCTTCAGCACGGTATCTAACACTTTGGATTAGGGGCGAATTAGCAGACCGAGAGTCGCCATTTTCTCAGCCGCAGGCTGCTTCTTGGTTACCCGAGGAGCCTTACCCTCTTCCCTGACTGTCGCATCCATACACACTCTCACAACCATTCTCAGGATAGCCCGTTTATAGGGATCCTCCGATCGGGTAGTTTGGAGAGCCCGTTTATAGGGATCCGAATTCCCGATCCAAGTACTCGTGAACCAGGGAAGGATGCGGAACTCTCAGTGTTGTACTGATCCACAAAAAAGGATTTAGTACATCCACCAAGCGCTCCTTCTTGCTCCCCCGGCTTAAGCCCTCTCACCCCGTCACGGTCATGCAGCGCCTAGAGAAGGGATTGTGATCTATGATTCTGATACTTTTCTTTCCTCTACGTAGAATAAAGACAGCTGATTCAAATAATGGGTACTAAACGAGTTATTGACTGAAAGAGAAAGTGGGGGATAAATACGTAGGTGTTTATTTATATCAATGCACGAAAAATAAAATAATAATAATAAATACTTAAAATGTATTGCACAGAAAAAATTCTACAATACTTAAAGAATACATTAGACTTTGTAACCTCTCAGTTGTTTATTACTGAAAAAATCACAAAAATAGAGAAGATGAGAGAGAGAGGGAGAGAGAAAGAGATAGACAGGCAGACAGACATACAGACATACAGAGAGACATAAACATAAAGAGATAGATATCCATTTACATATATTCATATAATTTATTACTATAATTGAATGAAAAAAATGTGTAGAAATATCCACGTAACATTTCTATTATATTTAAATGAATTTAGTTAAATTCTTTATTTATTAATTTTTAAAATGTTTAAAGCATAGTCCTTAAATTAGTTTAAATATTATTATTTTTTTATCTTGTTTATCATTGCGCTATTATGGCTTTCTAAAACAGGTACCAATAAACGACGGAGATCTAAGATGTGTTTGTAAACAAAGCACATGTATATTATTATAGCAGTGCTTCTGTCAATCGACCAAGACCGGGATTTGAATTCAGATCACCAAATTAATAGACCTTCGCTAACGTTTCAGCCATTGTACAGCTCTATTATTCTTTTATATTCTTAGGTTAGGAAATACTTTTGTTTCATCTTTGTTATTCATTCCTAAAAAATGCCAGAGAAAGGCTTGAAAACGAATAAGAAAACAAATAACTTTTCAAGAATTAAATGTAAATTGCGTAGTTAATAGTATCCTGAAAATAAAAGTTTATGTTCATGAAAAAAATATAATGATTGTGAGAATTCACCCATATATTTAAATGGTTTCGAGGAATGAAAATCTGACATTACGATCCGATCATTTTGCGATAAATTGAATTTAGAAATTCGATATATATTACTCAAATATATTTCTTCATAAATTTTTGATGAATAATAATTTAACTGAAATCACTTTATTTCCTAATTGCGGAAGAGATTGCATTAAATAATTATCTTTAATTAATTAACAGAAATTAACAATTTCATAAACAATACTATTAAGAACTAAAATTATATAAAATATAATATCATTAAGGAAAATGATAAAACATAGAGGATTAGAGGACGGCTTCATTGGTAATCTTGTCGAGCCTCTGGATCTAGCTGCATAGTTGATATCGATAAAAATAGATATATTAGAATTAGAATTTTATTTATTAAAGCCTAAGGAATCGTGGTCCTTCATAGGCCAAATATAGATAATAGATAGATAGATATAGATAATAAATAAGATATAGAGTAAGAGGAAGGTTACTCTTCCTTTATCTCTATAAAAATTCTCTACGGCCCCGCTTGTATAGGGTAAAATTCACGATATAAATAACTGACCGTGTCAGTTTTGGATCGATTGTTAGCAAACGCGACACCCACTGAATTTCTCAAATCTCAGCTATCTCAATTATCTTTCATCCATGGTACAGTACCACCATTTAAGGAAGCTTTTTAATCATTTTGAGACCTCAACGGGGTGTCTTGAACGAGTTTCATCAGTAGTACTGAAAGGACGTACGACCTTTCTTAAATTCAGAAACTCATTGATTATCATTCACATAAGCAATAGAGGTGCCGTATTTAATAGTCTCTTAAATATATACTAACCGAGCAATGATTCTGAAAAAGTATACATATGTTAATGAGACGTACTAGCATAGAATACAAACCAGAAATTAGTCCTGCCCCTACCATTTTTAAGTCAGTTCGGAAATCGTTCACCCTACCCTCGAATCTCAATATGCACTTCCAAAAGTTATAAGTTTTATCGTACACTTTTAAATATTGTTAGCAACTGCGTATGGTGTGCGCGCAAACTACGTTGTCTTCATGCTCGACGATAGCTCTTTCTTCCAAGTTCAGCTAGAGCCACTGACATAAATTAAGCGTTTAAAAGCTCGATCACTTCTTTTCAAATTTTGTATACATTGTAACCGCCCGAATTGGTGGTCACGCAAAACTTCGTGTGCACGCGAAAGGCAGCGAGCCAACCTTTACCATCCGCATCAACGATCATCAGCTCCGAATAGAGAGAGCCATCATTACCTTTAGCAACTGGAAGTCAATCTACCAAAAAAGAAGGATGGCGCCCTAGCTCTATATCCCTCCCAGTACGCTCGAACGCGAACCAGTCCGTCCGGCAAGCGGACGACAGTAGAGGCGCAGCGGCCAAGTGCCAGAGAGAGAGAGAGAGAGAGAGAGAGAGAGAGAGAGAGAGAGAGAGAGAGAGAAAGAGAGAGAAAGAGGGCCAACAGCAACACCTTCGTCAGTTTCTAAACGGCAAGTGTTTCTGTATTTTTAATTGAGTTCACCAAGTGTAGCACCGCAGTATGTGCTATCGGGTCCCTGTCTCCCCACTACACCTTCGCGCATTGCTCGGAATTTCTTTTGCCATCGCAGAACCCGCTCCGAGCTAGTATCTAATATATGTATAGCTCGTATCAAATAAAGTGTTCTTTGTTGACATAGTAAATGCCGTCTATTCATTTGACTCCTCGTACCCCCACCCTGGTCCTCCTGTTCCCTATTTGTTTTCAGTTCGAATAAATAGATATCAGCTCCGAGGGATGACGTCCACGGCGACGGTAAATATATAGCCGTACTCGAATGCGATTATAACATTTAAAACTTATTCCTCCGTACTTATGACGATCAAATCGTTGTTTTCGTCTACCAACAAGGATACATAGTAAAACATAATATAAATGGAAAGCAATCTAGTTTGAAAACTTTCTAAAGTTACATGCTAAATACAACTGATGGGAAAGTTGGACTCTTAGATTATATAATTATATATAATTTCTTAATGTGTAATATACTTCAGAAAAATAAAGCAAATACAAAACGAAAATAAATAATTTAGTCGAGCTGTAATTGTTTTCCAATATGTGGATTTATTTGCAGTGGCTAATATACATCTACCTGACATATTTACTATTCCTATTTTATAGAGGGATTAGTGTCGTCGGCAATTTTAAGGCTTACCGAATTTTTCGTCGCGAACTGAGTATCAGATTCCCTAGATTTAATGCAGTTGCTGAGCTTGTTATAGGTTTAAGTCTGTTATATCTTTAAATCAACTGGCAGTGGTAATGGCTCCTCATATTCTACCCTAGAACCATGCACCTCCTATCGCAACTGTCTCCAATTTAGGATTAGGCATTTGCTTTGACTTGTTCTTTCTCATGGCCAGGTGTCATACCTGGACATCATTTTCTACCGTCCGAATATGAAACTCCCTGTAGACGTCGTTCCATAACACCTGGAAATCGCATTCTATGATCCGAACATGAAACTCCCCCTAGAAGTTGTCCCGATATACCTAAACATCGTTTCCTATCAACTAAACACGCTAGTCCGAGTAGAAGTCGGCTCGAGAAAGCTAGCATCGCTTCCTAACGACCAAACACAATACTCCCCGTAGAAGTCGTTCGGAAACACCTGAATATCGTATTCTATCGTCACGACACGAATCTTCCCATAGAAGTTGATTTCCTCATAACTGGGCGTTGTTTTCTATCAACTAAATACAATAATCCCCATAGAAATCGCTCAAAGATCAATCAAATCAATACACATCTTCATTAACATTAATACATCAATACACAAAAAAAATAAAAACAAAAATAAAAATTAAAAATTAAATTAAAAATTATAATGAAAACTAAAGCTTATATTCTAATCTATATATATGTATCCCATCCGCACTACCAAATTTAGTAAATTCAATCTAAATTCCCCCTCTACACAAATTGTTCAAAACCAATCAATTTAATAAGGGATGATAATCATTGTCCAATTTACTAGACTCCAACATTAAATTCACATTATTCCGATTCCTGGGAAATGTGAATACTTTCAAGACTCTCCCGTTTATACTTATTATTAATACCATGTTCCAAAATATCCACATTCATAAAATCAAAAGAATGTGACAACTTTAAACAATGCTTTTTTAAACCGAAAGTAATATGTGAGCCACGCAAACTATATTTATGTTCATAAATTCTCTTTTTTAAATATCTACCTGTTTATCCAATATAGTATTTATTACAATCCATACAATTAATTTGGTAAACAACTCCTGATTTTAAACATAAATCATCCTTATCTTTGTAATTATTAAACAACCTACTCAAATTATTGCTATTTTTAAAGAAAATTTAAATATTATATTTCCGAAAATTTCTTTTAATTCTTTCAGATAATCCTCTAACATATGGTAAGACAATAATTTTTCTTCTGTTAACATTAACTCGTGCATTATGTCTATTTTCGGTATTATCAATGTTAAAAAATCTCTCAGCTATTAATCTATTAATAAATTCAATTGAATAACCATTATGAATGAAAGTTTCTCTTACTATCTGTAAATTATTATGTCTAAAATCTTTATGTGATAACTTTATTGCTCTGTCAATAAAATTAATAATTAATAATTAATAAGGTAATTCCATTAACCCCTTCAAATAAAAGTATTTGATGACATCAGGGTTTTCTAGCTTTTCCATTTTAACGAAAAACACAGAGGCGTCTTGTTCAGCGTACGCTCAAACCTAAACTAACATGGCGATCGAACTGAAACTATATCTACAAGCTATGTAAGGATGGTACTATAGAACGCCACCTCAAGGTAGGCCTAGTGGCACCATCTCTTGGTCAGGCCGGAAACTTATCAATCCACCTTCGTATATTATTAATAATATAAAATTTTTTATAACCAAAACGTATGTTTGTAAGTTCAAACGGATTTTATATGTGTTTTTATAGTGGGCTAATAATATCTACGCTTACTTTGTCGATATCTAATTGTATATTAAATACTAGTCTGTACAAATATCAATAAGACTTCATTCGTCAAAACTATACTCAATGCATCAAAAATGCGTGTGGGTGTATAAGTAGTGATTACCCTACTTATATTATCTATATTGATGCTTGCTAAAAAGTCATCGCTAAAATACGCTTTTTTATTCTCTTAGAGAAGATTCTATGTTCCACTTCAAACCATAGTAGCAATACGGAGTCTTTTATATCTAATTCATGTTCTGTGTGGCCTATTTAATATTTGCCATAATTCATAATATTACGTAATATTTGGGATTGACCAAAAATTAAATAATTTGCTTTTCAACAACATATGTTTTGATCAATACAATGTTGAAGCATTCTTCTAACATATTATTCTAAAAAAATTAATTTTAATTAATTTGAAAATAATAAAAATAATGAATAATAAGTTTAAAATTTTAAAAATAATAAAAATAATCAAGAAATATGTTGTTTAAAGACAATTACTATAATAACTTTGAGACCGCTGCTTGAGGAAAAAGAAAAGGCTACTAACAGAATTATACTACTATGTACAAATATGAGTAAGACTTTTCAATTCAAATTTCCTGGATTTATCGATTCGGAAAAATGTTTTTATTTTGAAGTTAGTACTGTCAGAGCTATCTATGCCAAATTCCACGCAATTACCTTCATTTACAATATAGTTACACTTGTGTTTTGTGAACAAAGAAAAGCTGTCTCTTCGGTTTTTATAATGTCTGAAATTATTTAACAAAGAAGTAGTATTAAATTTTATGCGCGAAATGAAATATCGGTCGCCGAAACGTTCAGACTGCTGCGGCCTTTGCTGAAAAGTGAATGTCAAGAGCAAATCTTTGATTGGCACAAATTGTTCAAACAAGTTTGATAACGCGTTGAAAATGAACCACATCAAAGAGGATCAAAAAATCTACTGATGGGCTACACGTCGACAAAATCAAAAAATTGGTTCTGCGAAATCGTCGATTGATTACTAGAGCGCTTACTGATATTATTGGAATTTTAAATGTGTCAGTGAACACCATTTTGAAAGAGATTTTGTACCTGAAAAGAGTAAAAATTTCGTTTGGTGCCAAAAACATTAAATTTTTTGGATAAACAGCGTCGCATGAAGGTCTGGGAAACGATGCTTTTGGACTATCAGGACAAGATGCAACGCATAATAATTGAAGATAAGACTTGGTTCTACGCTTACTATCCAGAAACAACCGATCAATCGAGCGAATATCGTGCCAAAGAAGAGCGGAGACCGAAAAAATCACGCGAAAATCGCTCAAAAGTAAAGGTTATGCTCACAGTTCTCTTCGATTATCGTGTTGTGGTTCATTATAAATTGTTTCCAACTGGCCAAACGGTTAATAAAGAATATTATTCCAGTGTTCTGCATCGTTTTCGTAAATTAAAAAAACTATTTGTCTAAACAGGACAGATTTATGGAAAGAAAACTTTCGGTTTTTGTATCTCGATAATGCACCAACTCAGACTGCATTGATTTTACGTGAACTTTTCGCGAAAAATTCAACCAATATCGTTCCGCAACCACCGTACTCGTAGCATAGTTGTATTGCATCTGGAAGAGATTATTGTGAGGGGATTGAAGTAGATTTAGAAGAAGAAATAAAGATGTCAAAATTTATAAATAAAGTCTTACTCATATTTATACATAGTAGTATACACTTAGAATATATTGATGAATTAGGTAAGACCGAATTCAAAATGTCACTAACAGCGCATTTGACAACACGCACTAAAGTGTCTAGACGCCCCGTCAAATCTAGATATCTTTAGTGACACCGTAGTTCCCTGGTACTCAGTAGAGTCTGAATTCACCGTTCCGGATCTATGATAGCGTTTCTCGGTAGCTCATCACTGACTTCAATCTAATCGATTTTATGCCTAGGGCTTTAAAGCAGCTTATCTATCTGTATAGCTTTGATTAGATTAGATTTGATTTGTGAAGCCTTTTTCAGCTTTCTATTCTTCCCTAGTTTCGTTGCTTTTTCAGTAGCTAAGATCTCTGCCTGCAGAACACTGCATTTGTCGTAGTATGTATGACTTTTAGACTTGCATTTGTTCCAAGTAGATTCCTATGCCTGTTTCTTTTTCCGTTTTTGATCCATCTGTGAAGATCGAGATTTCGTCCTCGTTCGTTTATCATAGAATCGTTTACCCAGTCCTCCTTTTACCATATCTCTATTTTTGTATGCATCTGGAAGTCTAGTTTGGTAACCATATAGTCGGAGGGCTGTTTCAGCTCACCTATCAGGTCCCTGTTCAGTTTCCCCATTTCTCGTAAAATCGTTGTATGTATATCCATAGTGGCCTGTTTCTACAAATTCGATTCTCTGAGTCTCGGAGTTCCTTTTGCGACCATCCCTTTTATGTACAAATCTATAGGCTGTAAGTTCAGCATCACTTCTAGAGCTGCTTGTGGTGCACTTCTTATGGCTCCGGTTATCCCTAGGGTGGCAATTCCTTGTACCTTTGCTAGCATCTTTCTGTTTACCTCTTCATACATGGCTTCCCACCATACTGAGGTTCCGTAGATGATTATGTGTCTCATTATGGTTGTGTACATCCAGTGCATGCTTTATGGCTGTAATCCCCAACTTTTTCCAAACATTTTCTTACAAGTATAGAACGCATTTATACCTTTTTTTTTCTTTCCTCGACATTCCTTTTCCAGGATAATTTGGTGTCTAGAACTACTCCAAGGTATCTTGCATCCTTGGCAAACTTTAATACTCGTCCTGCCAGTTTCGGTGGTTCTATCTCAGGCATCTTGCATATCCTAGTGAAGAGGACTAGTTCCATTTTATCCGGTTTTTCACCCAGTCCGTTATGCCCTGCCCATTTGAAAATCTCTTTCAGTATTAATTCCATGATATGTCTGATCGTAGTTGGGCCTTTTCTCGTAATGAGTATTACCACGTCATCTGCATACGCTATTACTTTTATTCTTTTGTTTATTAGGATGTTCAGGATGATGTTGATTACTATGAGCGACAGAAGATTAGAGATAACTCCCCACTGCGGTGCACCCCTAGTGGTTTTTCTCTTTATATAGCTGTTACCTATTTCTAAATTAATCATTCTGTTTCTTAGTAATTCGATCACCCAGTCTTTGGTCATCTATTCAGCTCCAATTACCTCTAATGCATTCTTTATTGATTATGTATGGACGTTATTGAAAGCTTTCTGTATTACAAGGAGTGCTCCTAGGGTATACTCTTTGTCTCGGAGGCTTTTCTCTATCGTCTCTACTACTTCATGTAGCGCACTTTGTACAGATTTGACCTTTAAATAGGCATGCTGTACTGTGCAGTTCTTCTCTATGTCAATAGTTTCTTTATATATAGGTCGATCAGTCTATTTAGTGTTTTTAAAAGAAACGATGAAAGGCTGGTTGGTCTGAAGTCTTGACATTGTATGGCTTGCTTTCCCTGATTTGGGTATGAAAGCTCCTCTTACCTCTCTTCATCTCTTCGGTACATAGCCTAAGATTAGGCAATTCGAAAAGATTTTAATCAAGATATATATTACAGTGCCATAAGTTTTCTGTAGCGTTATAAGTTTATAGTCCATGTTAGATTTTCCCTGGCCACTATCATTCCTACCGTTCGTCATTTATCCTTATTAATCGGCTCCTGTCGTAACGGTGTCTCGTTTTTCATTTCCCCTGCTTGACAGCCAGAGAAGTGTACCTCCATTAGTAACTTTAGGATTTCCCTTGCCGTTTCAGTCCAGGAGTTATCTGGTCGTCTGATACTATTTAGAACCGTTGGTTTTTTTAAGGATCTTTCTGGACCTAGATGCCTCATTTACGTATGTGAGCGACTAACTGAAACTTTTTATAGATAGACATTTAGCTCTCCTTATTTTACCTGTGTATTCATTAAAGCTGTCTTTATATTTAGACAATGTTTCCTTCGTGCCTTCTCTCCTGGCACCCTCCAGGAGTCTCCTAGTCTCCTTCCTTAGTCCTCTAAGGTCCTCACTCCACCATGTTTTCGTGCTCTTGCAGCTCCTTATTGAACACGATTCAAAGAATGGTCGAACATGATTTAAGGAAAAATTAATTCGGTATAAAATAGGCATGTTTTTAAGAATTTTTTCTCGCGACACAGGTACAGCCGGATTATCCAGTCAATTTACATATATATATATATATATATATATATATATATATATATATATATATATAATTACATATATTTACATATATATAATCTATCATTTGAACAATATTTTCCTAAATTTTCATTGAAAATTATTGAAAATGAAGCGAATGATAGTGGATCTCCGGAGGCTCCTAGAGAAAAAGTTGTTTTGCGGTGTTCACGATTACGCACCACAGAATTATCGGAATCGCAAAAACCAAATTGCATTCTTCAAAGGAGATGTTTCCTCAGCTAAAGCTGTCGAGTTTTTTTTTTAATCTTAGAATTTTTAAGAAATCAAAAATCAGATTTTTACTATAAAAAATCGGATTATTTGTTACTGTAAAATTAAGAATTAATAAAAATAACCAAAAAGCTCGACTGCGTTACCTGATGAAATATGTAAAGATGTACTGTGCAAAATTTCAAACCATCGGATCAGTAGATTTTGTGTGAGATTGTACACCGACTTCAAAAATGGCAGTTTTCAGGAAACGGTTTAAAAGTTTTGTAAACTAAAAATTCACAATAAAACTTTATAATTCTTTTAGGTTCATATAGAATCGTCAATGCTAGGTCCATATAGCAAAACGCTTTCATCTACATGGTCTAAAGCATCTTTTTGTATTTGTTTACGTAAAAATCTTCCTTCTTTACTGTCGTGTGACACTTGTTCTCTGTTATTCGCAACTCATCAACTTATCGCGCCCATTTGTGGGAACTTGACCCTGTACTGATTTGCATCTTTTTTATAATGGCTAATAGAGCAAAAGAACCTTCATTGAAAGTACATGCAGCTACCTTAGCTGTAATTTCAAAAATTATATATATATATATATATATATATATATATATATATATATAGAAACAGCAAGAATTAATTTACCGTTGAAAATTTTCGGAAACCGAGCGAGTACGAAAGTAAACAAAGTCAAACTTTTAGACTAGCTCATGTACGTATCTGCTGGTTGTATGGCTCAAATATACAAGAAATGTCCAAAAAGATGCTTTCAATAAGAAATGAATTTAGGATTCATAAATCAAAACAATCGCTCTCCAAGTAAGCGCTCCGCACAATTGTCAAGCAGAATTACGAATATGTAAAAATCCTACTTGGAGCAACGAATTTTCAAATACTCACAACTTTGTCAATTTTACTTAGTTTAACTTGAAATTTCGACACAATATTCTTGAGATATAAATCATTCATTTAAAAAAATTTTAAAAAATTTCCAAAAAAAAGTTTAAATACCTTACCCCCCTTAACATGACTCTCTACCTCTACTTGTGTGAGGGAACCTGGCATTCGAGTTTGAGGTCTATTGCCTATTCTTTCCCTCACTAGTCTAGAGAACTTTGTACAGTCTGTTTTTTCAGGATTCCTGAAAACCCTGATCTGTATGGTATCTCTATTGATTATAAGGTGTATCCTCCTATGGTCCAAATACGAGTTTTCAGTTGATACTTTCCAATATTCTATCGCTAACCTATCGCTATTCGTAACCAATGTTAGGACTATGACTTCCTTTCTAACCCTATTTGTAAACGTTGGCACGTTGTCGCTATTGTAAATTATTGGATTTGTAGAAAGTCTGTAACCCATAATTTTCATTGATGTCTTTCATTGATGTCGCTACTTCTCCATTGGACGTGATGACCATTGTCATCGCATCCAAGCACCAGCAGGTTTCCTCTGTCGGTGGCTTCCTTCATCAGGCTCTGGAATTCCTGCGGTGGGGATTCCTCCTCGTATGGCATTTACAACGATGCGAGGATCAGCGGGGTTTTGTCCCTCTGCTCGAGTATAACTGCTGTCATATAATTTGAGCTGTTTTGTAAAAGTAACATGACTTTTCAATCTCTCTTTACTACTATACACACTCTTTGCTTACCTATGATTTGCAAGTGAAATAGCTCGTAGTATTTCGCCCTTAAACTTCGGATTTCCTAACAGCCATGGTTCTATATTCGAACTCTATATTCCTGTCCATCAGTGTCAGCATCAGGTCCATTGAGGCTGCTTCGCAGTAGTGCAAATTAATTTACACCACTCATAGTCTTGATTTCGCATTGATGTCTCTTTTCATTGTGAAGTCTCGCCTTCAGTGTACCCAGCCCGAACTTGATGCTTCCCTTATTCTTTTTTAGCAAGCCAAGGGATTCAACATCAACGGCGATGTCTAAGTCTTTGCCGTTATCGCTCTTACTCTGTGCTGAGGAAATAATTCTCCAGCTTTGAGTATTTGTTCCTTTGTTTTATCGGGCTATGATTTTCATCACAGCTTGATCGTTTACTACCGGAAGAGGTACCTACGTCGATACTGTTTGTCGGAGTGGGGGCTTCGACCGTGGTATCACCTCGAGTTGCATCCTACTACCTTTGTGCCAGTCGGCCCAATCTCCTCGTCGCTGCCATCCTCTGATCCATCTGCGATAGCTGGCAAAATCTTCGACTCCACTTGCAGCCACCTTTCGGAGTCCATTCTGTCATCTGGATCATTTCGATCTATGATGGCTATCTGGAATTCCTCTGGCGACTCAAAGCTTGTCGAGGGTTTCTGCTTTTTCGACGCTTTTTTCTTCTTCTCTATCGAGCGAACCTTTTTGGTCGTCTTTCCCACTTGGGAGGTCTGTCCTTGAGCTCCTTCTACATTGGAGGAGGGAATTACAGCTTCTGCCTTCTGAAGCGGCCGTTTCTTTTTGTTGACTTTTAAAGGGGTTGGTCCGTCCTTTACAGTCGAAGCCTCCTCCTTAATTGTTTCCAACTGTGGGAAAGTCTTATGATCTTTTTCGTACTTCTCCACAGTTTTCATATTTTTTCGGATGAACTCTCTCTCCTTCGTAGTGAGTGCACCCTCTTTCTCTTTAGAAACTTAACAACATTCTTATAGCCTTTTATAGCTTTCACGTTTAGCTGGCGATATAAGTAGTACAAAAAGTCAGATAAACGACGCGAAACGAGCATCAAAAACGCTGCATGCACTAGTCTCCGGAAAACGCTCTTACCGTCGAAAACATCAAAAGCAAGAACGTGTTCATCATTCGGAGCAATGTTTAGCCATATTTAATCTTAATAAAGACGAATCAACTTTTCCATTGATATACTATAACAGATGAAAATGGCTCCATCACCACATTGCAGATTCCACTCACCAGTCTATCGAGTGAATTCAACGGGGTAAACTGAATCTCAATCGTGAATAGACGCAACACTCAGCTGACAAAGTTATCGTATCAGTGTTTTTGAATGTGCATGGTATAATATTGATCAACTGTTTTGAGAAGGGAAATCCATAAATAGCGATTATTTCATAACGTTTTTGAAGCACTTGAAGAAAGAAATCGTCAAAAAACGGCCCGACTTGAAGAAGAAAAACGTATTGTTTCATCAAGATAATTTACTGTGTCAGAAATAAATGAAAAGAATGTAAAAATTACGTTAATTAGGCTATAAATTACTTCCCCGTCTATCGTATTCTCTAGACCTGGCCCTCAGTGTCTTTTTCTTCTTTGCACATCTGAAAAGAATGATCACTGGTTTTTACTATATAAGCCTCAAACTTTCAGCTAACCTATTATATAGCCATGCAATCTGAATTAAAAAAATCGTTGTTTAACACTTACAATGAGCAATATAGGAAATGAAGAATTTATTTAAGAAATTATAAGCTGTCAAACAATCTGACATTTTTAATGCGTTTGAAAATGTTTCAAACTTATTACAAAGGGTTAATATGTAACGAACCTCGGTTTTTATCTATGATTCTGAATCAGCATTGATCCATTTACTCAAAGAGTTCAACTTCGTCATAGTCACAAAAAGAGAAAAAAAGTAAATTCAAAGCAATAATGATTGTTTCTTCGATGTTCACGTAATTATATATCTTCACTGGATTGCTGAAAGAATAAACTAAAAACGACCCGAATTGTGAAAGAAGAGGTCGTGATTTCTACATCAAGATAATGCTCCGGCTCATTTCACACTATCGGTGAAGAGGTTTCTATTCAAGTACAATATCACAGTCTTAGACCACCTACCATATTCACTAGATCTTACACCGTGCATCTTCTATATATCTCTAAGGTGACATCTCCATTCAAAGGAATTTAACAAGATTTGTATCTGTTAAAGGTATGAATAAAAAAGCAATGCGTATCCTAAAGGAACTGACAGAAAACGGACTTACAGCGCATGGAACGATGTAGGGATAAAGGAGGGGTATAGGAGGTATGTTCAAATAATAAGGTGACTTTGCAAATATCGAGGGCTACATCCGTTCGATTATAGATTTTTTTATTTTGTGTTGGTACAGGTGTACCGAGCATATATTCACGACCTTAGCTCTATAGTATTATTTGTTTGTTTGTGACAGGCGTACAAAGTAATAAGTGTTTCCTGTGCTTGCCGATTTTCTTTTACCAAAAATATCGAGCAAAGTTTTTGCATTAAATTTTATGTCAAAAATGGAATTCAGTGCTCTAAAACTCTTGAAATATGGATAGTTGAATACGGTGTGTCTACTTTGAGTAAAAAGAATCTGTATAAGGGGTACAAGCTGTTCCAAGAAGGCCGAGAGTAATAAGAAATTGTCGAAACGCTATCAGAGAAGTTGCTGGGACGTTGGCATATTGGTTGGCTCATGCCATGCTATTTTTTCGAATGTTTTGGGCATGAGACGTTCGCCAACGAAATTCGTTTCAAAACTGCTTAATTTGATTAAAAGAACCGCATGATGAATGAACGCATCAAATGAACGCATGACCATAGCTCAGGAGATGTTGATTGAAGTCAATAATAATGCTGAATTCCTCAAAAGGGTTATAACTGGTGAGGAATCATGGGTATATGGTTATGACATCGAAACTAATGCCCAATCGTCCTAATGGAAGAGCCCAGAAGAACCAAGGTCGAAGAAAGCACGCCAAGTTGAATCAAATGTCAAGCTTTTGTTTACTGTCTGCTTTGATTACCGTAGCTTAGTGCACAAGGAAATCTTAACACAAGGTCGTACGATCAAAAGGAGCACTACCTTGAAGTTATGCGCCGTTTGCGAGAGGTAATGCGCAAACAACGTTCGGAACTTCGGAAAAACCATTCGTGGCTTTTGCATCACGATGATGCATCTGCTTATTTATCGTTGCTTGTGAGAGGTTTTTGGCCAAAACCAGTACCATAGTCATGTCTCAATGTCCATATTCGCTAAATTTGATACCTAGTATTTTTTTTCTTTTTAAAATACTCAAAAGTCCATGAAAGGATGTCGATTGAAGAGAAAAAAACTGCATCGCTGAAGAAACTCAAGGCTATACCAAAAAATAATTATCAGAAGTGCTTCGATGATTGGAAAAAGCATTGGTACAAGTGTATTATATCTCAGGGGGGTTATTTTGAAGGCGCCAACATAAGTATTGATTAATAAATAATTATTTTTTGAGAAAACCTAAAAGTCATCTTATTATTTGAACACACCTCGTATATTGAAGTTGATAATAAATAAATGTATTATCAATTAAAGTATAATAAATAAATTTATATACTATCTAAATAAAGTGTTTTCTATTACCAATTTTGTTCTTTATTATCACATCTCGCATCACAACTATATGGAGCATCAGAAGTAGTAATAAAAGTAGAAGGCATTGGTATAGTTCATCAGGACTCCAAATACATTAAGTTATTTAGAAATTTAGCTAACTAGCTCATGATAAAACTCATTGCTTGCTTTAATAAAGTCTATATAAATTGTAACCGTTTATATATAATTGCGGTATTTGTGAGAGAAAATAATTAATTTTTATTTGCCAGCTGGAATATCGTTCACAAAAAACTTGGCAATTCATACTTTAAAAATCGTAGACACTACTCGGACTTCCACATTATTTCTGTGCAACATACTCGACAAATTAACCTCCCGTGTAGTCCTAGTAAAAACCATCTGCTTGTAAAAATGTTAATATGCATCACCAATCACAAAAATGTATAAACAAGAATACTTATGACAATTTCGTACTTCACTTATGAATCAAACTATGTAATTATTAGACAATTTGTATCTTTTTTATTTTACTATGGGCTTTAATTGATTTTGAAATTGTTTTTAAATGACACTAATTGTGCACAAATAGAGTTTCCTTAGCTAAACATATATATTGTTTTGTCTATGTTAGACTTTGAACCCATTACTTAGAAAAGATATGTTGATGATGTCCTTATAATCATTTTTAAATGTTTTCAGATTGAATTAGTGAACGTTTTTAGTATATAAACAGAAATATGTTAGTTGTGTATTTACTATATAATTAAACAAAAACTATATCAACATCAACATAGATATTTTAAATATTTTTACATTAGTAAACAGAACAATTTGATCTTAAAATTTGACCGAAAAAACATTACAGTATATACTTATTTTACTTTATCATTATTATAACAATATAGGACTGTTTCAAGCCTGAAATTTCTGAAAAAACAAACAGTTCGTAATTAACTTGCTATTATCTGTCAAGCAATTTGAATTTTGAAAAAATAAAGCATATGTACATATCTAATACTTTTTTAAAATCATTCTAATTATTTATTAACTTTCAAAATCAATTTTTCTTAAATTACAAAAAATTAGCATTTGCCATACTTTTTCGAACAGACAAATCATTCAGTACTGGTGAAATCTTGGATCAAGCTTTGGTCCTATTATTAATACTTTTAACACAATATGAAATATTATAACGTATTACTCCAATCTTTATAGAGATTCTTGAGATACATAAAGTGCAAATACTGGTGTTCTAAAGGCTAAGACAATAATAAGGCTAATACAATAACTTTAACGACTTTCTGATCTATAAAGCAATTATCCGTGATAGTTGGTAATAATAAAAAAGAAGATTAGATAAAATTTCGAAATGTATATTAATTATCAATGTTATCATAGTACTGCTCAGAAAGTGTAAAACAGTATCAATTGCAAATGGGTGATTAAACTTAATTAAAATATAATAAACATTTAATTGATTCCTATGACACTTCTGATAATTCTAAAATACTATATTAAAAATCACTAAAATATAATTCAATTAGTGACTCAATTCAAATATTTTATTTTTAAAATAAATTTGAATGAAGTTCATTAATTGTAATTAAAGTTCATTAATGTAATTGCATTTTAATCAACTTTCATATTAAATTTAAAAATTGAAAAGAATCATAGGAATTATTTAAGTCTTCAGTGTACTTGATTTAACTTCAATAACCTATTTTTAGTAAGAAAATACATTTTTTATTATATACTTTGCAGTTAAATACAGTCATTGTACGGAAATTATTTTGGTATAGTTTTATAATAACTTAATTATTTAACTTAAATATCTATTTTATATATATATATATATATATATATATATATATATATATATATTTATATTTATGTATAATTTAACTAAAAGAATAATTATACAATAGAAATAGGAAATATTAGTTTATAGATATATCTTATATAGGTATATGAATCAATATATTAATTAATTGATTTAATAAGAATTCGTATTTATGTTGCTAAAAATAATTCTCACATTTTTATTTATAATATATATTCACTATTATTTATATCTTCAAATTTGAGACTTGATTCTTATATAATTATTATTTTTTCCCTTTATATTATTGTATACAGTTCACGTAATTATTTTAAATGACAATTATCAACAGTTTACATTTGTATCTTTTAAAAATAGAGCAGGTAAAAACAAAGTTTTTTAGTATAATTATGACATTTAAAATTGACACTTACTAAACTTTATGTTTCTTAACTATAATGCCCAAAATTTTTATTTCAACAATTTTTTTCTTTTTTAAATATTTTTGTATACTATAATTTCATGTAAAAGATAGTTCAACAAAAGTAAGCATAGATAGGGATGTCTGAATGTGAAGGAGTAAAGAAGGAAGAGAAGTAGGAGGTAAAGAGAGCGCTGCCCGGGAATCAAGGCACACACATTTTGCGCAAGCGCGACTTACGTCGTTTTGTTCTCTGCTACACGAGGTTGAAAGACAGAGAAAGGTGCATAGTTAGAGGTAAAGAAGGAATATATGTAAGAGAGAAAGCAAATAAAAGTGAGACATACAGCATAAGAAAGGGAAACTTGGATACTGAAAACAAAGATAGTTGCAGAGAAAGAAGAAGACCGACAAAGATAGAATCTATACATTGGGTGTTTAACAAAGATTGAAGAGTAAGAGAGATAGACGAGCAGTAGTATACATCTGTAGGCGCTGGAGCTGTCCTGGTAAAGCAGTCTACATCCCGGGTTAGAGGAATCAGGATCCACTTTTGCTAAATAATGAATCTTTAAGATTTATGTGTTTGTTATTATAATTAAATGAATGGAAGAAAGTATTTTAAAACAGCTGAGATTTATTATAATAATTTAAATTATTAAATACTTTTAATGGCATATTTTACCAATAAAATATAAAAAAATATCTAAATTACAAATAGTATTGTAAATAACAAAAATTGAACTTATAAATTAAAATTTCTTATTGAAATCATATGTACATAAAACACCATTTCAGACAAAGAAATATGTTATTATACCTGAATAGTAAAAAATAATCTATTAAAATATTTGATAAAATAAACTAATTTTTTTTCAAGTAGCTGTGCTTTATATAGATGATATGAAAATAGCTATGTTAAAAAAGGATCTATTACAAATAATTATTGTAATTACGATTTTGTTATTGTTCCAGTTATTTAAAATCATTCAAACGAAAGATATACGCTCTAAAACAAACGATGGTAAGTTTAAATTTTTTTTTAATTTAAAAATTATTGTAGGATATATTTTTCCAGCTTAACTGATGTAAGAAAAACGCTATTGCAAATGAAAATTTATAATATGAATAGTATCAATTACTGTATAAAAGACCAAACAATTTAGCTAATTTTACCATAAAAATATATACATAGAATATACTTTACAGTTAAAAGTGTTTTAATTTTTTTAATGCAGTTAGGATTTTTATGTTATATACTTTTTATAAGAACGGTTTCTATAAATCTAACAAGATAAGTTAAAAATTTATTTTATATATTCTGAATGTTCATACTATCTTTAACAGTATAAAAGATATTATGTGAATTAGTACATTAATAAAAAGAATGCATTTAAAAAAATAATTTTCTTATTTAATAAATTTTTCAAACATATCAGCTTTTTTAATTTAGACAGATAGATTATATTTTTAATTAAAAAATGTTTATTTTCCATAATGTATTTAGTTATGTAATGATAATTTTATTAATTATTAATATAAATTTGTTCAATTCATTAAATACACAAATAATCATAATAATAAATTATATGAAGAATTATTATTATTTTATTACAAAATATAATTTTAATCTGAATATATAATATATTATGCGGAGGTCAATTTAGATAAGTTACAGGTATTCTGTTAAATGAGTGATGAGAGAGATGGAAGACAACGAAGGGAAAATGAAGTTAGGAACAGGTATTCTGTAACAGAAGCATGCATGGTTAGTAGCTCTCCTCGTTATTTGTAATATAGGGAAAGGTGGTGCTCTTGTTTTTCGGATGAAGGGGAAGGTAGTTGACCTCAGTTTTTCAAAATTTAGTGTTTTTATCTTATCTTGGAAACCGTGAAACACATTAAAAAACGAACAACACTTTAACTCTTCTTTTTCTATGTTTAATAACTTTATGGTCTGAAACAGGCTAAATTATCCTAGGCGGAATCAAGAAACTTATCCATCCAAGTTAGTCACTTCTTTCTTGATTGAAATATTTTTGAAGTACTTTAATTGTGCTTATGTTGACTGGTTTTAGATAAAATTAATAAATATTTCTATTGGTCTTACAGGCTAATTAAATTAAAAATGATATATAATTACATTAAAATATGTTTATATTAATATTAATACATAAAGCCTACGATGGCTCGATCGATAGAGCTAAAGACTAATAACTTGGTGATCCGAGTTCAAATCCCGGTCTCGGCCGATTGACACAAGTACCGTTGTGATAATTTACATGTGCTTTATTTACAAACACATAGTAGACCTCTGTCGCTGATTAGCACCAGTATTTGGAAGCATAAATAGAGCGACGTTAAATAACATTAAACGTAATAACATTGTCGTTAAATAACTCCTGTTGTCCAGCATTTCGAGCTTGTTACGGCTCCTTATCAGGGACTAAACTAAACATTATATTAATATTCCAATTTATATATACCCCTAGTCCCACTAAACTAAAAATTCAATAAGCTGAATATACAACCCCCCTTCCACATAAAATGTTTAAAGCCAATCAATTTGATAAAGAATGATCATGTTATCTACTTTACTTGACTGTAATATTAAATTCACATTATTTCGATTTTTTGAAATATAAATACCTTCAAGACTTTCCCGTTTGTACTTATTCTTAACCTTTAGAGTACCTGGATTTTAAATATTTTCAATGCGTATTATTTGTATGAAAAAATGATCATAGGTTCTCAATTTTAACCTAAACTAAAACTCAATGTTTGCGAGTCGGAGCATGACGCATATATGTACGTCATGCCGGTCCGGGACGGTAATGCCCATGTTAAATTTTTCATAATTGAAAAACTATTTTATACGCATAGAAAAGTGTGTGTGTGTGTGTGTGTGTGTGTGTGTGCGCGCGCGTGTGTGTGTGTGTGTAGGTTTTTTGGGTCGCTGATTACAATTCTGAAGTCAAAATTAAAAAATTCGAAATTAGGAGAGAAAACTGTTATCTGACCGTCAAATGCATGAAACCACTTATTTACACTTATTACCACTTATTTAAATGTTGATAATAAAATTCTGTATTTAAGTATAATAATAATTAATTATTCATGATAATTATTATTATTTATTGATAATTATTATTAATACCTATCCATCGTTCTTAATCATTATTCGGTACAAAATAGATGTTTTACAGTGGTTTATTTTCTGACGCATATATTTCGTCATACCGGTTCTCTAAGGGTTAATACTATGCTCCAAAATATCCACATTTGCAAAATTAAAAGAATGTAAAAACTTCAAACAATGTTCTTTTAAACCAGAAGTAATATGTGAACTACGTAAACTATATTTATGTTCATAAATTCTCGTTTTTAAATATCTACCTGTTTGGCCAATATAGCATTCATTATAATCCATGCAATTAAATTTGTAAACAACTCCAGATTTTAAACATAGATCATTCTTATCTTTACAATTATTAAAAAATTTACTTATATTGTTACTATTTTTAAAGAAAATTTGAATGTTACATTGTCGAAAATTTCTTTTAGTTTTTCCTTATACTCCTCTAACATATGTTAAACAATAATATTGCTCTTATTAAAACCAACTCTTACATTATATCTATTTTCGGTATTATAGATTTCAAACAACCTCTCAGCAATTAATTTATTCATAAATTCAATTCGATATCCATTCTTAATGAAGGTTTCTCGTACTATCTGTAAATTATTCTGTTTAAAATCCTTATGTAACAGTTTTATTGCTCTGTCAATGACACCTTTCAGTGGCCCAATTTTGTTTCCGAATTGGTGGTGTGAATTAAAATCTAAAAACCTATTTTTTTTTAATATTCTTGGATTCATTTTATCAATGTAAATAATCTGTCAAATTATGTGGGTACTGCTGCTAGCGGTAACGGTTGCTCAGATTATTTCTAATAATCTTGTTGATTGTGTATTGCCAATATTACAATATTTGGTACAATATTGTAAAATATTACATCATTTCATATTTTATTAGGTAATTTTCATTAATACTCGTGATAGTTAGTAATAATAAAAAAGAAGATTAGATAAAATTTTGAAATGTATATTTGTATAGTTGTATAAAACAGTATCAATTGCAAATGATGGGAGCGCTATTGCTTAATTATTATCCGTCAAATTAATATTAGATAATAGGTTGATAAATAAATACTTCGGTTAAAATAAAATGATAAACTTTAATTAATATAAGTTAATTATAGATATAATTCAAACACAATTTAATAAAAATAGCATTGTTCTATGCATTTGTCTTGTTCCCTTCGCGGTAGTCGAAATGAATTTGCTCGTCCGTTCTCTCTCAGTCCTCGTTGACTATCCGAAATTCAGATAACTAGTAGAAAAAGGGGAGGAGAGTTCCATACTTGCAGTATATCTCATAGACAACCGTCGGTCAATTGCATTTCAGTTGCCAGGTCAGCCTGGGGAATCCTCTCCATCTGTTTAACCATGTGTTGGTCTATCCCTTTGTATGATGATTGTAAAGAGATTTAGTATTGTACCTTATTGCTGCCATTATTCTTTATGATGATTATTGTCTTAGAATTTTATGGAGAAATTTTATACATCTATTTGCCTTTATTTTTCATATTTCCGATTCCCAAATAATATTTTATTCGCGCCGCAACAGCAAATGAATGATTAAAGTAAATTCAAATATATTAAACATTTAATTGATTCCTACGACACTTCTGATAATTCTAAAATAATATATTAAAAATCACTAAAATAATATAATACATCATTTTATATTTTTGTTTTTCTAAATAGTACTTTTTAATAGTATAGATATTATTTTTATTATTTTTAAGACTTAGAACAAAGCTCAAATATTATTTACCAGAAATTCGTTCCATCTAACAAAACTGTTAATGTTATGTATTATCTTTGTGTTATGGAAAGTTTTCTTGCCCGCATTTGCCGTGTTCGGCTAGAATATCGTGAAAGTGGAAGCTGGTATTTGTTGCATGATAATGCCCCGTCTCATCGATGACATGCAGACTGATTTTTTTACCAAAAACGATATTCTGAACGTTAATCAATTACCGTATTTACCATATATGGTACATTGTAACTTCTACTTATTCGGTAAATTTCAATTGGCTATGAAAGGAAAGCGTTAAAAGGACGTCAAGTACATTTCAAAGGCAATTGCCGCCATTTTGAAGATCATTCCGTTTAACGAAATGAAAAAGCCATTTTACATGCTTTTCGTACGCACTAAACTTTGAATTGACTTGGAAGGGGACTATTTTGAAGCAAATAAATGAATTATGCAAAAATAATTTATTGCAGTGTTTTTTAAGTCTGGGAATTTTTGAAATAGAACTTGTATAATTATCGTAAATTATACTTTATCACATAATAACAAAAATAAGTTAGAATATTATATTATATGATATTATAATAAAACATAAAATACATTATTTCAGGTTTTTTAAATTCATCGGAGCCTAAATTTATTACAGCTGTTGAAAATCAAACTGCACCTATAGGCAAAGAAGCTATTTTTTCGTGCAGTGTTAGTAATATTGGAAAATATAAAGTATGTATATTTATTTTAATTTAGAGATTAACTTTACGAATTCCTTTTGTATGCTTTTCTTCGAGAACGTATTGTATTCTGCATCAAAAATATTTCTATTCTAGGTCTATATTTAGAAGTATTTAATTATCGAAATCGTCGAAACGAAATATATTTTTTAGAATTTTATTTGGAAATTATCAATCTACATTAACCATCAGAAAAAAATCTTAAAGTTTTTAAATTGCAATTTAATTTAATAACAAAATAAAAAATATGAATCAAATTTTCTTTTTCAGTTTCTTTATTATTTCAAATATTATTTTCACAATTTTTTTCCTAGTGCACGATATGAAAAAAATATTTATAGATTTTCAATTAATGTTTATATTATTGTTAAAGTTTTTTCTAATGTAAAAATATTATCAACATATATTTCAGAAATTGTTTTGTTTGTACATAAGTACTACTATGTACAAATATGAGTGAGACATTATTTATAACTTTTCAAATCCTTATTTATTCTTCTAAATCTAATTCCTCCACCTCAAAATAATCACCTCCAGATGCAATGCAACTATTCCAACGCTTTTTTCAATTTTTAAAACATTTTTTATACTCGTATTCTACAATGGCCATCAGTTCCGAATTAAAACCGTGTCCACGAACTGGTCTTTTAAGTTTGCTAAACAGCCAGAAGTCACAGAGTGCTAAATCAGGTGCGTACGGAGATTACGGAACGATATTGGCTGAATTTTGGGTGAAATGTTCATGTACAATCGATGCAAAGTGAGCTGGTGTATAATCGCGATGCAAAAACTAAGAGATGTCTTTCTATAAATCTCGCTTTTTGAGACAAATAGCTTAACGCAAACGACGCATAACATTCAAATAATATTCTTTGTTAACCGTTTGGCCGGTTCGAAAGAATTCATAATGCACCGCAACACGATAATCGAAGAAAATAGTGAGCATAAACTTGATTTTTGAGCGACTTTGGCGTGATTTTTTCGGTCTCCACTCTCAATTCTTCGATTTTGTCGACGTGTAGCCCAGTAGTAGATGTTCTTGATCGTCTTTGATTTGGTTCGTTTTCAAAGTGTTCTCAAACTTGTTTGAACCATTTGTGCCCATCCAAAAGACTTGCTATTGACATTAACTTTTCAGCAAAGGTCTTCTGCAGCAGTTTGAACTTTTCGGCGGCCGATATTTCATTTCGCGCATAAAATTTAATGCTACTTATTTGTTAAATAATTTTAGACATTATAAAAACCGAAGAGACAGCTTTTCTTTGTTCACAAAACACAAGTGTAACTATATTGTAAATGAAGGTAATTGTGTAGAATTTGGCATAGATAGCTCTGACAGTACTAACTTAAAAATAAAAACATTTTTCTGCATCGATAAATCCAGGAAATTTGAATTGAAAAGTCTTACTCCTATTTGTACATAGTAGTATAATTCTGTTAGTAGCATTTTCCTTTTCCTCAAGCAGCGTTGTAAAGGTTGATATAGTAATCGTCTTTAAACAATATATTTTTTGATTATTTTTATTATTTTTAAATTATTTTTAAAATTTTAAACTTATTATTCATTATTTTCATTATTTGCAAATTAATTAAAATTAATTTTTTTAGAATAATATGTTACAAGAATGCTTCAATATTGTATTGATCAAAACATATATTGTTGAAAAGCAAATTATTTAATTTTTGATCAATCCCAAATATTACGTAATATTATGAATTATTGCAAATATTAAATAGGCCACAAAGAACATGAATTAGATATAAAAGACTCCGTATTGCTACTATGGTTTGAAGTGAAACATAGAATCTTCTTTAAGAGAATAAAAAAGCGTATTTTAGCGATGACTTGTTAGCAAGCATCAATGTAGACATATCATCAAGGCACAGGTAACCACTACTTATACACCCAACATGCATTTTTGATGCATTGAGTATACTACTAAAGAAGATAGACGCTTATAGATGAAGACAAGTAATAGAACGGTCGTACCCAAATTCTTTAGCTGCTAGATGGCGTTACTGTGTCAGTTTGACGCGGCAGGCAGCAAGTCGGGTGAACGATGTTATGCGCGAGCGCACATGAGCGGACAGGCCAGGCTTGCTGTACCGGCGTGACGTTAGTACAAGAAGTGCCAGATTAAAGTAGATTAAAGTGGGCAATAAATTTATGATATGCTATAAGATAATCCTGGGTTTTCAGGCTCTAACCTGACCTGCATTGAGTAGACTCCTGGCGATGGGAGAAAATTGAGAAAAAGAAGGATTTGAAGGTTTCCGATGTTTCGAGTATTTTAAATTTTAGAGTATTTTAAAAAATAAAATCGAGTATTTAAAAATATAAAGTATAAATTTTTGTAACATTTCTAATTGTAGTTCAACATAAACTCTTATGCATGAAATTCATGAAAATTAAGTACACTTTATAAAAAAGTATTGTTTGAAACAAGTTTAAATTTATAATTAACTCTTTTTTATGAGTCCACATGTCGACCAAATGATGTGAAAATAAACTCGGCTATTGGTAAATGATCTCATTACTTTATTAAGCTACATTTCCGTTAAAACTATTTATTTATTCATTTTTAGAGTTTTAGATATATTTGTGTAAACTATACATGCTGTTAGCTATATATATATATATATATATATATATATATATATATATATATATACATATATATAAATATCTATATATATAACAGATGTTATAAAATGTATTTAGCCATTTGTTTTAATGATCCATTGTTTTAAGACGTTATTGTATGTATTTTTGTCTTAATCTGTTACTGTATTTAGAAAAATATTTGATATAAATTTTTTATAAAATACATGAGGAGATGTATTTAAAATTCTTACTATGCTAGGGCACATCAAACTCGTCTAACTCTTTTACTTTTGTTGAAAGTTGTTTTTTTGCAGATTACATTTCTTTTTTTAAAAAATTTTTATTTAACTAATTCGATACAAAAATCTACAATACAATACAATAATTATATATATATATATATATATATATATATATATATATATATATATATATATAATTCTGCTTTCTTTCATCATAAACAGGATGACTAACTATTTCAATGTTTTGATTTCGTTATATAATATTTTATATTCACTTTTAAAAACTACATGAGATCTAAAAGAAGTAGCTTTCTTAATATGCAAAGAACTTTATTATTCTGGATCGCTAGAGCGAAGTAGTAGTAACTGGGTGATCCTAATTTAAATCCCGGTCTCGGCCGATGGACACAAGCACGGCTGTAATAATTTACATATACTTTGTTTACAAACAAATCGTAGACCACCATCGCTGATTAGCACCAGTATTTGGAAGCATAAATAAAGCGATGTTAAATAACATAAAAAACACATATTTTTATGTTTCCCTTTATCACAATCAGTAGGACATCTGACTATAGCAGTGAACTGATTTATAATTTAATTACAGAATATTTTTTGTGTTAGTAAATTAAAACCATGTCTATTAAATAGTAATTTTAATTAAATAAAAGTTCTATGCTTTATAAGTGTTTTTTAATTTCTATTTGAAAATAACTTGTAAACTTATTGTTTATGTTTTGCTTATTATTCAAAATTATATACACATAAGTAAAGCTGTTATTTAGAATATTTTATTAATAATTATATATGAAACTATTTTCTATATTATTAAAAAAGCATAAAATGAAATAAATAAAAATTACTTTAATATACTTTAAGTTATACCATAGGGAGTTTGAAACACGTAGCACTTTTTAATACATTTACGTAAATAATATTGTTAGACAATTTCATATAAAATAGAATTTGAGAAGAAAGTTGTACATGTGCAAAGTTTATGAATAAAGATTTATCTTTAAAATCTAATCATATAATTAATTAGATCCAATTAATTATATTAGTTAATCCAATTATTAATTAGTCAATTATTATATCCAGTACAAATTTGTTTCTAATGTCATTTATTATTTTTAATATAATTTATTAGTATTCATTATATCCAACATTAGATTTATATTTATTAAAGGATTAAAGTTATAGAATGGAAAGAGAGAAGGAATATATAAAATAAATTCTAATTATGAGGTTTATATTTTGAATGATCATTCAAATTAGTCCATAGTTTCTAATTTATGCACAATATAAATCTTATGGAAATGCCATTTCCACATCAGTAATAATAATTTAAATCTCCTTGTTCAAAATTTTTATCTTAAAGCAAAATGTACAAATGTAATTTAACTTAAAAAAAGTAATTACTTCATTTATAACTGGAGCATGAAAACTAGAAACTAACTTTGATTTGATGAAATACTGTATGTCAATTGGCGCGGTATATCATGCATTTTAATGCGCAATATATATATATATATATATATATATATATATATATATATATATATGTTTGTTTCTAATATATTTATTATGTATTTTTTAATAAAAATACTGACTACACAAAATAAAATTTGTATTCAATAAATTATATATTTTTTACATATATATTGTAATCGGTGCACTAGCACTCGGCTACTCTTACCTTTCTTGCTACTCAGTTGCACTCCTGGAGGGGGGGGGGGTGAACAGGAGAAAATGTCTGTTAAATGTACACACATTTATTAAACCTACTATTTACAGAATACGCGGGGCTATTATTAAAACTTCTGTACACTTAAGTCAGTTTGACTCAATCCCGAGCGCGTCCTGTCGCGGGATACGATGCATTATATGTATACGGGACGCGGAGACGCGGTAAGGGAGAAACACGGGACGTGCGTGGCTGAAGACGCAGTGAGAGACGGAAGGGCGCGAGATGTAATGTACTATGAGCTACAGTCCTTGCCGGCGCTGTTGATCAGCCAGGCTCTCGGCTCCGGGCGGCTGCAGTCCGGGAGGCACGGAATAGACCGTGCGGTGGCGATGAAGACCGACAGCATGGCAGTCGCATCGTGCGTTGAGCACTACCAAGATAGCGGCGGGTTCGACCGCCCTCCGTGCGCACAGTGGCTCGGTGGTATGCGACGCGTTCTCGCGCTGCCTGTGGCCGTGACCGTGGCTTATGAACGATTTCCTTCATCCAGGGCTCTCGGGGAGTACAAGGGAGTTACACTCGCGGAATCTGGCCCTCGTCTTCTGCGGTTATCTTCTCCGTGTAGGTTGAGCATGGTAGATCGCGCGAGCAGCTGTAGAAGCCGTCTATACTGCTCGGCGGTTCGACTGAAAAGTCTTTCACGTGTCGTGCGTTAGCGTCGCTTCGCTATAGTATGCTATTCGATATCGATATATCGAATTGCTTGCGAGACTCCACCGTCGGAATGGACGGTTACAAACTCTCCCTTCCAAATTCTACGTGGGGTGAATGTTTTCAACTACGATGTGCCGAGATGGGTGGAATTTCGGAATTCGATGTTGACATTACCAGTTCGAGTTTGAATCTTTTATCTTACGTCTGTTGCCTACTCTATTTGTGGATGACAACGTGGTGACGTTAACGGAAAGTAAAGAAAACAAAATGTATTTATCTGCGCATTTCTATATCGAACCTAATACTACGGTCTTATTATTATGATGGCACATAACCTATGTCTATTATACTTGTTTATAATCTAATCAAAAGAACTTCTTAACCTAACTTCATAAGAAATAAAAAAGAGTTTAATATCATACTGAAAATAATGAACACTGAACGTACAGCTATATTTCCTTAAAATTAATATTTTTATCTATTCCTATTACTAAGTCTAATCTTTTTCCTTGTCTAAGCTTACTTCTATTATTTCGTCTATATTTACTTTTAACCTACCATATCTTTATGTTTTTCTATCTCGATGCTTAAATTTATATTCTTCATTCAACTTTCCCCTCGTCTTCTTCTTTTCGTGCTTTAGGATTCTTCTATTGATATTTGTACCATGCTCTAGGGTGTTTCTACTGACATTCGTACCTCAGATCTATACTCTAGTGTAAATCTGAATTTTCCTATCACCATTAGTGTTGCCGACTTATGGCAGTCTGGCGTCGTCCTTAGCCTACGCTCATTCGTTACCCGTTTTTATCGCTCTGTCGTCGGCTTGTAGTTGGCTGGTATTTCTGATCTTTCTTCTTCCCTTTTTTGATGCTCCGCTAGAAACAGAAGAAGTATCAGAGTTTTTTATTCCATTCTTTAAGAGCGGGCCGGTGTTGGTCGGATCGTAATCTGACTTTGTACCGCGAGTACCGTTGTATCTTTTCCTAGCTACGACGTGGGGAAGAATATGATACGATATGGGGCAGAATGTGTTGCGATATGGGGAAGTTTTATGGGCGGTACATGACTTCAATTTGTTGAAGACGCTCCTAGCATAAATACCATATCTGGCTGGGTGGTGTGACTCAGTGCGTCGGTTACTTGCTATAGTGTTTCAGTCACTGACTGCTGGTTTACGATGGTATGTCCCCTTACTATGGACATCACCGTGGCTTGCATCATCTGTACGCCACTTCCTTTTTTTGCTTCTAACGATTCCTGTCATGTCGTCTTTACTTTTTCCGACTGCTCTCCGCTGTCGCTCACCCCCTCCCAAGACGAAGCTGCAGCGGTCGATCTGTCTCTGCACGTGGTGCAGGATTGAACATCTTTCGTTCGATTGCGACACCTGAAGCAGAATCTTCCTTTGCGTGGATGTGGGCAATCGGCATAGCAGTGACCGGACTCACTGCAGTTCCAACACCATTCGCGCATGACTTGTATGCGGACTTATCCCGGTAAAAGCTTCGAGGGTTGGAATGGGCGGAGTTCTTTAGGGGGTACAAAATCTTTCGGAGGTTCAACAATCATATCTATTAAGGCTGGAATGTGATTTTGTTTCTTGGCGGTATCAGTATCCTTCGCCAGTTTCTCGGAAATGTCAACGCTGGTGACTGCAGTTACTTCATGGGATAGTTTAAAAGGATCATACGTCGGCACTTTTCTGCGACAATTTCGGGGCTTGTCTGGGCTAATTTCGGAAAGTGTACCTCCTCCGGAGTTTTTGTCGTTTCTATACTTGGATGGGATCATGAGTTTCTCGTCAGGTTTATCCTGCGCTTTTTCCGGGCACTTGGGGCGGGTTTTTCATTTAACCGATTTCTAGGTAGCCACAGATCACGTGAATACGTAGCGGTCTCCTCTATATAGGCGAACTTTGCCGTCCTCTGTTGTACTAACCAGTATTATCGGATCTTGGCAGATCATCGCTTTCTTCTTTTCCTTCACTGCCTCCTTTAGCGGAATTCTCGCTCCTGGATGGTAGGGCAGGGGACTCTCTCTCAGGTATCCGTCTCTCTGACGTATGCAGAATGGCATCTTGGGCATTGCGGTGGACTATTATCTTTCGCCGAGAGGCTTCCAGCGGTCTTGTTTTATGCGAATTATCGCTGCCTGAATCGTTGCCCACGGCGATTTTGTCCCCTAGATCTTCGTAACGTCCAGCGAAAGGATTGTAAATTACGTCAGTTTCTTTTGCCTTCCGAACTTTACCATTTATCATCGATGAGCGCCTTAACTCCTTATGCTGCGTAAATGTCCGTGGTTCGGATAGGATTGTTCCGGGACTTCTGGGTCGGTAACTGAAATACTTGTGTCCAGCAGGGTAGGCTGTAATGACGTATTGTTTGTCAATAGACCTATCTGTGATCGTTCCTCGTCGATCCCTAGATCTTGAGTCGCAATCGTGTGTCGTCATCTCTTATGTACGTCCTTGGGTGGACCGTACACTTCCGGAGCAAAGAACATCCTTGGGCACATCTATCTACGGTGATGAATTATGACCTTTGGTGCACATCCTTGAACGGACGGTGCACCCCTTGGGGAATGAACGTCCCCAGAAACTTGAACCTGGTAGGTGTGGTCCGATACTTAATTTCCGTAAGTATATATTTATATATTGCGAATGAATAACATTGTTTTGTCTTTTTATTTCAAATATTTATTGTATTATATATATATATATATATATATATATATATATATATATGTATATATTATTGTTTGTAAATTAACTACATTTTAGCCATAATTCTTTTTGTCTTTTTATTTCTTATTTAACAAATTTAATGTATTATATTTAATTTAGAGTGCTTATTTATTTAACAAAAACAAGTATATGGCAACAAAATCTGGATTCACTTTAAAAAACGAATCTAGATTTTGTTCATTAAGTTAGGAAGAGCTTTATAGAATTGCTCATGGCAGACATTCACTAATCATATATTTTGGTTTCATTTTTTAACTTCCAGCAGTCTCTTAGATTGCCATGGCTCATAATGCCTGATCGTATAATTAAGGATGTATAGGCCAAATACTGAAACGGTGCGAGCACCGTGAAATTTGTATTGTAGGTAGATATTATCATTAAAAAGCTGCACAAAAAATTTTAGATGAATTCATGCATTTTTTTAAAAGTGATAACAATTTAAAATTAACATGTACGAGGTATGGCTATTAACTAACGGAACTAATATTGTAAACAATTTTATTTTCCTTTTTATACATAATTATTATTATTACCTTCAATATACATCTATTCTCTATCTCTGCAACGCTCCATGCGAATTTTCCATTATTGAAAACAATGCTGAAAGTCATCTCCTGTCAACTCTTTCAGGACTCTTACCACTTTTTTTCAACAGCTTATACGGATTCAAATCTCGTATCTTTCAATGCAGATTTTCTTAGAGAAAAGATAAAAGTCACATGGTGCTAGGTCTGGCGAGTAAGGTGGATGTTCTAACACTAGGATGCTGTATTTGATCAGGAACCGCTTAGCAGAAAACGCGGAATGAGCTGGCGCATTGTCTTGGTGCTAAATCCATGATTTGTCCTTCAACATTTCGGGTCGTTTTTTTCTTACCCTTTCACGTAGTTTATTAAGTACCTCAAGATAGTAATGTTGATGAATTGTTTATATTAATTAATTATTTATTAATTAATTATTATTTATTTATTTATTTATTTATTAATTACTTCAATTAATTAATTATTCTTATGGTAATTCGTATTTAGTTGAAGAAAACTTCGCTTTGATTTCAAAAATAATGTAGAAATAATGGTAATAATCTCTTAAAAATGGTTACATAAGCTGCTTATGTTTTATATACAAATTGCAATTCCAAAAGCATAGTTCATTATGATAAGTTTCCGGCCTGACCAAGAAAAACAAAGTTTTTAAGAATTTTTTTTTATGTCTCAATATAATCTCCTCCAATGTTGATACATTTCTCATAGCGGTGTTCTAGTCTACTAATGCCATCTCTATAAACTGATTCGTCAAGCTCTTCAAAATACCCATTTACAGATTCGATTACTTCTTCATTGTCCGCAAATCTCTTACCGCCAAGCCATTTTTTGAGATTAGAAAACAGATAATAGTCACTCGGGGCTAGGCTTGGAGAGTAGGGAGGGTGCGGCATCAATTCAAACTTTAGCTCGTTGATTTTAGCCATCGGAACGATTTTATCCATTGTAAGAATAATAATTTAACTATATATATATATATAAATATATATATATATATATATATATATATATATTAGGTTGTCAAATATCTCCCTTCCGCTTTTTTGCTCTTCATTCAATGCTTTATAAAAAGTGTTACATTGGTCGGATTTACTTCAAATATGCGCCCTTTTATTCGATGGTCTGTTTCCATCTAGACGGCAATTTTATAATACCCCTCTCCTTATTATAAAACCAGAAACCCCTGTCCTTATCTGCGAAGATCTCGGACAGCCACTTTTTACAAGCCTCTTTTGAGTCCAACTTTACATCACCAAGGGCGTTCGACATGGACAGGAACAGGTGGTAATCCCTTGGCGTTATGTTTGGGCTATACGGTGAATGCGATAAAACCTCCCATCCGAACTCCTTTAGCTTCTGACGAGTCATCAACGAAGTGTGTGGTCTGGCCTTGTTCTAGTGGAACACTACACCCTTCCTCTTGGCCAATTGTGGACGCTTCTGGTCGATAGCCTGCTTCGAGCGGTCGAGTTGTTCACAGAAAATGGTAGAATTAAGCATCTGACCATATGGGAGCAGCTCATAAAGGATGATTCCCTTCCAATCCCACCAAGCACATAGCAAAACTTTTCCGTCAATCCCAGCTTGACCACTATTGGGACGCTCCTCTGGCCTTGGACCACGACCGTTTGCGCTTGCTATTATCGTGTGTAATCCGTTTTTCGTCACCAGTCATCATCCGCTTCAAAAATGGGTCGAGTGCGTGTCGTTTCAGCAGCACATCGCAGGCGTTGTTTTTTTCCGTCAAATTATGCGGCACCCAAACATTAAGCTTTTTTGTATCTAGCCTTCTACAGATGTTTTAAAATGATTTGGTGACTAACTGTCACCTCTTGGACGATGTCACGAAATATCACATGCCGGTCTAACTCGATAAATTCCATGATTTAATCGGTATTAGTCGTCACAGGTCTTCCGCCAGCTGGCTTATCTATGGTGTCGTTCCCACCGGCTCTGAATCGTCGAAACTAGTCCTCTGCTGTTCGAAGTGATAGCGTGCCATCCTCCAAAACACCATAAATCTCACGGAACGTTTCTCTAGCGTATTTGCCTTTGACGAAGGAAAACTTTAAAATAGCGCGAATTTCGGCGTTAGTTAACTCCATGTTTACATGTCTATAACTTTTGAACGCAATATCCAAACTAATCACGCATAGCGTCGTTTTGAACTTTATGTCAAGACCTTTCAAATGATGTATCGTATTGCCAGATACGAGCTCTGTAGTGCTTTGTACATAGCCGCGAAATTCATAAGACAAAAAGGCGGAAGGGTGATATTTGAAAACCTAATAAATAGAGCGATGTTATATCACATTAAAAATAATTTATAATATTACTTATTAATGAGAAGAGAGATATTTGACAACGTAATATATATCAAATAAATATTCTGAAGCAGAAGCAACGTATACTATAGTAACACATAAGCGGATGTCTCGTTCCTCATTCAAACATAGCATCAGACGCCAGCGTTGCATTGTACCCCACATTGACCTTTATATTTTAGAAAAACAACATTAAAATAATTTTTTATTGATAGCGTACAATTTTATGAATGGTAACGTTTGATCGTATTTATTGAGCTAATACACATAAGCTTTTAAGTATGCCATCGGCCATTACCAGCCATGAAAATTGAAGGGCCTGTTGGAAGTTTAGTAACGAAACAAAAATAGTGACTGTTTGCAATGAGCAATTCTTTAAAGCTCTACATCCGTTAATGAATCTAGATTCGTTGTAGTATAGTCAATCTAGATTTTGCTGCCATATATATGTTTTTGTTAACTAGATAAGCACTCTAAATGAAATATAATACAATAAATATTTTAAATAAAAAGCAAAAACACAAAACAATGTTATTTATTCGGAATATATAAATATATACTTACGGTACTTACATTAGCATTCATATATATTCAACATATATATTCTTTTAGTTCTAACATTTGAAAAATAGAATTTATCTAATTATGAACTTCAGACGAAAAACGTTTTAATTAATTTTGTTTCTAAGAAGGTGCACATCAGTCAAAAGGACATATTCTTAAATATAATCGCATTAATAAGAGATACAAACATCTTATTAATTTTTATAATTTTCAATTAAAAAATAAATTGATCGATTGTATGATATTTAGTTACTCTAGAGATTTTCTTTAATTTAAAATTTTGCACATTTAAATACATGCTGTTCTAATTATACAAATGGTTTATTCATTTAAAATCGCTTCTCTATGATGTATTATATTTATAAAATGATAATTGTTTCCTAATTCTATCATATAATCAATTACACGTAAATATCATATTCTTAAAAAGAAGTGAAAGCTCTTTAAAATTATTTTGTACTAAAGTATGAAATAAGGAAAGTATGGTGTATTGGACATCTAATCATTTAAAAGCTCTTCTCTAAAATAAAAAGGCAAAAAGAATGGCGAAAATGTAGTTACTTTACAAACAATAATATATATATATACACCTTAATGCCATTTTTTTTAGAATTTGCAAAAAAAGTAGCCAATGATCTAATCCTGAAATTTAGAATTGATACAATATTATTCTTTATAACAAATTGTAAAATACAAAATTGTTATTATTACCATTTATAATTAGCTTAAAAATCTTTAAATAAATTAAAAAATCATTATTTTAAAATATAAGAAGGCAAAATTATTATTGTTATTAAAGGACAATCTGACTGGATTTTCAATAATCTTTTGAACTAATATAATTATAACGACAGTAAGACTGTCCTAATTTACAAGCGCATCGTAAATATTAAATATAAAAACTAAAGTAGTCCTTGATTTACTTAGATCTGGAAGTGTTTATATATATATATATATATATATATATATATTGTAACGAAGCAGCAACCGAAATGCGACTCGTCAGCCGCAGCGTGCGCCAAATGTAAACATTGCACGACCTCGATGCGGCCGGCCGGCGGAGGAGAGCAGAGCGGGGAGAGAGGTCACCGAATGGTCCCCCGCGGGAGAAGCGGAGAGGAGAAGAGAGCAGTTTTTTTAGTCTCGTTTTGGTGTAGTTAGAGACGACAGCCACGTGCGCCCGAGCCGCGTGAAAAACAAAGAGACGAGATTTTTGTGCAGGCGCTCGAGACGCGCTAGGAGACATCGACCTTGCGACAGATTCTGCACCGCGAGTAGTAACGTGTCCCGAGTCATCGAGGAAGAGGAGCACGCGAAATCACCAACGGGCCCAATATTATTGTAAAACGGGAAAATATCGTGTAGAAATAAAGTCTATATTCGAACGACACGTTCTTTTGCTGTCGTCAGTCACTACCTTTCTTGTACATTGTCCCGCATCGCGTTGATCTTGCGCGTAAGATCCACGCGCCTCCGCGGGCACGGCGAAGAGCTTCCGCCGTGCGATCTGAGTTAGCTGCGGACGTGGTGCTCGTTGCCAGAGCACCGCGCACGAAACAGGTCAGTAGGCTCGCGTATACGCGGGCCGATTTTTTTTCTTTGTAACGGGCTAGCGCGCCGAGACTCCGCCGCCGACGGGTGCTTGTTCCCCGGACGGCGAGAAGCTGGAACGACATGGGTTGCGCGTGGGCCGTACGGGAGCGGTTGCGCGTCCATATTCGAATTGGAGTTTGCAGAATCGAACCCGACCCGTTATAATATATATATATATATATATATATATATATATATATATATATATACAGGGTGGGCCATTTTAATCTATACACCCGAATTTCTTCGTTCCTAAGAGGTGAAACGAAACAATGGTTTAGACAAAAGTTGTTCACGACAAAGGGGGTCAAATAATGGTGATCTTGAATTTGACCCTGAAATCCATTTTCAAGATTATTTGAAGGTCAAAGTATTTTTTAAAAATGCGAACCTCTATTTTTGATACTGGATTCGGAAAGAACGGGAAATTCTACGTCCGTAACAGTATATCAAATTTTTTTTATTACCCTTAAAAGGTCGTTTCAATGTCTAATTCCAACAAAACCCGTGTTTTCAAGACTATCTAGAAGTTAGGGTATTCTTTCCAATGAGAACTCTTTTTTGACACTGGATTTGGAAAGAGCGAGAAATTTTACGTCAACAACAATAAATAAAAATTTTTATGACCCTTAAAAGGTCATTTCAAGGTCAAATGTTAAAAAATCCTGTGGTTGCTATTTGACTGCGTTTTCTGATAGAATAATTGTCGTTAATGTACTTTTATGAAGAATGTTCAACCCCAATGTGACAAATACCTTGAAAATATTGATCTTGAACAGGTTTTCCTTACTTTTAGCGTTACCCAGAAACAACGACGTGGACGTTAGTAAGTTTCATTTACAATTCCACACCATACCATACGGTTCCAACGATGCTGATGGTCTACAGTTCTGTGCCAGTGGCAATTTTCATTTGATCAATAATGACAATAGTGCCTATTTAAATGCCCATCACTATAAAATTTACGGGCATTGCCACAATCGAATTTGTAGGGATAATGAATTTTTTTCACTATTCCAAAAATTTGAGATACTCTAATCTTTTACCATTCAAGTTTTTTTTTGGAAAAAATTATTTTGAAATAAATTTTCTTGTTTTATGAATAAAACGTTTAAGATGTTTTTACGATATGTGCAGATAATTGTGTATTTCGTTAATTTCGTTTACTGCTTTCCCCAATAAAGTTTTTTTTGAATAGCATAAAAAAAAACACAATATCTGTACACTAGTGCTCCTACAAAAAAACATTACTATAGCTTGTCTTTTGCTTTAAAAATGACTGACTACGCACCCAATGAGTTTGTTGATATGATAATGATTTTAGGAGTGTGTAATAATAATTATCGTGCTGCAGCAACAGTGTACGCTGAACGTTTTCCAAATAGAAGGCATCCTACTAATGTGACAATACAAAGTGTAACTACTAGAGCTCGTCAAGGACGCCTTGTTCGCCAACGCAGGCATCGCGAGTACAATGAAAATGATGCACGTGTCATAACTATTCTTGCAGTTATTCATCTTAATCCTCGTATCAGCAGTCATCAAATTGAAAGGGAAGTCGGTATTCCAAGGAGAACATGTCTGAGAATTCTAAATCGGCTTAATTACCATGCTTACCATATCACGCTCGTACAGGAATTGAGAATAAATCACATGCAAATGAGGTTGAATTTTGCCAATGGGCTTTAAGGACTATAGAAAATGATCGTAATTTTTTCAACTATGTCCTTTTCTCTGATGAAGCAAAATTTTACAGCGATGGAAATTTCAATAGGCACAATTGTCATTATTAGTCAAATGAGAATTGTCACTGGCACAGAACTGTAGACCATCAGCATCGTTGAAACCTTAGGGTATGGTGTGGAATTGTAAATGGATATTTGATTGGCCCTTACTTTTTTGCACCGAACGTTGATAGAGAGAGCTATTTGCACTTAATTAGACCAGTTACCAGAATTATTTGAAGATGTTTATTTAGAAACCAGACGAAGAATGTGGTTTCAGTAGGATGGTGCAGCACCACACTTTGCACGCACTGTCCGTCAATTTTTGAATCAGAATTATCATGGAAGATGGATCGCTAGAGGAGGACCAGTGAATTCGCCTCCCAACTCACCCGATCACACATCTCTGGACTTCTATTTGTGGGGCTTCATAAAGAATATTGTTTTTCAAGAGCGGCCTACAACTAGAGAAAACATGCAAGATCGCATTCGTCAAGCATGTGCAGCCATTCCGAGACAGACTCTACTGAACACTGTACGCCATTTTCAACGGCGCTTAACTTCGTGCCTCCAAGCAAATGGAGGTAACTTTGAACATTTGCTTTGTGGTTAAAACAGTGAAAGGCAAGGGGACTCAGTTTAATCAAGCACCCCATCGTGAGAGGTAAGGGGACTTACGTTAATAAAGCACCCCGAAAGAAACAGAACTTACTAGGTCCACGTCGTTGTTTTTGGGTAATGCTAAAAGTAAGGACAACCTGTTCAAGATCAATGTTTTCAAGGTATTTGTCACTTTGGGATTGAACATTGATCATGAAAGGACATTAACGACAATTCTATCAGAAAACGCAGTCAAATAGCAACCACAGGATTTTTTAACATTTGACCTTGAAATGACCTTTTAAGGGTCAAAAAAATATTTATTTACTGTTTCTGACGTGAAATTTCCCACTCTTTCCAAAACCAGTGTCAAATAAGGGTTCCCATTGGAAAGAACGCCCTCACCTCTAGATAGTCTTGAAAACACGGGTTTTGCTGGAATTTGACATTGAAATGACCTTTTAAGGGTTATAAAAAAAATTTTGATATACGGTTGCGGACGTAGAATTTCCCGCTGTTTCCAAATCCAGTATCAAAAATAGGGGTTCCAATTTAAAAAAAATACTTTAGCCTTGAAAATGGATTTCAGGGTCAAATTCAAGGCACCATTATTTGACCGCCTTTGTCGTGAACAATTTTTGTCTAAACCATTTTTTCGTTTCACCTATTAGGAACGAAGAAATTCGGTGTATAGATTAAAATGGCCCACCCTGTATATATATATATATATATATATATATATATATATATACAAATCAATTAGAATTTTGAGCCCACTGCATGGCAATGACTGTGTTGCTGGCTGCGGTTAGAAATAGACATACATGCATCAAAATATCCTTGGTCGACACGTGTTGAATCCCTTTTATTACACCCCACTTCCAGCTTAGACTCCCGCCTTTCTGCTCCAACAGTCGCTACCACCTTCGATGGCATGAATCTGAAGTGCTATACGGCGAAAATTGTACCCGGCCAGGTATCGAAGTTTGTCGCCATAACTTTCAGAATGAACATTTTTCCGCGTTCTCGACTGTTGGCACTGGCAAGCTCTCCCTATTATCTCTGTAGCGAAACTAGATGCTAAATGGTTCACTTACATAGGTAATAAGTTTTAGATTTTCCATTAACATCTTTTCATCATCAATTTTAGATACAAGAATATGACTTTCATCTCTTAAACATGCGTTGCGCGGCTTTAATATATCAAAATCTTTGATTTCTCTTCGTATCCTTTCGTAATTATGAAGTTCATCACGTATATTTCATCATGTGTTCGGTTATAATTCATTTAATACTTATTACAAGTATTAATATATTTGTAAGTGCCTTTATTATATATATATATATATATATATATATATATATATATATATATGATTCCTGGATGACGTTTATAACAACAGCATAAGCTTGCATTGAAGCGGGAGCGGGACATCCTCACCAAGGTGACTCATCCATAAATGCTTTAATATGAATTTTGATTTATTTATAATAGATGAAATAAATTCTAATATATGGAAAGTCGTACAGTATCTACAGGAATTGTTCTCATTAGAGAAGGAAGAGATGGCAGGACAGAATTAAATAAAGACTCGTCTGTCTCTGTGTCGCTCTTGAGTCCAAGGGTCGAAATGATTTCTCCTGAGGTAGTTGAAAGGTAGCAAAAATCGTTTTTTGATAATTCTCGAGGAGTTTTGAATGTGTAGTAGATTATTTTCTAAAGCTGTTTACCTGGAGATAAGGTAAATAAAACTAAAAGTCATCGAGCTGCATCGTTACAACCTTCATGTACCTTAATTGAAGAACTTCTTTAAATGTCGCATAAGCATTATGAAATTCGCAGTCACGTTTTCTGTATATCTCTAATAAGAAGGTTCGCAAGAACAATCGGTAAATGATGTTCTTCATTTGCAAGAACTATTATCAAGAAGAATCATCTGTAAGAACTACCAGACGTTCAAAACTAGCAGCATTAGTCGAGCAGTAGCTAAAGCGAATCACATTAGCTGAAGCGCGAGCATCAATACTGATCATCTAAGAAAGAATATGGCACAGGCTTATCGCTTAGACGGCGAAAGTCAAAACCGAAAGGGAACGCGAAACCGAAATCCCTCTCCCAGATATCGTCCTATAACACCTCCCCGATCATAATCAAGATAAATACGTGAGTCTTGATAGGAGCTCCTAGGAGCCCTTTCCCACGAAATACAACCTGTTCCACCACCAGCCACTTTCGAAACTACGATCCAGCTCGAGCGAACGATAAATACGGAAAAGGTTATAGGAGTCGGCCTTACTACTATTTATGACGAAACTCTCCGAATGAATGAAAAAAACAACTAATACAGGGTACGCGACAATAATAGCCACGGATGTTACTGATTCACAAGACACGGCCCCAATAAGGTAACATCGATTCTTCCTGAATATCAAACTATCAAGTAAGAACACGTAACTTTGTGTATAAATTATTCCGAGGCACCTGAGGATCATATTCTATCGTACAAACACGAAAATCCATGTATCATTCGTCCCGATATACCTGGACATTGTTTCCAACTAACTAAACACAATAGGCCTGAAGTATGCGTAGATGTGCTTAGGAAGCTAGACATTGTTTCCATCGATTAAACGCAATATTCTCCGTAGGAGGCGTTTAGAAATACCTGGACATTACATTCTACCATCCGAATACAAAAATTTCGGTAGAAATCATCCTGAGGCATCGGGATATCGTATTCAATCATCCGTACACAACAATACAATATTTCTCTGTAGAAACCGTATTTTATATATATATATATATATATATATATATATCGTATATTTCCGTTTTTAAATTAAATACCATGAATATTTTAGTAGTGGTGAAAACGAAATTAAACAAAATGATAATCTGCTAATAGCATGTTTTTGAAGCGGACGCTTGATGACGCCTTTTTATATTATTAAATTATTAAAAACAATTATTATTAAAAAAAAACATAATTTGTAGTCATAAATTATATGTAGCATAATTTAGCATACACAACCATTTTATAAGTGAAGACAGCGAAAGAGAGAGAGAGAAAGAGAGGGGGGGAGAATTTCTTACATGAGAGAAAATAAAATTTACAAAAATCAGAAGATATCCGTAGTGTGTGAAAGTAGTATCAGATTAACCTGAAGAACTAAGAGGATAATACGGACTAACGTCACACTTTCTTTAGGATATGAATCCCAAAGTTGAATATGATCATTCAACCATTGAGTTGGCCTGATATTAGTAGTTTAAAGTAGTATTCTACTTTACAACTTTGAAAATATGTTTTATTTTTTTTAAATTTTTCGAAAGTAAATACGATGGTGACTCGAAAACAATTAAAATCCTGCTTGATACATATCCGTACGCCGAAAATTTCGTTGTGAAAAAGCTGGAGTGTGTGCTACATGATGCCAAAAGAATTTTCAAACGTGCAAGTAATGCGAAGTAAATTTTAACTTATAGGAGAAAAGCTGAGACTGTAAAACTGAAGGCCGGAGAAAAAAAACGAAAAAAGTAGCTGCACCGAAGAAAGTTGTGAAGAAACCAAAAGTCGTGATTAAAAAAGTAAAGACTACTAATCTAAGTATCAAATTAATGAAGGAGTTATCTAAAAACTACAGTCTTGCAATTGAAAGGAATTCAAATTCAGTAGAAGGCATGCGAAACAAGATCTAGACCGGCTATAACTACAAAATCTCAACAGACTCCAAACCACAGCATACGTACTGTTCGGACAGTTGGTGCAAGTATAAGGAGGCTCAACGCTTTAAAAAATTATAAACATCGTCCTGCTCTTTCTAGTAACGTACAAGAAGTGCTGAAACCGATCTACGAAGATCTAACAAAAACGGAATTGCTGGAGAGAAGTTTGGGCAGAAACACTCAAAATAACAATGAGTGTTTCAACTCAACAGTTTGGGCTATGGCACTGAAGCATGTTTATAATGGAAAAAAATCGTTTAAATTGCATACCTCACTGCTGTCTGTATTTTTAATGAAGGATTCAGCCCACTTTTGAAAATGATGGAAATTATGGGTCTGAAAATCGAACAAAACCGCCATGTAGTTCTCCAATATGTGCGACCAACAGCGCATCGTTCGAGAGAACCGCCGCTCGACTGAGTCTTCGAAGGAGAGCAGAACTCAAAAAAAGCAGGCTTAGTTAGATGAAAATACTCGGCTAGAACTAGTTGAAGGCATATTGTATGGCCCAGGTATCGCTGATTGAGCGCAAAATAATTTTTTCTACGATTTTTCACTTACAAAAACTTTAAACGCGTTTTTCTCAAAACATCATTTTCAAGTATGATAGTCGTGAAAACTAAAAAACTATTGAACCGATCCTTATGAAATTTTGAATACATATTCTATATGTTTGTACCAACCGTCCTAACTACAATCAACTTAAAGTTTTAATTCTAACTATAATTTTATTGCAAAAAAGACGGAAAAAATCTATTTTTTTCTTTCGTATTTTAGCCGCCAGTTTGTTGATTTTGCATGTACATAAAATATTCTAGTTAGTTCGGTTTATGGAGTCATACTGAACATACAACTATTTGATTTTTTTGTTTCAGACCATCCGTCGGTAAGATTTTACGACCACGACAACGTTACCTACTTTTTGAGTGTTCGCTTTGACCATAGTTTACATGTATAAAAAATGTATAAAATAAATAACAACAATTTTTTTATGTACTTCAAAAGTGTATTTATTAAGCATTTAAAATCCTACATCCATATCTTTAATAGCATTTTCAGAAAAATATCACAAAAATAGCGTTTTTTTCGAGGGTCTAATGTAGAATACTGCCTTTTTTCTTTTTATGTTATTTAACGTCGCTCTATTTATGCTTCCATATATCGGTGTTAATCAGCGACGGAGGTCTACGATGTATTTGTAAACAAAGCACATGTAAATTATTACACCGGTGCTTGTGTCAATCGGGCGAGACGGGGATTTGCACTCGGATCACTAAGTTACTAGTCCTTCGCTCTAGCGATCGAGTCATCGTAGGCCTCGAATACTGCCTTAAGCGGACTACTTTGAGTAGATATTTATGATTCAAGGAGGCACCTACTGGCCGTTGGTGAAACTAACTGCTAAGACCGTTAATTTAATTTATTGATGAAAGTAAAATGATTTTCAATAAAAAGTGTAGCTTATGTTCTTCTTAAGATAATTTAGAATCTATATGTAAAATTTCAGAGCAATCAGTTTGTCTTTATAAATAAGTATGATACGATATATATCGATTTATAATGGCACTTTCGGTCAAATCGTGTGGTAATAATTTTTTTCTGTATGACTTGCAACAGAAATTAATCGAACATAGGTCAGCAATCGCGAACAATAGGCGCAAAGTCATTCTCTTGCATGACAACACTCAGACACATGTTGGAAAAGCCGTCAAAAACATCCTGTTGGAGCTCGAATGAGAAGTGTTGCCGCACCCAGCGTACTCGACAGGCATAAGCGTCTTCTGATTACCTCGGTGCAGTACGACCTCGTAGATACGCAAATGTTCAAGAAGTGCGGGAATTTGTGGATGATTGGATTGCCTCGAAACCTTCATCGTTCTGTCATCACGGTATCCCCATTTTCTCAGTAAGATGAAAAAAAATAGTAGAAAATCCTTTCCACCATAAATGTCCTTTTTCCGTTTCAAAAGCTCGAAAACGAAGTTCGTTTATTAATTTATATATATATATATATATATATATATATATATTAAGTTTTATAGATACATATACATATATTATTTTTTGATTCAATAATATTTTATTGCAAATTCGACTTGGTTTTTGTTTCCCTTGGTTTTTCGTTTCCATTGTGAATGCTGGTTATACTGTTGCTGCGGCTGTTACATCTAATTCTGTGAGATCGTCTAGTGAGGCTCCTGCACCATGTGCCAGACATATAATTTAAAAAGATGGATCTGTTTGGACGTAAAAATTAAGAAACAAATCAATAAGACTAAAATAAATCAATAAAATAAGCAGCACTTTAATTATTTTTTAAACTTGATGATGATGAGGCCGAAGGAAGTTGAGGAAAAGCAGTTTTCCACCGTGGTAATTAAAGCAATTGCAAAGTAACAGGGGAAGAAAAAGACTTCTCTCATTGGTTCAACAAAGAGATCGTTGCCACTAGAATACGCTGTCAAATTAGTAGAAAGCACGCCTCGGAGATACCAGAGAATTCTTGACCCCGGCGGTGATTGGACAGAATTGCATTATCGTTTGTAATCTGTACAGAATATATATACATATATAGATATATAAATATATAAATATATATATATATATATATATATATATATATATATATATATTGTAACCGTATAAACTTTCGGTTCTGTAATATTATTCGAAAAACCGAGCGTGTGCGCGTGTATGTGCGAACAATATACTCTATGTGCCGAAAGAGTGCACGCAGAGCGCATCGAGTAAGGTAAACAAGAAACTTTGTTTTACTATACAGTATCGCAGCCACTCTCCTAAGCCTTCAGCCTCGATCAGAGTGAGGCCGTCCGGCAGCTATACTTACGGCCAGAGCATACAGAACTCTTCCCGGCTACATCCATCGCCGTGCACCCCGAGAGGGCTACCACGTGTCCACCAGCGAACGCGTATGCAGCACGCGCCACCAGAAAGACGTCACGGAAGCCGCGTGAGCTAACAGCGCAAGAGAGAGAGAGAGCGAGAGGACGCCGCTAAAGCCGCGCGAACTAACAAAGAGAGAGAGAGAGAGAGAGAGAGAGAGAGAGAGGACGCCGCAAAAGCCACGCGATCCGGCAGCGAGAGAGAGAGAGAGAGAGAGCAGCGAGAGGAAGCCAGCGACAGCATCTGCGTCAGATCAGGGCAAGTAGGGCTTATATTGTAACAAAGAGATGTTCACGCCCACCGTCGTCGGTGTGGTAGACTAGCGCGCTCATTATCGGAGCCGCCGCGTAACCTCCTCGCCTTCTTTCTCTCCGTCCCCCGCGTGCCCGGTTATAACTCTGTACCTCGCGGTTAACGATGTCGCGGAACCCCGCACGCGGTAAGTCTCCATGCGTATACCCCCATAGAGATGTATCCGTCGTGTAAATAAAAGCTTAGCGTTCAGTGTTCGTCTATAAGTTTCATGTTCTCATTTTCATGCCACCTTTCCCTTAGCTTAGCTACAGCTGCTGCAAGAAACAGCGACCGGATGAAATACGAATGCGTATTCGATCACACATAACCAGGTAAGACTATTCGAGCTTGCATAGGTTACAAATGGCGTCCAACAACGTGGGGCCCGCGACGGCGAGACCCTACACAAGCGTAGTGTTATCAGAGCTAAAATAGTATTTTTTTTCCATCCCCAGCATATACCGTAAAAACTAGCCTCCCCCTTCTGTATTATATAATAAAGTCGTATGTAGTATCGTATTCGTGGTAGAATCTCTGTTTACGCGACCTTTTATCGTAATTATTGTAATTTAAATGTAAGTAGAAAATAGCGATAAATATGTAATGAATAGCAGGTAAATGAGAAATGCTTATGTATTACATAGACTAGTGATAGATGTCGAAAGGTAAGGCTCCTTTGCATATTACACATTAACAGAGTAAGTAGCAATTTTATATTCTAATGTGTTGTTTATATATATGCTCCATACAAGCTACATAACAAATTTTTTTGAAAGTAATAAAATTATAGGATAGGAGTGGAATTTCTCAAACCTGTAAAGTTTATCAAGTTTGTAATCACCACCATAATGTTGGAAATCAATTTCAATAAATTTTGATAAAAAAAAATTTTTAGTCTAAATAACTTAGTGGCAATTTTTTCCAATGAGGATAAGCAGGATCTTTGGAACTGTTTCGATGAATATATTGCTGAAGAATATCTGGCTAAAATTCAAGCAACAAAAAAAAAGATAGACGTGCCAATCTAATATCTACTACAATAACAATATTATTAGTAATAACCTTAATAATTTATTATATTGCGGCGTCATCACTGGCACATGCATTCCATACATACAACTCATAAACTAAAATCACCTTCATAGCAACAATTAAACCAGCATATTTTTAGCAACCATTATTAACAGTAATTAGCGTAACAGGTAATATTTATATTGCAGGTTTCAATAATTATTTCTTTCATATATTAAAAAAGCAGACATAGCCTATATGTGCAATATATTGCACTATAGACATTGAAGAATTTTAAGTGACAAAACCAATGGAAGGAATTGGAATTTTTTACTTCTGAAAAATTCTAAAGGTTGTATAGTACCATCACAATGGTGGAAATTCATTTCAAGAAAAATCATATGAAACCACTGGTCGATGAAGCATACTGCACCAGCGTATTACTTATTTACAAGATATTTTGACATTTCATAAGCATCGAACAATAGAAGAGGATATAAAATATACAAGATTATGCAAATCCTTAGATAATTAATAATAATAATAATAATAACAAGAGACACCATTCAAGTATATAGAGGTATTGTGGAAAAGAGAGAGAGGAAGATTAAGATGTAGGAATACTGAAAATTTACATAACTATTAAATGCACAAGTCATAAATAAATAATTAAATAATAATAATAATTAATAATCAAAATTATTTATAATAATCAAATTTTTTTTTCTTGCTCCAAATCTAGAATTTTTCTTTCAAATGTGATAAAAATAACACAATATAGAAACAAATCAATAGAAGTGAAACGAAGACAATATTTAATTAAAATAAACCAAAATACAATAATAATTTCGACAACCAAGATACTGTTATACTGAAAGTAAATGGATCATATAGAAGATTATGATATAAAAGAATATTAACAACTGAAGACCTAGCATAATTGATTATTTAATGCAATCCAATTATTTACTTATAAATACTAGCATTTTGATGAGATTATTGACGTGCAACAACATAATAAGTTAAATAACGATAAATAAACTATAATTAATTATACATAATTATAATGAATAAATATATCCAATGAGAAATATATAAAAATAATCAACACAAAATAACCATAAAGGAGCAACAGCAAATCAAAGTAAAATAAAAATTAAACTAAATAAATAATTATGAAATTAAACTAATTAATAAAATAATCACATGAACAATAAATAAAAATGTTTTTTCTTTCTTCTTCGTTTAAAGAAGAATTTCTGAAACTAAAAATTCCTTTTAATTTTTATTATACAAATAATCAAAGATACAATAATAATAATTATAATAATAAATAGCTTGCGGTAAGTCATCGTGCGTATACCCCCATAGAGATTGTATGTATCCGTCGGATAAATAAAAGCTTAGCGTTTAGTGTGCATTCCGGTCACACATAACCAGGTAAGACTACTCAAGCTTGCATAGGTTACAATATATATATATATATATATATATATATATATATATATATATATATATATTCGAAAGATTCATCAAATAAATTTTTTTAAAAATTAACACGACCACGGTCTTACTTGATAGACTATAATTATATCAATATCAATGTAATTTATACTGATGCTCTTTATGTTTAGAATAAGAAAAAAGTCACATGCAGTCGTATCTTGCGAATATGGAGGTTCAGGGATCGTTACAGTTTTGTTTTTGGTCAAAAATTCACAAACTAGCAATGAAGTGTGAGCAGATGCTTTATCGTGGTGCAAAAGTCATGAATTGTTTTGCCACAAATTCGCGCGTTTTTTCGGATTGCTTCACGCAAACGGCGTTGAACTTGTAGGTAGTACTCCTTATTGATTGTTTGACCTTGCACTAAAAATTCATGATGCACTATGCCATTAAAGTCGAAGAACACAGTGACTATAGCCTTCACATTCGATCACACTTGTTGAGCCTTTTTCGGTCTTGGCGATCCAGAATGCCTCTACTGGGACGATTGAGCTTTAGTTTCGATATCATATCCGCAAACCCATATTTCGTCACGTGTTATAACACGTTTTAGTAGTTCTGCATCGTTATTAACTTCATTTAGCGACACCTGAACAATTTCTATTCGCTGCTGTTTTTGTTCGAAATTCAACAATGTTGGAACAAATTTTGCTGCCATATGTTTCATATCCAACACATCCGAAAAAATTCTATGGCATGAGCCAACTGATATGCCAACATCATCAGTGACTTCTCTGATTGTGATTCGGCGATCGTTCATAACCATTTTTTTTCACTCTTTTCACGTTTTCATTGGTTGTTGATGTGCTTGGGCGTCCGGGGCGTCTATCATCTTCAACGTTTTCGCGGCCATCTTGGAAACGTTTATATCACTCGTAAATCCTTGCGTTACTCTTGCAAACTCACCATATACCTTTGTTAACATTTTATAAATTTCACTACACTTTATTTCATTTTTTACGCAAAATTGGATACAAATTCTTTGCTCCATTTTTTTCGAACGAAAATCGCCGAGCTGGAAAAAACACTTCTAACGTTAGCGGCTACCACTTAAAAAGTAAGCAATGAATATTACTGAAAATTTTATCATACTTCAGGGGCATGCGTACCAACATAATAAAATAATTTTTATACAGACAGTCTCTCCAAACCCGCAAAATCTCAAAATTCTTGTTAATTTTTTAACACACCTAGTACATCAATATTTTTATGACTAAATTTTTTCAATATTTTTAAACTAATTTTTGGATAAAGATTTGAAACTAAACAAATATTTTATCATTTATTTCCACAAGGAATACATAATTTTAATAAGATTTATAGTTATTATTGAAACTAGATAGAAATCTAATTCCAACCGGAACTTTAGTTATTGGATTATTTGAAAGTATAATTGCCGGTCATTTATTACTTTCGAGAGTTTCTCCTATATTATCACTTTACCTATTTTCTCGGGTACGTTAATTGAAACTATTTTAGTAACTTCAGAAGTTAGAGCATCCATCATTCAAGATTATGTTTTTATAATCTCAATTACTTTATATATAGCAGAATTATAATAGAAAAATAAATTTTTACGAAGCTTTTCATTTTATTACATTCAGCCCTTGATCTCTAATAATGTGATTAAGACTATTGATAACAGTTTAAAGGTCTCGAAAATTTATTAGGACTCTTAATCCGATTTCAATTTATTTATAATTATTAATTTTAATCTTATGTTTATTTTAATAATGCTGATATGCCATTCATGAAAGGTGATCTGAAAGGTTCCATAATAAAAAAGTAGTAATAGGTCTAAAAATAGGAATAAGATTTTTTATCATCGCAGAATTATTTTTTTTATTAAAATTTTTTGAGCATTCTTCATTTTAGGTTATCTACAGATATTTTTATTTATGAAACATGATCGCCATATTCAATTAATTCTTTCAACCCTTATAAAGTCCCTTTACTTAATATTTTATTACTGTTATCAAGGACAGTAACATTAACTAGATGCCATTATTCAATTTTAATTTCAAATAAAAAAATATAATTATCAGAATAATACTTATTTCATTATTAAGAGCAATGTTTACATATACTCAATATATTGAGTTCTCAGAAGCATAATTTTGTATTAATGATTCATGTTTTGGAAAGATTTTCTTTAGAGCTAGAGGGTTTCATGGATTTTATATTATAATTGGAAGAATTTTTTAAAGAATTAATTTTTTACAATATTTTATCCTTCAATTTCAAAATCTCATCATTTTGGATTTGGAGCTGCAGCTCGATATTGATATTTTCTTCATATAGATTGGTAATTTTTATATTTTTGAATTAATTATTGATTTTGATATAGATCGTGACAGGGGTCGCGAAGGCCGCCTGCGTTCGCTATCCCGCATCCATAGGCTGTTTCTCTAGTAGTAGCTTGTGTATTCGTGTGCTTCCTAATTTGTATATATTTATATCTATTTATTTGTGTGACTTATATTACAGTCTGGCGACGAACCAGCAGGTGAAGAGGTAAGTAAGGTAGAGAGCGAGAGAGAGGAAGGGGAATTAGTGTGGCGCGCGTGCAGGAGTCGCGAACTTGTGGCCGAGAGCGTTGGAGCTACCGAGAAACGTATACCGTGCCTAGACAATTAACGTATCAAGGTTTTTCGCCACGCCGGAATTTCTGGATATATCGGTGTTGCTGGTCGGATTACACCCGGGTGACCAAGCAACAACCCAGAGTTCTTGCTCGAGCTATCGCTAGTGCCGTCTCCGTGCATATCAAGAATCAGCCGCTCCCGTGAATGCTATCACAGTGGGTCAACCGCCAGCTACCACCGCCTTTAGAGCCGCTTGTCGTTGCCTCCAGGATCGGCCACCACTCTTCGAGGTCCATATGCGAGGACAGATGAATCATCCACACCGCCGTTCGTGTACGTGGCAGTCCGATTTTATTATGCGACGACCATAAGTATGTAAATAGTAGATAAATTTTAATTAATACGAAAAGTATAATAAGTATACCGAAAGATAAACGCTGTAAATAGAACTAAACAAGCAAAGGTCGCGACGACTACTGTAGAAGGTAGTCGACGCGACCAGCTAAAACCGAAGTAGAAAGAGAAAACACGAGATAGCTTCTCTCTCTACCGCTAGAATAAGCAGAGAAGTGCGCGACAGGGGATACACTGTGACGAGAGAGAGCCTAACGGCTAAAGGTTGAACCTGAAGGCTGACGGCAGCTATCCCCCTCTAATACACACACGCACACTCTTGTGCTCTCACGCCGTGCGACACGCGCCAGCGGCGAACACTGCTAGAGGGGAACGCATGAGCCTCTGCGCTGGCTCACGCATACCAGCACGTACAACGGGTGTCCCGAACACACTTACTCATTGTATTTAATTTACCAACCATGATAATATATTTAAGGCTAATAATAAATATATATATATATATATATATATATACATTCGTATATATACATGAATATAGATGTATAAAATTACTTGTACGCAGCACACCGGCTGCAAAAATAAGGAATATAAATTGTAAATATTAATTATTATTAGTTATTAATATTATTATTATTAATGTAATTATTATAATTCGTCGACTCGTCCGAAATTGAACGAGCGGCGATGGAAATAATCGGCCGTTTTAGTATAAAAGGGCCTGCAAAAGGCAAAATCGAGAGTTCGCCCGGTGAACCGAATGCTCCGAAATCGAGTCACACGAACTCCTCCCGGAGCTAAACACTTATCCAGAGTTCAAATCAATCCCGACACTAAATCCCGTGCGAAACTATTAGTTTGATCTCTGTTGCGAAGCGTTCCTTAAAAGACAGACGACTAATAGTTTTACCTATCCTAAAGTGAACGTGATCCTGGTTACGAGGCGCTCCTCAAAAGATCAGCCGTTCTCTTATCCTGTACATTTACTTACTTTCCGAAATTATTAGCTTGATCTCTGTTGCGAGGCGCTCCTCAAAAGACAGACGGCTAATAATTTAATCCATCCCTGAGTGAACGTGATCCTGGTTGCGAGGCGCTCCTCAAAAGACCAGAGGAGTTAAGCTCACCCTAGTATAGCCTATTTTAGATTCTACCTGTCTTGTTTTCAAATTCCCCGCGTGGAAAATAGCACCGGGTATTCGTGCGAAAAATAGCGCCGCATAAACTACGCATCGCGGAAAATAGCACGAACATAAACTTATTATCCTATATCTGGTTTACTTATCTCATTATTAATTATTGTATTTTCTAATTTATTTGTTTTAGAAATCTTGTACATAGAAGGAAGTTTCTGTTCATATTTTTTCAATAAACTTATCTTTACTTTTGTAACAACAAAATATACTGTGTTCGAGTTCAATCATTTCCCTGATCCGCCGTCCTATCCTGAAATATTTCCTCCCCTCTCAAAGCACCCCGAAAATATACCGCGTACGCTATTCCGAGGGGGGTAGGAACGCTACAATCTCTCTATCTCTCTCCCGATTTCGCGCCGTCCCCACGATGGCCTCCGACATGCGATCTTTGCTCCGCGCTTTGGTTCGTGTATATGCACCCCATCTTTTATTATTAATTTAGATATTTTTAATTTTTAACCTTTTGTATCTTTTCTTCTATATCCCGCTTAGTGTATATGGTATTTCGCCTCTCATGGAGTATCCCTCTCCGTCGCCGGGTTTTTTAAGGCTCAGGCTCAAGCCGGATACTCATTTGTAACGGCCGTGCCCATCGTCCTCGTGTTTGAGGCGGATACGTATCCGAGACATGACGTCCAACGCAATTTAGAAATCGCACAGGTTTTTATATATAAAGCTATATATATATATATATATATATATATATATATATATATATATATTAGTTTACAAAATATCTCCCTTCCGATTTTTTGTCTTATAAATTTCGCGGCTATGTACAAAGCGCTACAGAGCTCGTATCTGGCAATACTATACATCATTTGAAAGGTCTTGACATAACGTACAAAATGACGCTATGCATGATTAGTTTGGATATTGTGTTCAAAAGTTATGGACGTGCAAACATGGAGTTCATTAACGCCGAAATTCGCGCTATTTTAAAGTTTTCCTTCGTCAAAGGCAAATACGCTAGAGAAACGTTCCGTGAGATTTATGGTGTTTTGGAGGATGACACGCTATCACTTCGAACTGTAGAGGACTAGTTTCGACGATTCAGAGCCGGTGGGAACGAAACCATGGATAAGCCAGCTGGCGGAAGACCTGTGACGACGAATACCGATCAAATCATGGAATTTATCGAGTTAGACCGGCATGTGATATCTCGTGACATCGCCCAGGAGATGAGAGTTAGTCACGTTTTTAAGTTAGTCACACCATTTTAAACCATCCGTAGAAGGCTGGATACAAAAAAATCTTGATGTTTGGGTGCCGCATGATTTGACGCAAAAAAACCTTCTGGACCGAATCAACTCCTGCGATGTGCTTTTGAAACGGAACGAACTCGACCCATTTTTGAAGCATATGGTGGCTGGCGACGAAAAATGGATCACATACAACAATATCAAGCGAAAACGATCGTGGTCCAAGGCCGGTGGACCGTCCCAAACAGTGGCCAAGCCGCCCTTGGTGCTGTAAAATTGGACTCAAAAGAGGCTTGTGAAAAGTGGCTGTCCAAGTTCTTCGTAAATAAGGAGAGAGATTTCTACGAGAGTGGTATTATGAAGTTGCCGTCTAGATTGCGAGGGTAGGTCAATAAGTCTTTATAAAAATATAGAAAAACAATTTTTTTGTGGTAAATTTTTTTTATTTTTCAACATAATCTCATTCCAGTTCAATTCACTTTGATAGACATATCTCCAATATTTTTAAGCCTTAAGAAAAGTATTATTGTTATAGTTCCTTAAAATAAGCATTTGTGTGAGCGATAACTTCCTCATTTGACGTAAATCGTTGTCCGCTAAGCCATTGTTTTAAATTTGGAAATAAGAAGTCACTCGGGACCAGATCTGGTGAGTACGGTGAATGATCTATCAATTCAAACTTTTATTCCTGAATTTTAGCGATCGAAACTGGGTACGTATACGTTCGTGCATTATCCTAGAGGAAGAGGACTTTTTTCTTCAAATAAGTACTATTTTATTTTATGTTCTCATGTAGCTGACTTAATAATGACGCATAATACTTTTGAGTAATTGTCTGTCCCTTTTCCAAATAGTCAATAAGGATAAGATCCCGTGCATCCCAAAACACAGTAGCCATCATCTTTACAGCTGATTTCACCGTTTTTGCCTTCTTTGGAGCCCGCTCGCCTTTAATAATCCATTGTTTAGACTGTTCTATAGTCTTGGGAGTGCAGTGTTGTATCCATGTAGCATCTACAGTGATTAATCTACGCAGAAACTCATCTGCGTTGTGACGCATATGCTCCAAAAGAGCACTAGAAGAGACCACGCGGTTGCGTTTGTTCTCAACTGAGAGCAAACGCGGTACCCATCACGTAGATATTTTTTTCATAGCCAACTTATCGTACAAAATTGAAACGACGGTACCTTTTGAGACCCCTGTGGCGTTAACTATTTCGGGCAATTTTATTCTTTGGTCACTGAACACCATATCGTGGATTTTATCGATCATTTCCGGGGTACTCATGTCTATCGGACGTCCTGAACGATGTTCATCTTCTGTTGAGGTACGGCCACGTTTAAATTCATTTATCCAATTTTAAACTGTTCTACAAAGAAGGTCAGATTTGCCTTGAACTAAATCCAACCCAGCTTTTATTTCTTTTGCTGTTAAGCGTTTTAAATAGAAATGTTTAATCACCGCTCTAAACTCACTTTGTTCCATTTTTTAAGTAAAACCATTTTGCCAGATATCTAATGAGGAATGATGCTTACTAGAAACAGACCATTTGTGATGCTACGAGCATGATCTCTTAGATTTTTTAAGGACTTATTGACCTCCCTTCGTTTTATAAATATTAAAAATGTTATAATGTGAAATATATTGTAAATGTGATAAATATTATAGCGCTGTACATAACATTGTTATGTTTTCTTATAGTTTATTCTTGGCCACAGAGAACATTGTGATTTGTATAACATGCAAAGTGTGTAACATTTGTATAACGTGAAATCTGTTTTTCGAAATTGAGTAAAAAAGGCTTGGGCTTTGATTTAAATGTGGCTCATAAATGTGGAAATGATGTTGGCATTCCATCGACTTCAAAAATTAGCTCTGGTTACGAAATAAACAGTAGATTTGCAACAATAGATTGTAATAAGGCTTCTTGGCATAGGTATTCAGGTTCTGAATAAATTCTTTAGATTTCGGAGTGAAGTCAAAATTTTGCAGAGCGTGTGAAACATATGATGATGGCCATAATACTTCTGTATTTGAAGTTTGATTTGAAGATCACGAATAAAGATTGCACAGCTTATCATGAAGACAGTTCTCGAATAATGGAATCGAATGGAATTTGGGGCAAGTTCAAAAGATTCATTAAATTTTTTAAAGTTATTTATGAATATTATACAAGTCACAGTAACACAATACATTCAAAAAGATAATCGACGAAAAACCTTATGGAGACAACGTAATTGTAAAGAAAAAGAATGCATTTTACACGTGAGAAAAGCATGTTTTGGAGAGCCAAAGATGCTAAGCAGCAATGAACTCAGTTTAAAAAGCTAAAAAACTGTAGAAAAAGCTGCCTTGAAAAAATCAGGCGTGAAAAAATCGACATCCGAAGAAAAGACGGTACTCTGAAAACTTTGGTTTTATCTGGTAAAGTTATGTCTGAATTATGCACTTCTTATGGCATTGCTGTTCTGAATCATCCTTACTCAACCGCAGAAATGAAAAAAGCTATTTGGGCCACAGTTTACCATAAAAATTATTCCTTGCACATTTGGCTTTATTATTGTTAAAATAAATATTGTCGATGTTTTACATCGCAAAACTTTTGGAATTATTGAAGTGTATGAAATATTATATATTCCTAGGAATATACTTTAATTATTAAAATATAAATTATTATAGTAAATGAGTTTTTTAAAAGTATATAATTTTATGCGAAATTTTTTTGCCGATCATAACAATTAAAAAAACTAATTATTACGTTAACTCACCTGGCACACAAAACTTCCAATTTTTAAATTTAAATTGGCGCCAGGATGCCAGGTTGCTCTATCTTCAAAGGGAGAGGGGTTTGGCCAATATGTCAAAATGTAAAGGAATGGGGGAAATGTCGGAAGCTAAGGTTTCGTGACCATCAATAATCATATAATCGGTGGCTTCTGTAATTACTGGGGGATCATTACTCTTTATTATTATCCCAAATCAAACACTTATCACACTCTCGATAAAAATAAAAAAAAGATTTTCCATACGGAAATATGTAAACGATAAATGAGGATAGTAGATAAAGCAGGAAGACGGCAAAGAGAGAAAGGTATAGATCTCAGTTATAAATAATATGCCCATACAGGAGATGAGAATCATGAAGATAATAACGAAAAAAAATATAAAACAGAGTAACAAAGAAAACATACAATGACTGTATAATCAGCGGGAGGTATATGACTATGATAAATGACAAACAAGGAAGCATGGAATGGAGAGGCGAAATAATCAATGGTTTAAGGAGATTTGCACGTTAAGAAAGCGAGTAATATAGTAAATAGAAGAATCGACACAAACATGAAGAGACAGCTGAAAGCAAGTTGAAGAACAGCTGAAATGAAAGTTTTTCCTGAAATAACAGAAGCAGATCTACATCTACTATTCAAAGGAATTTATCAATTACAACTGGCTAAATCGTATTTAGCTAAATTCGTAAAATTGTACCGAGAAATTTAGCTTCAGTATTTAAAAGTATCGTGTGATTCAGTCAAGATACGTTCATTCTCGTCATATTAGATCCAAATTATAATTTCTATATATAATAGGAACTTCACACCTATAGCTCTGAAAGCATAGCACGTTAATATTGGTAATGTGCAAATGGAATGCAGATTCTACAATGTAATGATAATATTAGTTTTTTTATGAAATTTCCTTTAAAAAAGTACAGTTTTAAAAGTGGAATCCTCAAAAAATTAAGAGGAAATCTGATTAAATACTTTATTTCTATTATTATACATATTAGTCTCTTAAAACTGAGTTACTTATCACGGAAATGGTACTGAAGATAAAACATAAGAAAGAAAACTGAGTTTGAAGCCGACTAAAATATTATTCATTATAAATTATTTCTTCTTAAAACGGTATTTACTATTTTTAGGGCTAGTTATACTGTTATTATGACAACATTTTTTTTGAATTGGTAAAAGTGGATAAAATAAAAATTAGAAACAATTCAGACAAATTGGTATAAAATATATCATATATAAGTTTTTGAAGTGGTATTTTTTTGTTATTTTTTCATTGCAGTTTGAAGTTTTCAAATGAATTTATAAGTTAGGTTTTTTCGATAAAACGATCTGTAAACAATATACAATATAGATTTTTTAATTCTCTTTGACTTCGATGGTGATACCTTTTTATTTATATATGAATTAGACCACTCGGAATGTTTATTGCCTCGCCCGGCAGGGATTTCCGACGTCCCATTTTCCTTTGAGACACGAAGGACCTTGGAGATTTTTAGCCGTGTGTTTGTGGCTGATTATGCCGAATTACGGAGGGTGCCTTCCCACAACTGAGCCGTTCATTCCTGATCACTTGTGCAAGTCTGCAAATTTATTATTATTTCCAGATATCGAGAAGAAGTCTGCGATTCCAGCTGCTAAGTAGCTTCAATATTCTTAATTCGGAAGCACTCCCTCTTGATGAAATTCCAGTTTAGTGATCTGGAATAATGGAGATGGAGAAGGACGGCTTTCTTCACTTTCGTGATCAAGATCAAAGGTGTGGATCGTGGGAGCCGTAATAATCACACTGCACCATGACTTTCCTTAGGAAAGGCAATTTTCTAGGCATCTTCATCGCCTAGAATAACTTCAAGAACTTTATCTGGTCGATAGAAGTAATTGTGTAATTCTGAACTTTTTAAACTATCACAGGTACCACTCATCTTGAGTATCTCCTGCCTACGTAATAGTAGAACAGAACAGACATCTTCAAAAGGACGACCAGCGCATTATTGAATGCCCCTTTCCGATGCTCTACATGGAAACTTTGCTCTTGAGACTGAAGAACAGTGGAAGATAATGCTGCGAATTTCTATGACGAATATTCGATTTTCGGACCACTAAATCGATCTCAATTCTGGATGTCCAGTGGTTACTCAGTAGATATTCCTCCGACCACGTGTTCATTCTCCCTTCCAGAGGGAGAATTAACACGTAGACTTCGACGTGGTGTAAATTGCCACTAGCCAAAGTTTGACATGAGGCTAATGACTCTTTTACACAGTTTATGCTACTTTTTATACATACAATAATTAAGATGGTTTTTTTCCGTAAATTAAAATATTTAATGAAATATTTAAAATTTAATTACTACACATAACTTATTAACAAATACATAAATATAAACATATGTATATTAATATATTCCGTATCGATGGAAAATAATCAATACATATATAAGAACATAACAATATTTATAACTTTGTTATAGAATTAATGGATTAAATTTTAAGCAAAATTGAAGGTGTGTAATTTTTTTAATTTTCTATTTTTGGTCATTTGTACAGGCCTAATAAACGGTTAAGATTTTCTTTAAACCATGTTTTCAGAACTTAATAAAAATATACAAATATAAGGAATTTTTTACAAAATCCAATATATATCTACAATGGAGTTATCAAAAGATTCGCTAGTTCTGTAGTAAAAAACGGAATGGGTTCCTAGATATCTATTAGTGAATTATAGAGACAAAATTTTATTATGGAAATAATAAAATAAAATATTTAAATGGAAAAATTAAAACAAATAATGAATCAAACTAAAATAAGTGCTACTACAAATACAACGTTTTTTTATATCAAAAACAAAAGACACAAAAAGCAATAATAAATGAACGTTCCAAATCTAAACTACATAGATGTTAAGAACCCAGTAATGATTATAATCGTTTATTCAAGGAAATAATACACAAATGATTAAAACAACCTCATCCGTAAAAGAGTTCATTAATGAGTGATTATTAAAAGGCTGAGGTCCAAAGACTATGGATTGAAAAATGATACTCACACGCTACTACCTTCAAATTATAAACTTTTATCACAACTGAATTACAGATACTATTAATTATAAGCAATATATCATGGCATTCTATTATATTATAAGTTAAATTACAGTCAGTATATTATTGAGTTCACTGAATCATTACAAAAATTATAAAAGGATAAAATTATGAAACGACATCATGAAATTCAAAGTAAATTTCATATGAAGGGTGAAGATAGAAACAATTAATCAATTCAATAGAAAACTTAAAAAATATTCGAAAAATAAAATAAGAGAAACACCTATAATTAAAAAGAAAAACTTAAATGCTGAAAAAATGAATAACATAAAAGAAATGCTTACTAAAGCAATTACTATACAGAAAGTTTAAAAAGGTCATCAGGAAGCCCGAATAAAATAAAAACATAAAATACATCCATCAGAGAGAAAATGGATGCCACACGATTTGACCAAAAGTGCCACTATGAATCGATGCAACATCGCACTGCCTTTGCTTGCCAGGCAAAATCAGAAAAATTTTCTGAAGCATATTGTGACTGGCGATGAAAACTCAATCTACTATGACAATCCTAAGCGCCACTGGTAGACTTAGGCCAACCGTCCACATTGATACCAAAACGGAACATCCACGGCCAAAAGATATTGTTGTGCATTTGGTGGGACCAACAGGATATGCTGTACTACGAGCTGCTAAAATCGAATAAAACCATCACTATAGAGGTATACAAATGCCAACTGACGGATTTACAACAGAAATTGATCGAACATAGATCCGCAATGGCGAATAATAGGCGCATGATTGGATCGTCTCGAAACCGCCATCGTTCTTTCGTGATGGTATCGTCATATTGCCAGAGAGATGGAAAAAGTAGTAGAACTTAACGGAAAATATTTTGATTAAGCTAACGTGTATCAATTTTCCAGCATAAATGTTTTTTTTCCTTTAAAAAAGGTCGGAGGTCGGAAACTAAGTTCGCCTCCTAATATATTTTATTATAAAACCATAGTATTTAATTATTTAGAAGTTTATCAATTAAAATTTATAATAAATTTATCTAATAGATTGAAATATTTATAACAATTCCTGAACTAAACAAGCTATAAACTAAAAATCGTAGCGTACACTTTTTCTGTTATCAGCAACATAATGGATAATTCTGTCATAATTCAACTTTAATACTTAGAACTTTCAAGATATGTGTAAGATTATAGTAAATAGATTACTAAAATTGCTTAAGAATTATAAAATTAGGAATTTTATCAACTGATAAAAAGCTACAAATTGATACGTCTTCGTATTCTCATGTAAGAGTGGAAGAGACGAAGGACTTAAGGTGTAATATCATCATTTAGTCAATGAGCTAGTCTACACATGACATGCATGAATAGAGCTCGCTTTGCCCTCGCATATCAGTCGTAGTACACCGAGTTTTATTTTCGGGGGATTCATAACACAACACTGCATTGCGCATTTTTTACAACATAGCACAGATATATTTCTCGTAGAATCCTCATCTAAGATGATATAAATGGGATTCCTAGTAGCAACACCAGCAGTATCAACAAAATCAGTAGCATAAAGGCTCCACGTCCACACATACCTCAAGAACGTCATCAAGCTCTAACATCGATCTCGTGGGAATATATAAATAAAAGTAACAAATATGAACAATTTAACTCTCTGTCTCGCTCTCTTATTTCGACAGAGGTCGAGTTAGTATTTAAAATAGCAGAAAAGTAACTAAGATTAACTGCATTTTTCTAAGTTTTCTATTTACCATTTTCAGCCTCCTTAGTACCTGAGGAAAGCATGGCTGTCCTGTAAAGCAGAAAATCAAATTTCTAAGAATTCTTGATACTTTTACTATACATAATAGTGATCCACAATTTCAAACTGCAAGGTCCGGAGCTATTGGAGGCAAATCCAGGCTCTAAAGTTCAATTAAGTATTATGTAACTCTTACGTGCGAAATGGCGTTAAAGGCCTGATGTTACATATTACTTATTGCTTGTTATAATATCACGTCACCTACTGAATCTTATAAATTAATACTGCGATTCTGTGTAAAAGTCAAAAGAAATATTATAGAATATTATTTGAATGAGTATTTTCGTATTGTACTCATTTGTAGAGTCAAATTTAAAATATCTTTCCTTTCAAATCTTGAAAAAGTGAAGGTTTAGTGAACGAAGAAGACAAAATTACCTCTGGAATAAGTGATCCGTTTTCCCACGATATTAAATACCTGCAGTTATTAATAATGTTTAGTAATTGTCTGTGGTGCTCATGAAAGAATCCCACTATCCATTTTTATGAAAAGAGAATCTACAAAGTATATGTGTTATAGGATCATTCAGATGCTCGAACAAAGGCTGCGTCCCAATTGATATTACCTATATGGCCTAATGCTCAAATTCGTTCTGCTCTAATAGTCAAAACCAAGGAATTTTCCCAATAATCACAAACATAAAAACTGCAATAAAAAGTGTATGGTAATATGCATTTTATCTATTTACAACTTCTTTTCCAGTAGATCAAATAAATAGATACTAACAGAGACAGCATGAGAAAAAATTAGAAAATATTTTAACAGTTGAATCTGACAAGTTTAGCCCATCTATCAAATATAGTGCAGCTTTCAAGTGATTATTAGTTCCTAGTAACTAGTTTATAGCCAAGTATGGTAAATACCAGGAGCAGAAATATTACCTTATGATTGGTACCAACTACGCCAGGTTTGTCTCTTAAATCAGAAGTTGATTTATTGCCGGCCCTCTAGACACACTTCGACCTAATACACTAAATTAGGCATTTCGAAGATTGAGTACCAATCAAATATTTTTTTTACGATCCGTGACCTTTATGTAAACGAGAACTTATAAAATTTGTAATTGTATAAACGTAGCGTTTAATCGTGTTATATCCACGATGAGCCTGAGCAAAGTGTAATTTTCAAAGTTTTGATGGTGTAATATTCTGATTAAAAGTGTGATGAACCAGCATGTTCCAATGTTCGACTGGCTGTATTTAGGAATAACACAATACTACGGCAACTGATGTTTTGCGTTTCCTTATGTGTATGTGAGAAAGAAAGAGAAAGAGAGAGAAAGAGAGAGAGAGAGAGAGAGAGAGAGAGAGAGAGAGAGAGAGAGAGAGAGAGAGAGAGAGAGAGAGAGAGATAGATAGAGAAAGAGACTTTCATAAACCTATGTGAGCGAAATCCTTTGTGTTTTGTATATTTCAAACAGTCTATTTAGAGATTATTTGTAAGAGTGGCGTACTATATTATCTATTTACTGTAAGTTAATTGTACTTATGTCGACTGCCCATATACAAATTAATGAATATTTTTTTATTGGTCTTACAGTCCAATCAAATCAATCTAAAAATACAAAAAAAATAAAAAAAAAAATTTTCGGCTAATATTTTATTTTATTATAATTTTCATTATATTTTACATGTCATTATAATTTTAATTTAATTTTTAATTTAATTTTTATATTTATTTTTAATTTTTATTTTATATTTATTTTTATTTTTATTTTTATTTTTAGATTGAATTGATTGAACTGTAAGACCAATAAAAAAATTTTATTAATTTCTATTTACTGGTTAAATTAAAAGAAAAAAGACCAAAGATCGTCACAAGGCAAATTTATTTCTGCTCAACCTGTATGCAATAGGTTTGTAGTTATCGTTATGTCTATTGACAGACCAAATTACATCAATAAGAAATTCAATCACCAGAAGCATGAAACAGCTGTTAAATATATTGCGATGTGGTCGCCTTTGCCCTGGCCACCGATACAGAATACTTAACTCTACAGCACCTTCCTGCTGGCTTCTCCGCTTGCTGACGATCCGTCCTCTCTCCACGAGGGGGTCCGCTGATGAAAGCGGGGTAACGCTAAAGAAAACAAGAAAAAGGGGGGCGGTACTCAATAAATATACGCCTCGAATATGTCAGCTCACCAGGTTTATTACACATCTCTGTGTTATAATACTCCGAATACGCTCTCTCTCTCGTTCTCACTTATACTCGTATTCGCGCACACACACTCTCAGGCTTGCGGTGCACACGCACCTCGGCTACGCGGTAAAAAGAAACTTTATTTCTCTCACTCACTCGCACTCCTGGGTCTCGCTGTTCGGTCTCTCTCTCTCTCTCTCTCTAATAAATACAATTCTAATTCTAATGCTCTCTCTTTCGACTCGCGAGATACGTTCTCGCTCTCTCTCACACACACACTGCTATTGAGCCTTTTCTCTTCGTCCAAGCACTCCGTCGTTCTCATACTCGATGGATCTTCCCGCGCGCGCACGTATTTCGCCGGTGTTTCGGTCCATGGCCTGAGCTCATAACTACGCGATCGCTTGCCGTCGGTACTCACCACTCCTTGCTGCCACCGGGCTGTCGGTGGGAAGCGCTGGCGGATGATCCTTTTCTCGTTCGAACTGGTTGTAATCGGGCTCAGATGAGCTGTGGATGTAGCTCCCCTCGTCCGGACCTGTGATAACCGGCTCGGGTGGGCCGCGGTCGTCCCTCTCTCTTTCTCTCGGGGCAGGCTTGGCGGACGGACAAGTAGGCAATTGGCGTCGCGATTATGGCGCGTTTTAGCCTCGCAAGCACTTCACTAGCACTTCACAAGCCCGTATTCCGTCTCTATACTTGAAAACTCACAGTACCCACACTCCGCAGGGAAACCGGGCAGAAATACCGAACAAAACTCTCTTCGTGCTTCGGCGACTCAACGAACAATCATCACCCTACTCTTCATGCATCTTCTACTGTCCCCCCTCTCTCCCCCGGACCCTGCTCCTCTCACTCACTTTTTCGCGCGGCGGCGGTATACGTATTTCTCTCTCTTACATATACTTCGCATATGCGCTCATCAATTCGTGTTCTCCGTCTTCACTCCGATCTTCATGCTGCAGCTAAGTTCAACAACACCTCGAAAGAAGGAAAATGGCGATTAGTCGCGACCTTAGACATCTTCTTCCGAGGCAACCGGGGCAGAGGCTGTTACTCATTGTGACTTCCGTCACAAATGCCCCCTTCTAAGCCGGAGGTCCTTCGTAGGACAGGCCCCGGATCCCTCGGAACTAGTGTACATAATAATTTAATAGTAATAAATAATCATAAATACAATCACACATCTTAAATCTAACGTCTAGTTAGCCTACTACTCACCCCGAATCACGCTGTCGGAACCTCTGCCGTTGGCGGACTATTCGCGTTATTTCCGTTATCGTTATATATTTTTTTTCGTTTCTACCCTCAAGTGAACAATTTAATATCAAGCTATGTTCTTTTACCCAATCATGAATTTCACCAAATACAACCTCTACTTAATTTGGTGCTTACCTGCTTTGTCTCTCGGGCAAGACGATCTTATTGATCTGTTCTCTCTTTACTCTGGGGCTGTTTCTCCTTCTTCTCTCTTCTTTCTTCTCTGCTGGGCTACGCTCTTGCGCTACCCGGGCTGCGCTTGGTACTTCTTCAACTATTTGATATGAGCCATTGCTATCCACCGCACGTCTCACATGGTCCCACCTCTTCCTGCGCTACCCGCCACATATTCGGTGACATGCAAATCGGATGGTGCTTCACCGGCATTTCGTCCTCTACGATGAAATGGTGCTCGGTGAGGTTCGTTATGCCGCTCTCTCGTCGGCTTTGGAGTACCTTCTCCGCTCGTCTCTCTAAATTTTGTTGCCTGCACATTCAGCTATAATTTGTGCGCTCTCATCGTCAACACCACGATCCAATTCTCTCCACTCTCCTACTTGAGCTGGCCATAATTCACAGTCTAGCTTGGCTTCGATATCCCACGCATAATAGAAATCCATGCCAATTATGATATCGTGGTCGAACGCGTTAAATGCTCTTACCCTCACATAATCCTCATGACCTTCAATGTCCATTCGCATCTTTATCTCTCCTGCTATCGTTACTCGGTCTCCCGTCACTCCTTTGATGGTTGCGCATGACTTTCGATCTCTATTTCTGGCTATCGCTACAGGCCCGAAGAGTGTACAAATAGCTCTCGGATTGAATAATGCACTTCGGCTACCTTGTCCCTAGTGGGCTGCGCGGGGCTAGTCGGCTTCTCAATTTGCACTGGTACAGCATCCTCATCTTGCTCGCTATTCTCGACTAGTCGACATGGCGCCCTCGTTTTTACCGGCTGCGAAGCTCTCCGGCCATCTCTCCACGATGGCGCAGCTTCTTGCCAGTAATTCAACTCTTTACTCTTAGTTTTGACTGTATGATGTACAGTCTCTCCCCCCTTCTGGACTGCAGAAGGTGGGTCAACCAGCATATCAGTCGACTTGACAGAAGGCTGCTGCTAAGCCACGCCTCCACTCTCGTGAGCTGTATAAAATTTGTTAACTCCGGCGCTTAAGGCCACATTCTTTGTTCATTCGGCTTGGTCATTTATCCTCATCTATTGACTCGCTGAAAATCCCTGACTTCGTGCGGGCGACTGGAACTGTGCAGCCTGCCCGCGCTCTCATTTTCCCACTGTGCGCGTCTTGCAGCACAATTCGTACATGTCCGGAACGTCACACCACGCATTTGGCAGACTTGACAACTTTCTCCTTCTATCGCATGTTGTATTGGCCATGACTTCTGTCGGCACTGTGCCGAACTATGCCCGACTTGGTGACACGTAAAATACTGTCGACGCAGGCATTCTGCCGCTCGGTGTCCTAGTACGTAGGAAGTATAGCAAACGCCAGCAAACGTTGACTAATTTGACGTAACCGACGGTCTTCTCTCGGACGCATTCTCGTCAGATTTCTCGACGCTTCTCGACCCGTCAGTCAGATTGTTGTAGAATTAACTTAAATGATTTTTTCGTCTACGCAGATTAGTCAGAGGTCGGACACAGTAGGCAACAACTATTATAATTCGCGTTAAGTTGGAAAACTGGGTAATTATTTCAGGCTCGATAGCAGGAATCTTAGTGTGCATAACTTTTATGGCTTCTAATATTTGAGGCTAATTCTCCGATGAAAGCGAAAGACACTGGAGCCCGTGCCACCATAACTCCAAGCCGCGCAGCTCAATCGGAGTAGCCCCACGCGTCGTGATACCCGCGGGATTTTCTTTGCTTGGCACGTGTGTCCATTTTGCGGTCGGTAACTCAGTTTGAATCATTGACACGCGGTTTTAAATGATGTACGAGTTTTATAAAAAGCGTGGCGCCGCATATTTCAAAATTTGGTTTACTAACGCTTTTAATGGGGTTGACCTTTGTTTTGGCTGCTAGTAAAGTGACATGAAATTTTCCATTTTTGTCTTCTGTGTGTAGATACAGAGCGGCCGCGTACGCGCGCAATGAGGCGTCTGAAAAGCCATGTATCTGAGACGCTTGATTTTTCTGCATTCCTAACCAACGTTTTATCGACAATTTTGGAATCGCTGACAGCGCACTACAATACCTAATCGACTGTTCGTGAATCTTACTCGGTAAAGGATCGTCCCAGCCACACTTTAGAATCCATAAATCTTGCATTAAGATTTTGGCCCTATTGTGGCAGGAGATAACCAACAATTCGTAAAATATTCGAAAGTACTCTACTAAATTTTCGGATGTTATATTGATATTTAACGCGCTAAAATCAAAAACGTCTTCTGATGCATTCCAATGTATACTTAATGTTTTTATAGATTTGTCGCGATCAATAGACCTTGATTCTATGGAATTATTTATCTGCGCCGGGATTGGAAGGATTTTTAAATTATTCGTAGCCAACTTATCTAGCACAACACCCACAGATTAAGTAGATCGAAAAGTTCTTGCCGTTTTGATATAACTAATGGAAGATTTTTAAGCGAAAATATATCATCGACATAAGTGTTGTTTTCTAAATGTAGAGCACCTAAAGGGAAACGACCCCGTTCATCTTGCGCTAGTTGGTTCAACGTGTGTATGGCTACAAATGGAGTATATGTAGTCCTATATGTAACAGTGTTTAAATGGTCATCTACGGAGGCATCATTTTCGCTGGGTGCCCACACATCCGTTGAAGATCTCGATCCTTTTGAACAACGCGAATCTGCCAAACATTTTGATGGTAACAGCCGTAAATACGAATCGGTATTGCCGCCAGTTTAATAAAATCAAGCCGAAATCTTTCTGAAGGGGAGGCCCAGATAATAAAAAATCATTTAAACAATGTTGCCCCCGGGTTCGTCTCGACGCGTCAAATACTATTCTAATTTTGTTATTATGTGAAACAGCGTGATGGGGCAAATACCATGATCGCGATATATCACCTACTGCAATCGAAATACGTGACGTATAGCCGAGCTCTTCATAAATGCACATAAACTCTCAGTACGCCGTAATTAACATAAGAGCCTTCTCAAAACGACAGTGCATATATTTAAGCGATCCCATTGCCATTCGCCGCTCCAGCAACAGGTAGATTACCTTTTAGCGGGAGTTGTACCACATACCGGCCGTCGCTCGCTCGTGAGTTCTTCTCGCACACCGCATGGTCTGGCTTCAATTTAGGCTCAGAACGTGGCAACTCCTCGAGAGGTCAAAATCGTTCTAATCTTTTATTGAAGTCATCTGATTGCGAGTTGTGCATAGTATTAATGGGACAATCATGAACACGTCCAGCCCGCCGTGGCAAATCTCGACATATGGAAATTATCCATCCTAAACTCGTATCTTGAGCGTTTAGTTTCGATGGGGGAAATCGACGTAGTCCTGATCGTAAAAATACTCCGTATACGTCAGCTCCTAAGATCAGATCCACCGATTCTGAAAGATTGAAATGAGGACCGGCTAAACTAATATTGAAAAATTACCCTATCTCGAGAAGATTACGAACAGGTTGCTGCGAGGTAAGTCGCGGTAGCACGACGGCTTCAGTTTTAAATCTAAAATTTGAATTTGAACGAGAAATTGAGAGCGTATGGTAAAACGAGATCTTGTACGGGCAGTTTCGACGGCCCTACCCCCTATCACGGTCAACGGTATACGAACTTTCACTATAGGTTGTGCAACACTCTCCCTCTCAATGTGGTCTATGAATCAAAAGATGGTCGAGCGTGTTCTCTTACATCGTTTGTAGATGTTCGTCTCAGATTGCATCCCTGGCCCAATTTGCGGCTTATTCACTGTTCGTGATGTATATCCTCTAGTCCATCTAATCGATCCTTGCGTGTCGCCTAGACTTTTTATTGCTTTGTTTAGCACATAATAATAATAATAATAATATTTTTTTTATAGAGGAAGAGAAAAATCCTTTATGGATCTCGGGGACCTGTTCTCGGGTATGTGGGGATCACCAACACAAAGGCATATCCACTAAAAACTACCTCCTCGTTGCAATCTGAAAAGAGCTGCAGGCCGGAGTCGGCAGGCGTATACCGAGACCTCCTCTCCCTGGCTCAACCCCCCACCCCGGAAACCACCGTTAGGTATTACTTCGAGAGGGGATCAGGATGTTCGCATTTGGACACCACTAGATCCCAAAAAATAGAACAATGTAGGGAAGGTCTGCTTTCTTCCGTCTGTCGATATCCTCGACGAAATAGGCAACCCTTCTCCATGTCTACTGGCTAGAGAGTATCAAGAGGACGATGCGTTCATTGGTAACCCTTCCAGCATCTTCCCCTAGTAGTGCGCTCTGCTGCTCCCATTGCCCGCACACAAAAAATGTATGCTGGGCATCGTCTTTTGCGGATCCACACTATATACAACTTGGATCCGTGACTTCGCCCATCTTGTGCAAGTACGCGTGGAAGTACCCATGGCTGGTCAGCATCTGGGTGAGATAGTAATTTACGTCCCCGTGCTGTCGACCGTTCCACGGGGCCAACTGACTTATAAATCTGGCGGTCCACCTTCCTTGCGTATCTTGCTCCCATGTCTTCTGCTAGTAAGCCAGCGAATGCTCCCTAGCTTGGCAAAGTGTCCTCTTCATCTGGTGAACGAACTTCCGCTCCTGGCCCAGGAGGTTTACTGGGATCATTCCGGCAACCACTAGGGAGGACGCTTCCGAGACCGTGCGATACGAACACGCTAGACGAAGGACGCATCTCCTTTGTACAGGCATCATGCGCCTGCGATATTTTTCGTAATACAGTGCATCGGCCCACACTTCAGCACCATAAACATGACAGACTCAGCAACTCACAGTAGCAGCTGCCTGATACAGAGGCATGCTCCTTCTACGTTGATCATGACACTGCAAAGGGAGGCCGCCACTACCGCCGCCTTGTCCGTCGACCTCTAGATATGTTCCCAGAAGTTAAGCTTCGTATCTAGCATCACCCTTAGGTACTTGACAGATGCTTTGGTCATGACCGACAACTACCCAATAATTAGCGTATGCACTCTGAGGATGCGCTTCTTCGAAAGGAGCACAATCTTAGTTTTCGCCTCCGCTAGTTGCAGCCCGTGATGACCCATCCAATGGCGAATTCCGATCTTCCGGCATGTCCAACCAAAGTATCCCGTCATCCACTCCACAACCTCCTGAATAGCATCTATGGTGGACCACACTCTTTGAAAGCCATACTGCCTCTCGGAAAGATCACCAGATGTAAAAAGCGCCGCCTCTAGGCGGGGTCTCACCAGCTTTTCCAGGAGTTTTCCGGCGGTGTATAGCATGCATAAGGGTCTTAACGCCGACGAAGCACTAGATGATCCTTTTCCCTTGCTTATTAGTACAAGTCTCGCCTCCTTCCAGCGGGGATAAAATATGTTAACACGAAGGCAGGAGATGTACATGACAAGCAAAAGTTCAAGATGGCTCTCTATCACACCTGTCAATACTTCCGCCGGAAGTCCATCAGGTCCTGGTGCCCTTTTATTCTTCAGAGAGCCCACTGCTTTCTATAGTTCTGCTTTTGTAAAAGGCAGTGCCTCAGGACCCTCGGGAGCCAGGAACTCATCCCCTTGATTGGGATGAGTGGGAAATAGGGTATGGATGATGCGGTCCATCACTTCCGCGCTCATAGGCATTTTTTTATGCAAAATGCCTAATTTGCGAGATATGATTTTGTACCCCAATTCCCATGGATCGTTGCTCAGATCTTCTCTTAGCTTTTTCCAGCATCCGCGTTTGCTAGCTTTGATGGCTCGCTTTAGAGTCTTCTTCGCCGATAGATGTTGGGCAATCCTAAGAACGGTATTACGGTCGCGCGTTTGAGCCCTTTGGGCTACGCGGCGCAGCCGTAGGCACTGCCGCCGTAGCCCCGCAATTTCGACCATCCACCAATAAGTCGGACGGCGAGCATGATCCGCGAATTTTCTCGGCATCGTTTACTTACAGGCTTGCCGTATCAGATGCATTGTAGCGTCCGTTACCGCTTTCACGCGCTCGCAAAGCATTGCACTCCTTGGTAATTTAACCAGGAGGCGCTGTCCGCGTGCTAGCGCCTGGGAAAACTTCTCGTGAACCATTCTCGCCTCGATCCATCTGGCTGGGCGACGTTCAACCGTCGCCCTGACTGATATGAGATCACCAACGCGGAAGGTGATGTATTGGTGATCGCTGGCTGTATAGTCTTCGAGCGCCCGCCAGTCCCGCACTCGTGCAGCCAGCATCTCCATCGCGAAGGATACATCACATTCTTACCATACATACATATTCTACACAGCGTTAAATGAAAACTAAATCTTAGATATGCAAAAATTTAAATAAAGTACTTTAGACACTGATTTAAGTAATTTAATTTAAACATTTTTTGAGAATGTTATATATTATTGAATTATATTGTACTATCGGTATAGACTCCTTTAAAAAAGAAAAAGAAGTTACCAGCATACACAAATTATTAAAACCCAATTATCAAAGCACCTGATTGATCTTATATTATAAGATATATACGGCGGCATTCGCATCGAACCTCACTTCTCGTCCAGTGCACTTGCAAAATGGCGGCGGACACCTCTCACGGTACACGTCGCGTCTCTTCTCTGATGCACGCATGCGTACATCAATGGCGGACTTCCCGCGCCGTGTGACCGAAATAGGTTAAGATGTATGTTCGCAGATGTATGTATGCCGTCCTCCATGTTCAGTGCTACCCCACGTTGGGTGCCACTGTGACGTGGTGGTCTTTGCTCTGGCCACTGACACAGAATAGTTAACTCTACAGTAGCTACCTGCTGGCTTCTCCGGCTATTGACGACCCTCCTCTCTCAACGAGGGGATCCGCTGATGAAAGCGGGGCAACGGTAAAGAAAACATGAAAACGGGGGACGGTACTCAATAAATATATGCCTCGAATATCTCAGCACACTATGTTTATTACAAATCTTTGCGTTATAATACTCCGAATACATACTCTCTCTCTCTCGCTCTCACTTACGTCCGTATTCGCGCACACATACTCTCGGGCTCGCGGTGCACACTCTCAATCTCTTTCACTCACTCGCACTCCCGGGCCTCGCTGTTCGGTTCTGTCTCTCTTTCTTTCTTTCCCTCCCGACTCCCGATTCCCAAACCCTCGATCTCTCTCTCTCTCTCACACACCCACGCGGCAGCTAACGATCTCCGCTCACTTGCTGTGGACCCTCTTCTCATGGTCGAAGCGTTCCGTCGTTCTTGTACTTGATGGATCTTCCCGCGGGTGATCTTCTCTGTGAGTAGTGAAAAACCGCTATAGTGAACGCCGCCCAGCTACACACCACGATAAGTGATTGCCTAGAGAGGCCCTATCGAGGAATACCGAGAAAAAGAAGAAGAGCGATCAGCGCGAGAAGAGAAGAAGAAGAAGACGAGCCAGGTGCCAGGGTCGTACTGTCGACCTCGCCAGCTCGGTCGACGGTAAGAGCGAGCTAGACTTCAATGAAAAACTTCAACGATGCCTCAGCCTCCATAATCGCCAGATATGGCTCCATGTGAGCTTTTGCATTTCTAAAAAAAAGAGAACATTAAAAGGCCGTTGTTTTATAAGCATAGATCACATTAAAAGCGAATCGGTGAAAGAACTAAAAGCTATTACAAAGATCGAGTTTCAAAAGTGTTTCGAGGAGTGCAAAAAGCATTGGCATAAGTTCATTATATCCGAGGAGGATTACTTTGAAGGTGATAAAATAGATATTGATGAATAAATAAATATTTTTTTCATAAAACGAAAATTCTCGTTATTTTTTTAACACACCTCGTATATACTAAACTATATATATATATATATATATATATATATATATATATATATATACATATATATATATATATATAGAGTACGACTCTCCAATAGATATTTTCGATACCAAATCGAAAATGCTGAATGTAAAAGATTGATTAAAATATTATTGGACAACCTACATTTATTTCTGTAAACAATAACTTGATCGTATTTTGATATTACTATAACTTAAAAGCCTGGTTCAGTCACAGTTCCGAAAGTAGTTTCCGAAAGTAAGTTCCGATCAACATCTTTACTATTTTAAATTTTAAAACTCTTATTTATTTTGTTCTAAAATAAAGCTTTATGTCTTTCGCCTAATAATCAAAAGTTTCTCTAAGCAACTCCTATTTGTTATTTTGAACACTTACTATAATTTTTCTAATACTATCAATTTTATCAACTTTATATGTATATAAATAGTTGTTTAATAAGTCCCAAGACTAATAACTAAAACACGATTTTTTTCAAAAATCATATTTAATCATCAATATAATCTCTTTTTAGAGTGGTTCAATCATTCCAACTTTTCTATACCATGTTTCTAAAAGGATTTATCGTTTTCTTTAAAATATTCTTTAGTTCCGGCAATAGCCTCCTCATTCGAGCCAAATTTTCTTCCCTGGAAGAATTTGAGAGCAGTAAATTAATTAATTAATTTAATTAGTTAATTAATTAATTATTCATCCAAAAGTTTATGTTCATATATTATTCTTAAACAGAAATATTGTGCAGTTTTGAGAGATATTAATGTTTTTTATGTTATTGAACGTTGCTTTATGTTTGCTCTCAAATACTGGTGCCAAGCAGCGACGGAAGTGTACTATGAGTTTGTATATAAATCACATGTAAATTATTGCATGCTTGTGTCAATCGGTTGAGAGCGGTATTTGAATTCGGATAACAAAGTTACTAATGCTTCGCTTTAGCGACCGAGTTATCATAGGCCTCAAAATATTGATATGAAACTAGAGAATATTTTCATTGATCTTACGATCTTATTATCTATAAAAGATTATAAAAGAGTAAAGTAACTAAATTTTTTCGCGCATATAGTTACTCTCTCCTGTTCTATCTATACAGTTACTCCGCACTTTTCCGTTTAAATAAATAAATAATGATATTACTTGATTTTTCTATTTAATTTATATGATTTTACTTTATGTCTTATATTTATTTTTATTACATTCTTCCAATATATCCACATTTCTAAAATGCAAATAAACAAATTTAAATTGTTCTTTGAACTATAATGAAATATTTATAGTTTATAAAGTATAAAGTATAAATTATATATTTTCTATACGTTCTTAATCATACATTCTTTAATGTTGTTTTACAGGAAAGAGAGCTGTCACAGTGATTTAGTGCGTCGTTTTGCCTGGTTTCTATGAATTCAGGTTTCTCCTTGCGAATGCAATTAAATATGTTCCAGACCTAATCTAACTTGCAACTTCATTTTATTGCTCAATGTACTTTCCAATCTGAATGACTTTATATTTTCACCTCTTTTTTATTAGTACTTTAATAAGCTATTGAAGCCTTCATTTTCTTTAAATTTATTGAAATAGTTTATGTTTGCATACAAATATGTGCCGTTATATTCATCTGTGTTATAAACTGTATCAGATTATTATATAACAAATATATTTCTATTAATATAACATGCAAAATCTTTATTTTGATGATTTTCTGTTTCAACTTGATTTATCTTGAGTTTCTCACATGGGCATATCAAGGGCGCATTTACTATTGGCGGTAAAGTTGCTTTTCCTCTCAGAGGATATATTGATGTCCCGTAGTCTGTCTCTCCCTGTATTTAGTGTTTGATTTATTTAATTATATTAAATCGAATGACTAAGACATTATAAATCAAATTTAATATCAAACAAATCTTGGATATTGAATATATGAAGTACTTGATTTAATTTAATTTTGGATAATTCACTAAGCGACCAGTTTTTTTGCTGATATTCTATTTTCATGACACAAATACTGATTATTTAATTGAATCAGTTAATATCAAATATAAATTATTCTTATAAATTGTTTTTACTAGGATTCAAATGGCATATCGTTTGACGGACACATTTAAATATTAATAATAATTTAATTATTATGAAAAAGTTCAAATTAATTAATTAATAATTTGATTTGTTTATAGATTTTACGTCGAATCATTTTATTACTGTTAGGACCTTGGATAAGTTTTCACTTTTTCTTCAAAAATTGCAGTAGCGGTTCTCCGTATATAGAAAGTGAACAACGTTGAAAAAAAAAAAATAAACAATAGTATATTACCACCCTTGGCTAGGAAGTTAATTTTCAAGTTAATTTTACTTCGAGGCATTATAATTTCTGACCCAGTGCCGTATATAATTTTTCTTGCTCGTCGACCGAAAGTACAAGTGTATCATTCATAGAATATTTTTGCGCAACGACCCACAAGTGATCCCCGGCCAACATTTGCAGAAGCGAGGTAAAGCCGTGGTAGTGCTGTTCGTGTTGGGCATAAAAACAAAAATACATATTACAAAAGAACAGAACAAAAAGTAGTCAGGTAAAAATGCTAAATAACAAATATCGATTAAGTAACAAAAATATAAAATATAACGCGTACAATAATCGAATCTCAAAATCATGAATGATACATACTTTCGCGATCCTCGTCATGTAAAATATGTTTGAACAGATTTTAGTCAATATCATCATTAGAGAAAGAAAAAAATACATCGTTTGCTTTTTTGCGATATAATATTATATATATATATATATATATATATATATATATATATATATATATATATATATTGTGAAAATTTTCAATAATTCATGTCGTCGACACCCACTAACTAGTCATTCTTAATATATATTTTGTTCGTATTTGTAGCTGTCATTCTTGCTGCTTACATCCACGGTACACTTAACATATTTGCTGCATTTACTGACAGATATAATCATAATATCATGTGTACATTATTGTCTGTAAATTAGTTTAGGGTAGGCATACATATTTTTCACGATCTATACCATATTTTAGGGTAATTTTGATTGTCATTTGAATCGATAGCCGTACCACAAAGATCGTACTATCGACTGTGGGAACAAGAAAAGTCATTTTTTATTACTTCTGAAAATGTCTACTTGCAAAGGATTGTTTTGTACTTTTCGAATGTATTCAACATGCTTGTTCCACTTTCCTTTTACAGTTATTGGCAATCTAACGATAAAAATGTCACACTTTGTCAACTCTGGCAAATATAGTAAATGGTTGACGGTTAGAATTTTATTTTTCGTTAAAAAATCTATCACAAGCATAAAACGATGAGACGATGCATTATTGTGCATCAAAAACTTCTATTGTAACAATATTCCGACCTTATAACATGAATACTCGACAGCAAAACTTTCATAATATTAAGATAATACACAACATTGATGTTTGGATATATTGGAACGAAGTGCTTATGAATTGTTTTTTTGAATTGTAGAAACAGATAAACATTCATTTGATTGACTTTTCTTGTCCTATTTTTTTCGAATTTAGCTCATCCGGATAATTTCATTCCCTACTTTGGTCTTTGATTTTGAGTAGATAATATATATAATACCATGTCACCTCACCAGCTATGATAGTATAGAGGAAATTTATCTTTTTTGTTACCTTTTTAAGGATGCCTTTTGAATGTCGGATGCTAAATAATTTTTCATGGTCTTTCAATTTGTGTTGAGTAAACACGCAATGATCTTTCTGAAGTCTAAATTATCAATCAAAATGGTACAATTGCATTTTTTTGGATCTTAAATTATGCTTCGTTTTCATGAACCGCAATTTAGATTTTCATGAACCGCAATTTTTCCTTCGCCGATGAGTTCTCTTAGTCGACTAAGACGATTACTACTGTAAGTTTAATTGATTCGCTTACATACTTAAGATCCATCTTTAATATTTTTTGGTAAAATATTTATCAAGTGTAAAACAAAATTTGATCGAAATTTTATTGAAATCTCATTTTTGACCGACACTATAAAACGAGTATACTGTTCTAAGTGCAGTATCTCGGCTTTTATTTTTCCGATTGTCTTGAAATTTGGACATAGCAGTTTTGACGTAATGGCCTCATAGCTAATAATATCTGTAACATATAGTTCTAACGGAGTGAGACATGTGGAGGTATCTCTATTAATTTTCCAGAGTGTGATAGGTATTCTGCATCTGGAAAGGAAAGGACAGCAGTATAATTTATTGAGAAAATATGCATGCGTAAGTGCTCTTTCACACCGCTACCGTTGCCAGACTGAAATATTAGCAGCAGCTGATAAGGGAAAAAGGGCAGTTTGCGAAGTAGAGAGAGCACGGGGTCAGAGAGATAGATTTTTCTTATGGGTCTGCATATCAGTTTTTAAAATGTTAGATTATTTTCCAGACCGACCGTGTGTGTATATACTCATGCGGAACTTTGAGTATTCGTAAGCATACTATTTATAACTTTTGAAATCGTTATTTATTTTTCTAAAACTAATTTATCTCCTTCAAAATAACCCCCTCCAGATGCAATGCAACTATGGCAACGCTTTTTCCAATTTTCAAAACATTTTTTATACTCATGTTCTGGAATGGCCGTCAGTTTCTTCTTCGATTCAGTTTTTATTTCTTCAATCGAATACAAATCGTGTTCCGGAAGTGGTTTTTTGAGTTTGATGAACAGCCAGAAGTCACACGGTACTAAATCAGGCGAGTACGGTGGTTGCGGACCGATATTGATTGAATTTTTGGCGAAATGTTCACGTAAAATCAATACAGTGTGAGCTGGTGCATTATCGTGATGAAAAAACCAAGAGTTGTCCTTCCATAAATCTGGCCTTTCAAGATGAATAATTTCATGCAAATGACGCATAACACTCAAATAATATTCTTTGTTAACCGTTTGGCCGGTTGGAAGGAATTGATAATACACCACAACACCATAACACACCACGAGAATCGAAGAAAACAGTGAACATAACCTTGACTTTGAACGACTTTAGCATGATTTTTTTGGTTTCCGCTCTTCTTTGACACGATATTCGCTCGATTGATCGGTTGTTTCTGAATTGTAAGTGTAGACCCATGTCTCGACTCTAGTTATTACGCGTTCCATCTTGCCCTGATAGTCTGAAAGAATCGTTTCACAGACCTCCGTGCAACGCTGGTTTACCAAAAGATTGGGTATTTTTTAAATTTTTCAATTCCAAAAATATCAGCAAGCACTTTAGTAGTCAATCGACGATTTTGCAGAACTAATTCTTTGATTTTGTCGACGTCTAGCTCATCATATTCTTGGTCATCTTTGATATGGTTCGATTTCAACGTGTTCTCGACCTTTATTGAACAATTTGCACCAATCAAAAACACTTGCTCTTGATACTGACATCTTACCAAAGGCCTTCTGCAACATTCTGAATGTTTCGGTGGCCAATATTTCATTTCCTATACAAATTTTAATGCTACTTCTTTGTTGAATAATTCCAGAGATAATAAAAACCGAAGAGACAACTGTTCTGTGTTCATAAAAGAAAAACGTAACTATATGAGGATGATTGCCTGAAATTTGACAATTTATGTTTATTAAAATTTATGGCATTAATATGTACCTTTTAAGATAATGATAAATATTATGGCTAACTAAATAATACAAAATTAATCAAATGATACTATCTTTCTTTTTCTTATGCAGTGGTATTGAACATTTAAAGTTAATTTAGAATCTTTTTTAAAAATTAGTTGGTCAGTAGCGTTAAGTTTAAAGTCGTTATTACAGGCCAAGATTTATAATTCGAGGTGTGATTATTAAATAACGAGACTGGTGATATGATTACATTTTATTTTCATATTGTATATACGAGTATTTTTTTATTATTACTTTCAATATATACCTCTTTTTAATCTCTGAATTACTTCATCCGAAATTTCTAGTGTTTGAAACAGTGCTAGGAGTCTTTTTTATCAGATTCTTGAAGATGTGCGCAGTTTTTTCTTTCATAGTTTCAATAGACTTAAATCATATTATTTTGAATACAGACTCAACCTTAGGAAAGAGATAAAAGTCGCACGATGCAAGATTCGGCGAATAAGACGATTAATAAGAATAAGGTGGTCTCTAATAATAGGATATCGTAGTTGGCTAGAAACCTCTCAATGGACCTTGTAGAATGTACCAATTTTTTTTTCTTTCGCTTTTTGATTTTTAACAAATTGGACTCTTCTAGTGTATAGATTGATCTATTTCAAGATCATAGGTAAAAAAGAAAAGTTCGTCACATGTTATTACCCTTTATAATAAGTTAGAATCATTTTCAACAGTGTCAATACAAATATTATTGCAGCTACTTGCTGTTCAAATGTGAGGATTTGAGGTACCAATGTTGTATACAATTTTTGTATTCTTAAATTTTAATTGACAGCATATATTCTTTATCTGTACATATAGATTCAGCGATCACACGAATAAATAAACAACGCCCAGATCAAACAAGATTACCTACTTATGCTGATGGTTTCATCCATTTTTAATGTGGAAGGGTGTCCCGACTGTGAATTACCTTCAACAACTTTCAGTCATCTTGAAAACTCTTCAAATACTCAAATATATGCAAATATGATAAAAATTTATGACTATGTACTTATTTCAATAAATTGTAAGGTTCAATTGTAATTTTTCCAAGTTTCATGTGAAATTTCATAATAATCCGTTAAACTATTGTTACCTTAAACAGTCCTTATACAAACAAAGGCCAAGGCTAGATTGCTTTGTCTACAGATAGCATCACATTAGAATGAGTAGGCTTCAGGCTAAACAGCTGATAGACGCTAACTTTTGGCGTATGATGGTTTCTTCTGTAGCAGTACCAATTTCGTTACTTAATAGCTATGGCTCGAATATTTACGTCTTCATTAAATCATGTAATCTTTACAGAAATAGAAAGTAATCGATACATGCATTCATAAAAGTATATGTTTTATAAATGATTAGCCTAAAAACTAACATTCTAATTTTTTAATTATTCAAATATCTATGATAATTAAGAGAGGTGATCCCATTAGTCAAGCAATTATTTCTCATAACAAATAGTAGAAAAAGAAAAAATTGTATTATTAAAAGTTACATTAATTACTAACAGATTAATTCTGTATTAAATTACAATTAGCAAATAAATTAATGTACGATGGTTTATTCTAGATCATAATATTCAATAACTCTAAAGGTATATTTTTCAGTAAAGAAGCTACATTCAATGAATTTATGTTATAATCCTGCGTATAAATAATATTTTTATTGTACCAGAAAAAGATCAATTTTAATTAATATTACAGTTTGTTCTATTAACTATATTAACTAAAATATCATGAGAATCCAGAAAGTTTAAATATTTGAAAATGAATGAATAATATTATTATTCTGTAGGCCAATTTCTTCTAAATATTCTTTATAACTGTACTTTACAAAAGGAGGATAGGTGTATAGGTTGAAGAGTCAGCTATTATTTATTATCAGATATCATTTATTATTGATACATTTTATTTTAGTCCTTATAGTTCAGATAGAGTGGAGCAAAACACCGGGCATTTGCGATGTGGAAATCAATTTTTTGCTAAAGGAACAATCCAATTTTCCCTTATAACCAAAATTAATTTTCATTTTAATATGATTCATTTTAGTTAAATTAAATATTTAATTTTTTATGGCAATGATTATTAAAAAGGTCAGTTTCACGGCTATTATAATTATATCAGTTTTTGACACAGACTATAAGATTGATAAAATCATGAGTTTGTGTATAAATTACTAATTCCTTTAGATTCCTTTCGATATATCTGATAGTTACATCAATGAGAATGTATATATATATATATATATATATATATATATATATATATATATAGACATTTTATTTATTTATAGGTTGGTTGGCTAAGAGCGTCCGATAAAATGATTATTTCTGTTCACACAAGAACAGTTATACAGAACGATCGGATTATAGTAAAGTACGAACCAATCACAAAACTTAGAAGTAAAGAAGAATCTGAAATTCAGTACCCAAAGGAACGGATGTCAGTTTCTGTTGATGGACTAAATGGTACGTGGCTTCTTATTCTCCGGCAACTTAGAGAAAGTGACAGAGGATGTTACATGTGCCAAGTAAATACCGTTCCAATGATATCACAATTTGGTTGTTTGGATATACTTGGTAATATACTTTTCCTGTAGTGATAACATATATTAAAAGATCTGATTATTTTATTAAAAACATAATTACTGACAAAAGATTTATTTAAAAAATAACACATAATAATTAAGCTTTTTACACCAATATTGGTATTTTACGGGATAGCGTTTTTTATTTTTTTCGATTTTTTTCTAAAACAAAACTCTTTTATATCCAGGAATCAACTTAGCGTTCGCATGCAAAACTCTTAAAGAGTCGTCATTATTATTTTATACAGTTAATGTAGTTTAATATGTTTATTTATACTTATTCTTTTATTTTTCTTGTTGGACTTTTACTGTTGCAGAAAATAAGTTTGAGGTCTGAGAAAATAATGCCATCATCACTGATTGTATTGATTAAACTAAATAATCTTTTTTGTTCCTGTTATATTTCAAGATGAATAATTAAAATATTAAAAAAAACATATATATAGAACCACCTATAACATAAGAACCGAAATAATATGACCATACAAGCCTAGTCGTCTAAATTAATATTCAGGTACTCCTTATAGATTCCATTACAACAGTCACAGGAATAGTTAAAGGACAAAGAAAAAAGAGAGAGAAAAAACTTTTCTTTCCCTCTACGTCTCCCTCTTGTGCCAATTTTTTTTCATGTATGTTGACAACTCTTATACACAACTCATTTGGGGAACCACAAATATTGTTGGGACTCTGTACTAGTTGATATGGGAGTAGGTAGGTAGTGATGGGATGTTTGTAGAAATTAAAATTTGAGATGGTAATTTAGATTAAGCTTTTATTTAAAAATATTTTTATTTAAATAAATAATAAAGCTTTTAAACATTCATTTGATTCGTTTTAACGTTTATATCTTTACACTATTCTTGTAATTAGAAGACTATTATAAAATTAAACTTAAAATTACCCCTTACATAGTAAATGCTTTTATACTTTACGAGCGAGGTTACAGGATATCAAATTACTCTGAGCAAATCTATGACCTGCTGTGGCCCCTCACCCCGTGGTATCGGACCGCTCAGTATTGGGTTATTTACACTGCCGAAGTATGCTCCACAATCTCTAGTGGATCTGCCGCCTCAAGTACAGCCGTATTAGTTGCTTTTTCATTTGTTTTGTCGCGCCTAAAAGTCACAAATGATAATAATTTTAAATAAGAACAAAGCAAATGACATTGCATCAGTAGTGAACACTAGTACTTATATTTATGGCAGTTATGTAATTTCACGAACATAATAGTTTTCATTATATATTGTGTGTGAAAGAAGTGCTGAGAGAACTTACATGCGATTTCTCGGAGAAAGACAGTCCTGCATTAGATATTTGATGATAATGTTTAAATATATGAAGTTTAATATATAAACGTTAACTGTTTAATTACATTAAGCAAAGACAAGAAATGAGAGATTTTGAAAGGTATAAAATCAATAAATATTTTGTATTCTGTAGAAATTAAAGGTAGAGAATGTCGATAAAAGAAGGACACAAAAATCGACATAAATCGCGAGAAACTTTTCTTTCAAGATCACAATATTATGCACAAATAAGTCATATATTTTATCCGTGCCGTGAAGGAAAGACCAATGATTTTGCTATGAAATAGTTTCTATATAGTTTGAGAAAGTAGGTGGCTGAATATTTGTTTCTGAGAAAATCATGAGGTTTTTAAAAAAGGTTATAAAGTTATGCTTCTTAAGTAATTATCTCTATTGTGACGGGAAGTTTGGACATATTCCTTCAATGAAGCCTTTTTACTGGCTTATAATAAGATGGCGTATGCTAGCTTTAGAAATATGTCAAGAATTTCAAAATCACAGGATGTATCTTGGTTTGCAACTTCGGGCCCATTGAGCATCTGACTGAGCATAGAGTTTGAACTATAATAAGCGCGACTCGAGATTAAATTGACATTCCTTATGAGGAGAAAGCGGAGTCTCTAAAACTGCGCGGTAAGAGCGCTCGTATTATTATTCTCGTCAATCTCTGTTAAGGTTTGTATTCTTGTACATCTACTTCATTTTTTCATTATATAGAATTCAGATTTACTTTAAATTTGAGTTTTTTAAATTTTAATCGTCCCAATCTTATTCATACTGCATTTTTCATAAAATTTTCGAAATTTAGTCGAAATTTTATTTTGATTATTTAATATAAATAACTGCTCTTGCTTGGCAATTAGCATCACATTTTGTATAACAATTTTTACTCTTACCTCTGTATGTAGTGATTATAAAAGACAGAAAGTTTTTTTTACGTCAGAGCAATATGTTTGTGAGTATAATAAAATAACAAAAAAACAGAAAGGAATATCAAATATTATTAATGTATTTATTTAATAAATGTATGCCATAAAGAAACTGCACTCGGTAAATAAAGGAAAATGTTCAAATAAATAATAAAAAGATCAAATCAGAAATTTATTTTAGATTTAATCATTAAATAACTGATTAAAACATTAATGTCATTCAGAAGAACAATTGCTTTTTTCAAGACATAATCTTAAGTCTAAGATCGGTTTCCCAATTAATCTTATTTAATATGAAAGGTTGGAGCACATTTGCGCGATTCACCGAACTTAAGTATCAATACTCACGTTTCTTTCTTTACGTACAGTTCTCTCCTTACTTAAAATTAGTACACACATAAAATTAAAAAAAGATGAATTTATTAAAGCAATAAATTTAGCTTTCAATTATACAATTTTTTCTTTTCAAAATAATTTTTATGCACGAAGGTATGGTTATATAATGGGATCACTTCTATCAGTGGTCCTTGCTAATTTTGTAATGAAAAAATTAGAAAATATTGAGTTAAACAGGTTAAATTTTGATCAATTATCTATAAAAGATATGTTGATGACATCTTTATAATTGTACCGAAAAGCTATGTAGACAAAATGGTGTACGTATACTTTTAATTATAACCATGATAGAATTAATTTTAGAAAAGAAATAGAATTAAACAATAAATTCATTTTTTTGCATGTCAGTGTTATTAGAGTTAGTAATAATAGAGTAAAATTAAATTGGTACAGAAAACGTAAATTGTCAAGTAGGCTATTAAATTTTAACTAACATCATCTGTTTTGACAATTACAAAAAAAAGAAATGAGTTCGTACTTACGTCGGGGGAATGCGTGTTCGGGTATGATTAATAAAAGGTCTAGGAATCACCTTTATTATTACTTAATATATTTATTTAATACTAATGGCATAAAAAACATTCACTTGGTGAGTGGAGGAAAAAGCCCAAATAAGCAGTAAACAATGTTCAAATTAGAAGCTTAAAGTCTATTAGTAACGTCAAACAATCAACACGCATGTACTCGAGTACTGCTAAATCTTGAGCGCTCTTACCACGTAATTCCATACAACATACGGAGTACTCCTACGCAAGGGTTGAGCGGCCGTTAGCACTAGCGCTCACGTTGCTCGCAGAGGAACCTTCGGGGAAGAGATGCTCCGCGTTTACCTCCTACTCTGCGCTGCGGCCCCGACGTCTTGGGCACGGTTTTCTCCTAACCGCAACGGCAGCCAACGGGCATAAATGCTGCCGGGAGCACTCTCGGATATTCGTGTCGAACGAATATCCACAAGGGCAATGTCCCTCGTCCCGTTGATGCGCCAATCTACACACTAAAAACTCCTACACACAATCTACACGCAATCCACCCATATAAAACACAAAGTCACGCACAACACATTCCAAAACACTCTACACGCGGATATAAATTATAAACTAAAATATACACTTAGAAAACTACAACGACTACCAACGAGGAGTGAAATCTAATCGAACGATTCGGCTGAAGGTCGAAAGCGAAGTGACAGTTTTTGTTTATACTTGACATTTCGGAGAAGCGAAGCGACGAGAGAGGGGAGTAGTACACCTGGGCTTCAGACAGGGTTCATCCTCAGGAAACCTCTCTCCCACGCTATAAACCAATTTTAAACAGAGCGTCCCTTTACGGAAAAGTCGGCGATTGCACATGCCCAACATCGGGGCGCCCGTTCACAGCACAAAAGGTTTATATCGGTCATATTGGTAAAATTGTTCGCTCTACCGTCCAAAACTATTAATGAGCCAATAGATTCATTGAAGCAGGAAAGAGAGAGCACGAGAGAGAGAGAGAGAGAAAGAGAGAGAAAGAGAGACAGCGAAAGAGCGAAACAGGTAGAGAGAGCCAGAGGGGAGGTGGAAAGGGGAGGGGTAACGAGCCTGCCTGATCCCTCGCAGATGCATGCTCGTTGCCGATGCGCTGCAGCTGTTCGCGTAGCCTGAACATCATCAATTCGGAAATAAGGTAGGTACTATAAAGGGGTTATCGACAGAACAATCAAATTGTCACACAAAGATTTGAGAAAAGATTATTTTAAATTAGTTAAAGAGTTATTCATTAATAAGGATTACCCAGTAGACAAAATGATTGCAGAGAGAGAGAGAGAGAGAGAGAGAGAGAGAGAGAGAGAGAGAGAGAGAGAGAGAGAGAGAGGGAGGGAGAGAGAGAGAGAGAGAGAGAGTAAATGAGATTTACAATAATACTAGAAAATATAATATAAAAGACAAAAACGATGGTAATAAATCGTAGTTATACCACATGTAAAAGGTTTGTCCGAAAGTAGTAGAAGTACTTTAGAAGAAATAATAATAATATAAGAAGCCTATTTAATAGATTTAAAGATAAGTATGATAACTGTTTGAATACAGGAGTGGTATTCAATATAAATTGTAAAGACTCTGACAAATATTACATCGGACAAACGGGTAGATATCTAAAACCAAGAATCTATGCGCATCAGTATAGATTACGAAGTATGAATGGCATATCTGGGCTAAAGGAACAAAATATAGATTTGTTACGTTCTTTCGATCTTGAAAAAATATATATATATATATATATATATATATATATATATTTCAGAACAAGGTATTAAAAGTAGATGTAAAAGAAGAACTATTAAACTTATTCATATTGTGAAAAATTGCAATAATGTAAATTTTGTATTGAAGTCAAGTAAACTGGACAATACTCATTATTCTTTATAAATATAAAAATTATGTTTTGCATTTAAGTTGGGAGGCTGGGGGTTCTATAAATATTATAAAAATTAATTTGGAGCTAGGATGGGGTATATGTATAGTAGCATGCTGTGTTTTTTATTTTAGTTGAGTCCTTGAAGATGAACCGTAACGGTTCGAAACATCTGACAGCAATGGAGAATTTAAATTTAAGATGGTGGGGTCAGTCAGGTCGTCTTTGACTAAAATAGAATATAGTTTATTATTTTTATTAGGTTTATTTTATTTTATTATTATTATTACTTGTATTATTTTTAATTTTTAATGTAATTTATTGTTAGTAATCATTTCTATTTCAGATTCATCGGGGGTGATCAAAAACAAGGACAGTCTAACTGTCATTATTTTAATATAATATATTATAATATAAAGACCGTACGACAGAAAAAATTATTTATTAATTGAACTGTTTTTCAAAGTAAGTTTTTCAATAAATCAAACCTATAGCTTATTGCTTGATCTTGCATGAATGCATTGTACAGTATAATTACATTAATGGAAATGTAAAGGACGCTATTTAAATAGCAATTTTTCATTATTTCAAATATGGAGTATGTTGCAGAGATGAATAATTTTAATAAATACCAGGTGACTATATTTTGAAAGAAAATTATTTCTTTTCTTTCTGAGATTTTTCTTCTCGTTTGTATATTCAATGATCCTTTTTCACGAAAATAGTCTGACGAATAAATATTTTCTAAAGAAATAAATATTCAGACGTAAAAAATAATTCCTACAAATATAATTATCATGGAATAGTTTGGAAGACTGATGTGTTTCAGTACAATACGATTTCCTTCTCCGGGATAATTTTTGTCATTCACCTAGGATTTTTATCTTGAATGAATTCTCACAAGAAAGCCTGACAATACTTAAACTTCCTTTGAACTCACTTACACATAAACTGTGAAAGTTTTATACTTAAAATAATTAAAAACCAAGTCTGTAAAATCTATTTTTATCCAATTGGGATCTAACATAGAATATAGTTTATTATTTTCATTATTAATAGTTTTATCATTTTTAATTTTCAATATAATTTATTTTTAGTAGTATGAGTTCTTGCACAATATGAGATTCTTTGGGGTTGATCGTAAACAAGGACAGTCTGACTGTAATATATGTAATTCCGATACAAATATTTATTAATAAAATGTTATACAATTTCGGATTGCAGTTTTTACGAGCTGATTTTTCCAAAAATGTCTATCGAATTGGTAGTGGGTGGATTGATAAGTTTTCGGCCTGACCAAGAAAAACAACGTTTTTAAGAATTTTTTTATTTCTCAAAATAATTTCCTCCAAGGCTGATACATTTCTCATAGCGGTAATCTGGTCTAGTAATGCCATCTCTATAGACTGATTTGTCAAGCTCCTCAAAATACCCATTTACAGCGTCGATTACTTCTTCATTGTCCGCAAATCTCTTACCGCCAAGCCATTTTTTGAAGTTAGAAAACAGATAATAGTCACTCGGGGCTAGGTCTGGAGAGTAGGAAGGGTGCGGTATCAATTCAAACTTCAGATTGTTGATTTTAGTCATCGCAACGATTAACGTGTGCGCTGGTGCGTTATATTATATTATAAAACAAAATTTTTTTTTCGCCAGATGAGGTCGTTTAATTTTCACGTCGTGGCTCAAACGTAGCAATAAGTCTGCGTAGTATTGACCAGTGATAGTTTTACCGTTTTCAAGGTAATAGATGTATATAATACCTCTTGCATCCCAAAAAACAGTAGCCATAACCTTGTTCGCCGAAAAAATTGTTTTTGCCTTCTTTGGAGTTGGTTCCCCTGGTTCAATCTACTGTTTAGACTGTTGTTTGGTTTCAGGAATTTAGTGGTGGACCTAAGATTCATCAACGGTTACGAATTGACACAAGAATTCGCTTGGATTACGCTTATACAACACCAAATTGGCGGCAGAAATGTTCTTTCGAATCAATTTTTGATCGACTGTTAACAAACGCGGCACCCATCTTGCACAGAGTTTTTCTATATACAAATGTTGGTGCAAAATATTTTGTACACGTTCATATGATATCGTATAGGTCTCAGATATCTCACACACTTTTAATCTGCGGTCTTTCAGCACTATTTGATGCATTTTTTCGATCATATCTGGAGTTGTGACCTCAATGGTGTGTCCTGAGCGTGGCTCATCAGAGGTGCTCACACGACCCTTTTTAAACTCGGAAACCCACTGCTTAACGGTTGAATATGATGGGGAGGATGCCCCATGTGTTGAGTCCATCTCTTCTTTAATTTCCTTGGGCGTGATAATTTTACCCTTTTCAAGGTAATCAATGTATATAATACCTTTTGCATTCCAAAAAACACATAACCTTGTTCGCCGAAAAAATTGTTTTTGCCTTCTTTAGAGTTGGTTCCCCTGGTCTAATCCAGGGGAACCAACTCTAGACTGTTGTTTGATCCATCTCATCTTTAATTTCCTTCCGCGTTAACCCTTTCAAATAAAAGTATTTGATGACAGTATGATTTTCCAGCTTTTTTATTTTTATGAAAAACATAGAGGCGTCTTGTTCAGCGTGCTCTTAAACCTAAACTAACATGGCGATCGGACTGAAACTATAGCTACAAGCTACCTAAGGATGGTACTATAGAACGCCACCTCAAGGTAGGCCTAGTGGCACCATCTCTTAGTCAGGCCGGAAACTTATCAATCCACCCTCGTATATTCGCTGTAAGAGTTGGTCCAATATGAAGAACGATTTTATAAGCGTATCTTATAATTAATGTCTTAAACTCGATATATGTGGCAGCACATGTCGAGGAAAGAAAATAATTCTCGAATGACTTAATCGTCCATGAGAGAAATTTGTCGATGTTGTACATTGCTTAATCTGTGGAATCACTCAAGAGTGAAAATATATTCATAGAAATATATCTCAATTATTTAATTTAATTCCAGATAACAAAATAGCGCACCAAATATTATTTTATTTGTTATATGTGACAGTATGCGTGGATCTTTTCTATCAAGCGGTAAATTTGCTAACTTCTTGCCCGTAGGAGCCTGTCGCTTTCATTTAAAATCCGCTTCAGCTCATTTAATGAGCTTTGTTTTGGGACATCCTTACCAGTATTTAATAACCTGCAGAACTTGTAGTAAATGCATGTTCTTGCGTTATAATTTTGGCTCGTATCTTGAAAAGTTTCGATGCTACAAGAAAGAATAGAACTGTACCTAAATTATATTTCATTTTGCGTAACTTGTATAAAGACGCAATTTTCTACTAACTTCTTCGGGTAGCAGGAATATTTAATAGACCAATTCAAAACGCGAAGAGAAGGAGTAATCGAAGAGGAAGGTCATCGAGGAGGCCGACGAAGAGATAGAGAGAGATCGCGAGAGAGAGAACGAAAGAGAGAGAGAGAGAGAGAGAGAGAGAGAGAGAGAGAGAGAGAGAGAAAAGAGTGACCATCATGAGGGGACCCTTTCGTGAGAGCCAAGTGTGCGCCTTTTTCTTCGACACCAGTGTGGTCTACGACCTCTGTCACTATTTATGTCTTTGTATTTTCGGGGGTGCGAGGGTCCTTCACGTATCCTCGTGTATGTATAAGCGTGGTACCTTCGGGTTTCTTTTGCGGTGTCGGGCCAGGCATGTCTATCATCGCGTAAGTTGCCGGGTAGTGCGGGTCAGCCATGCCGCGTCGGCTCGTTGCATATCGGTAGAATTGTGTTTCTACAAGAAAGGGCGGAGGGGAGCGGCGCGAGGAATTAACGCGACGGCTAGTAGAGAGCGTGGATATAGCGAGTTGGATGAACAATAATAAATAGGTTGTGAATTCTTCTTTCCAATTTACGCGTGTTTCCTATCATAGTGTTCATTATCGTGGGGAGTTTATTCACCAACGTCACAACAGAGCCCTACGTGGGATGATCATCAGGAATCGCGTTAAATAATTTATGTAGGAAATTGATTTATGAGGCACGTGCAGATGTGTACTGTATGTATGTGGAATATCGCGTTAGAGAGAGAAAATTATACTATTTTATATTATTTATATAAAAAACAGATTATATAATAGAAAAAAAAACAAGAAAAAAAAGATTTTTTTCTTTTTTTGTATAGACATGCATAGATAAATATGCGCTGCATCTAGTAAATGTAAATATGTGAATGTCACCTACGTGTTTGAGAGTATCAAGAAAATTTGCTAAATTTTTGCGGGGAGAAGAAAGTCAAGAAAAACCACAAGTAACGACAAGGAAAACCATTTCGCTTCATGTAAAGGGTTCTGGGTTCATTCGGTTCATGTGAGAATAATGAATAATATTGCGAATTCCAGAAAAGTTTGCAATACTCAAAAAAAAAATAAGAAAAAAAATTGCAATAATCAAAACGACTAGCGATTGCAGCTGCTTCATATTTTTTCTTCGTCTGCAAGTCGAGAAACACATATCCTGGTTTCTCCAATCGATTAGAAGTTTTTACCGTATATCCCATGTACATTGAAATGAGCTTATCTTTGTCAATGAAGTTTAACAGTTAGATTTTTAATTTATCTCTGTTATTTTTATGTTATATCCTTCATATTTAGTATTATTATCTACGGTAATAATTTCATGAATTCTAACATTCAGGGCCGATCTTGATATTAGCAGAATAAGTTCATGCTTCATATTAACTACAATTTTTTTGTAATCTTCTGCGAAGCATAAACCATACTCAGAGGAATACCAACGTCAAAGTTTCTGTGTACTACTCTGTAAGACTTTATTTATAACATTTGGAATCTTAATTTATTTTTCTATCTCTAATTCATCTCCATCAAAATACACCCTTCCCCCTGATACAATGCAACTATGCCAACACATTTTCCAATTTTCAAAACATTTTTTATACTCATGTTCTGGAATGGCCGTCAGTTCCTTCTTCGATTCAGCTTTTATTTCTTCAATAGAATCCAAATCGTGTTCCAGGGTGGTTTTTTGAGTTTGATGAACAGCCAGAAGTCACACGGTGCTAAATCACACGAGTATAGTGGTTGCGGACCGATATTAATTGAATTTTTGGCGAAATGTTCACATAAAATCAATACAGTGTGAGCTGGTGCATTATCGTGATGGAAAAACCATGAGTTGTCCTTTCATAAATCTGGCCTTTCGAGATGAATGGTTTCACGCAAATCACGCATAATACTCAAATAATATTCTTTGTTAACTGTTTGGCTGGTTGGAAGGAATTCATAATGCAGAACACCAGCATAATCGAAGAAAACAATAAGCATAATCTTGATTTTTGAGCGACCTTGGCGCGACCTTTTCGGTCTCCGCTCTCCTTAGACACGATATTTTCTCGATTGATCGGTTTTTTTTGGATCGTAAGTGTAAGCCCGTTTATCATACCCAGTTATTATGAGCTCCATTTTGTGCTAATAGACTGAAAACATCGTTTCACAGATCTCCGTGCGACGCTGTTTTTTTTAAAAAAATTGAGTGATTTTGTCGCCAGTCAAGATTTCATTCGTTTCAGGGACAAAATATATATGTCAAAATAGTGTTGACTTGCCCATTTGAAATTCCATCAATATAAGCCAGCGCTCTAGTAGTCGATCAATATCAATTACAAAACCAATTCTTTGATTTTGTCGACGTGTAACTCATCAGTAGATGGTCTTGGTCGTCTTTGATGTGGTTTATCTTCATCCTTTTATAGGTCCCCCACCTTCTTAATTTACTCCAATTTATTTGACTCTAACATTAAATTTACATTATTGTGATTCTTCAAAATAGGAATATTTTCAAGAGTTTCGCTTTTATATTTATTTTTAATACCTGGTTCTAAAATATTTACATTTTCAAAATCGACAGAATATAACAAGTTTAAATTTCTTTTAGTCCGAATATACCATTCATACATCGTTAACTATACTGATGTTCATATATTCTTTGTTTTTCGTATCTTCCCGTTTGCCCAATATACTATTTGTCACAATCTTTACAATTTATTTTATATACCACTTCTATTAATCTTATATTTAATTCTTAATTTCTAATATAATTTATTGTAGTAATAAGTTTTATTTCAGATTCTTCGGGGTGAATATAATCAAGGACAGTCTAACTGTCATTATTTTAGCTAATATATTATATTGAGACTGTAAGACAGATAAAAATATTTATTAATTGACTTTTTTGTGCTATTGTTTTTTTGAGGAAATTTTTCAATTTTTTCAAAACTTTTTTGAGGAATAGTCAAAGTATTGGATGATTTAGTGACTTTGCATAAACCTAGATACTTTCAATACCAAGATAGTTTGGTCGTGTGATTAATGCCAATAAGTTTTTTGTTTTTTCACGCTTTATCACGCTTTACCACGCGAATATCAGCAAGTGTTCCAGTAGTCAATCGATGATTTTACAGAACCAATTCTGTGATTTTGTCAACGTGTAGCTCATCAGTAGATATTCTTGGTCGTCTTTGATGTGGTTCGATTTCAACGCGTTCTCGACCTTCTTTGAACAATTTATGCCAATCAAAAATACTTGCTCTTGACATTGACATCTCACCAAAGGTCTTTTGCAACATTGTGAACGTTTCGGTAGTCGATATTTCATTTCGAGCACAAAATTGAATGCTGCTTCTTTGTTGAATAATTTCAGACATTATCAAAACCGCAGAGACAACTTTTCTTTGTTCACAAAACATAAGCGTAACTATACGACAAATAAATATAATTGTGTGAAATTTGGCACAGATAACTTTACAGTACTAACAACTTAAAAATAACAACATACAAATGATGACAAATACCATTGTTTTGATAAATATATATTTAGATGGCGCATTTGCATCAGTTTTTCGTAATTTTCCGTAGATATGGAAAGAACTACATGATGGTCGAGGACACAAATCTTGGCGTTGGATAGAAATATGATTTATGATAAGTTTAGTATTGTGTATGATTGAAGTAACTTGATTGGCCAATTAACTCATCAAGTGCGACACGAGAGTGAATTTTTAGAATTTCGTTCATTTTTAAGAAAGCAGAAGAAAATTATTCAGATAATTTTTTTCCGCTAACTTTTAGACCCAGACTTTGGAGGAACTGAATGTTCTTCCATGTTAAAAGCTTCAAATTCTTCAATCAACTAATTGTTCATTGCTGTAATAGAGTACTTATATGCATGCTATAATTGTAACCAATTCCCATTATATAATAATAAATGATTTGTAATAAAGTATACAGTGACTTCCTCTTCTCGAAAATTAACTAAATTTCCATCCTAACCTTCAAGTCGAACTTGAATATTATCTGTACACTTAACATTAATTGGTAGATATATAATATTTGATAGAATTTCTATGATTTGATATCCTGGAGGAACGCTTCGAAAGAATTCATGAATAGTAGAAGCCATTTGGTTCTTAATGAAGGCTCCTGCAGTAATGTTATCCTCGACACTGAGTGCGTTGATTTTCAATATTTTCACAATAAATCAGAACTACGTTCTGCACTTGATTTTCCTTCTAAATGTATTATTATTAACTATCAAGAAAAATTCAATTCCTTTAGATTTGAATATGTTTAATAAAGAGTTCCAGATTACAAGTTCGACTAAACCTAAAACTTAATTTTTATTCTTTAGTAATTCAATGGAAGGAAAGTAATGGACTTCTAAAATGGAAGATTTTGCTGAAAGAGTCAAAGTGAAACTATCATCTTACTTTAAATGTACTTTTGTCGATTGTTTATATACAAATTAATAAATATTTTTTCATTGGTCTTATAATCCAATCCAACCAATCGAAAACAGAACGTAACAATATCAATACATATATACATTAATATTAATACATCAATATACAAAAATAATAAAAATAAAAATTACATTAAAAATTATAATGACAGTCAGACTGTCCTTGTATATAGTCACCCGCATAGACGAATCTGAAAATAAAATATTAGCTGAAAAAATTTTTGTTAGTAAAGTGCAATCTGACTGTCCCCAACACTCTTACCTAATTAAAGATCAGTCCAACGTTTCCAGCTCGCTACGGCTCCTTTATCATTCCTTATTAAATTGATTGGTTTTGAACAATTTGCGTAGAGGAGGAATTTAGATATAATTTACTAAATTTGGTAGTGGGGATAAGGTATATATAGATTAGAATATAAGATTTAGTTTAGTCCTTGATGAGGAGTCGTAGTGACCTCGAAACGTTGGACTGGATCTTCAATTAGGTAAGGGTGTTAGAGAGAGTCATATTGCACTTTACTAACAAAATTTTTTCAGCTAATTTTTTATTTACAGATTAGTCTTCGGGGGTTACTGTATACAAGGACAGTCTGACTGTCATTATAATTTTTAATTTAATTTTTATTTTTATTATTTTTGTGTATTGATATATTAATGTTAATATAGATATGTATTGATATTATTACGTATTGTTTGCGATTGATTTGATTGGACTGTAAGACCAATGAAAAAATATTTATTAATTTGAAACTATCATTTAAAGCAGATAAAGCAACAGTGATCAAATTTAATCAGATAAATCCTCTTTATAGACTTTCGGATATGAATCGAAGACAAAGATGGCCGCAAATAAACGAGTTGAAATTCTGATATAAATTGGATATTTGTATTTCACTTCTTTCACATTAATATATTTCATAAGATCTGTCGAACGTTTGAGGTCACTAAAGCTGCGAAAGTAAATGGCGTCAGATTTTCTCATTCGATAACTGACACCATGAGTCCCTTTATTTTATAAAAAACCGAAATTATTAATGGCAAATTCGCTGTGCCATAATCCATTAAGAGAAAGGCTATTTCTCATGAACATACTTTTCTACAAAAATAAGGAATTTAGAATATATGTGCATATTTTCTAAGATCATAGTTTGTAAGTGAACGATATGATAAAATTAAATTGAAGTTTTTTTCTTTTAATTAGATCATAACCGACGTGTGATTTGAGAAATAATACCATTTCACGTTTATGCGGGTTAAAATACATAAAGATATCACCTAATGCAATAGCTTCCATCGTCTTATTATGTTGTTTAGTTTCTTGATAATATTTCTGTGCAGCATTAGCATCATTTACTGTTTTAGCTATTCGAGCAGCACCTCCCGCTAGAGTACTAGTTGCATTTAGTCCTGCGTACAGTAGAATAAGAAAAGGACGAGCTATTCGAATTTCAGATGAAAGGGGTATAACGCGTGAAAAAAGAACTTTCTTCTTACGACTATTATTCTTAAGTGCTTGAGAAGCGCCTTTTCTTGACTTTCTACGACTTTGCACGACTTTTTACCCGATTGGAATAATTTTGGCTGTTGTCACCAATTTGTTGAATTTCAGTTTCCACCTTTAATTTCATAACACTTACAACCGCTAGAGCTCACAATTTCTCATTAAGTCCAAAGTCCTTGGCTTCAACCCATTACCAAATTTTATTGGTAAGCCTTACGTTAGCTTCCTTATGGTTACTATTTTTATTAGAATACTCAATCTCATGTTCTTTACATGCCTGATTTAGTGGATTCATTTCGAAATTAATTTATTTAATGGGTTCGTCAATTTAGTTCTGGGGCTATAGTATTGATATCTAGAAAGATGCATTTCGATAATTATTGATTACTCTATGGAACAATCCACGTCTTTCCTTTTTTATATAATTACAAGGTTCATCTTTAACAGTCAATGTAGAACTGATGATCAAAAAGAGAAAATCTAAATTTATATAATACGTCAGTCAATGTTAAACTAGAGTTTATCATGCCAATATGGATTTTACTGAGCAGAACGTAACACTGCCCGTCCCAAACTTTGATTTTGCAAAAGAAACAAGAAGGAAGCGATCAAATAGTTACTACCAGAGAGTATACGAGCACTACATTGTTAACCATCTAACTGTAGAATAGCAAACAGTATTTAGCTTTAATTTCACATCTGAATAGGCTTACATTCGAAAATATATAAGTTTACTCAAAATCATTAAATCAGCCAAAGTATCAATTAGAAACAATCGAAGTAATTACTTATTTCCCGTTTAGTGGAGTAGAATTTGTTACATTTCTCGATAAAGAATTACCAAATACAATTATGATTTTTAATGATGTGGCATGTGAGTAATAGAATTGCGTCAGAGCAGTTTTCTCTATGGAGAGAAATAAAAGTGTAGACTGTTTTACCTATATCAGTCGTATGTTCGTATACCAAAACATCCTATGAGGGACAATATTAATATATCAGTAATTTATCGGTAAGATGGAATAAAATTTATTTATGAAGATCATGTAAACACAGATCTAACATTCAATAAGTTTCGTAATCTTTGCTCTGAATGTTGGAGAAATGATAAATATGGATTCTTTGTTATTGATAAAGATAAAGCGATATTGATAGGAGATATATAAATAGATTCGATTGTTTTGCAAGAAAATTAAAGTTAGAAGGCTTAAGCATTCAGTATGATTTTAAACAGCATATCGTCTGCATGTCAGCTCTTAAGAAAGAAAATAATATCCCAAGCTATTCCTTAAAAGTTCGTAAGGCTATTAAAAGAAAATATTTTAGTGAAACAAGAGAGAGAGAGTAAAAGTAAAATTCGCTAAGAACCTATGCATTTAAAACTTACATCACAAACATTTATATGCGTTGTTATGAGCTATTAGGGTAACTCGACCTTTCATGAGTGACGAATTACCGATTTCTTTTAAAATAAAATGTGTCTCAGCTTCCGACATCTGCGGCAAACAGTCGACCATTGAAAAGTTAATTCTTCAAGATTTATAAGTTTCATTGGTTTTGAATTTTTCTAAAGATGATCAATCGGCTCGTCAATTGATTTTAGTTCATGTAAAAACCATTGGTAACTATTGGCCTCTACTATTCGACCTATATTATTTATATGCGGATAAATTCTCATCAAAGCTACATTTCAGATAATAGCTTAAACTGTACTCATAAAGTTCGGCGCTAAAATACCAATCGTTTACGTCCACATTCGTCTGCCGGGGTACCGTATCCCTCATCTTTAGTTAATGAAGCATGATGGGGGGTGCGGCTAAAATACAGCAATGGTCTCTCAGGATAGGATTAAACGAGCTTTTGGCCTAAAGGACTTGGTGCGCCCGGGAGTTAGCAATGCTGGAAGTGAGAAATTGGCGCTTACTTCCTAATTATCGCAAACCCGTTACAAGTGGTTCAGCGACCACAGACAATCAAATCCTTGGAACGTTCTGCTTTAATGGGCCGGGGGCCTGGCTTTACCGCCCGGCTGAGAGAAGGATCTACTCTATAAAACCCCCCCTAATCCTAAATTGTATGGCAGTTGCGATAGGGGATGCATGGCTCCAGGGTAGAAGAAGGGAGCCGCTACAACTGCCAGAGGAATTTTATACTGCCCGTTTTAATAAATCTTTGTCCATCGAACAGGATGCTGCAAAGTGACCTCAGTAGGTGGACGTATAACTAATATGAACAAACCAAATAAAAAGAGTCTAGGAAGCCCACTAGGGCTAGAACTATAGAGAGGAAGCTACCTAAACATGAAGTAGGAAATAAGAAGACGCCGCAGGTGAGGCTAAAGCAACAACCACCACCCAAGCGGCAAGCAAAAGCAGACTTAACAATGCTGACAAGTCAGTCAGCCCCTCCTCAGGGCCGACAAAGCAAAGAAATCTTCAGAAAGAACGGAAACAGAGGCCAGTTACATTACAAAGGTGGGGCAAACAGTAGAGGTAAGAACAGCCCCACTTGTGCAAGAGACTATCCCTGGTAATAATACTAGGGACGGCCTAGAGGTCCCAGCCCAGGCTGCGGACCATTTTGAAACCATTAAGGCAGCCCTCAAATCAACAGAGGACACAGGAATGAGGAAGGAGGGGCTGAAAGGCCTGCAAGAGTTAATGGTGGTCATCTCAGAGATGGCCATCAGATGTTCTCGAGCAGAGGCCAGGTCGGACGCCCTGCAAGAGCTTGCCGCAAAACAAAAGGAACCGCAGACTTATGCATCTGCGGTATCCAATGTACAGAAAAAACAGGCAGAACGCAGGTTGGTCGCTCCAAAGGCCAATCGGACCCCCTCCAAAGGTGGTCTTTCTGAAGCCGAGGAATGAGGAAATGATATCCTCAATTGGAAAAGCAAAATAAGTCTTGCAAAAAACATTCAACCCGAGGAAGGCCAAGATTCAAATAAGGAACCTCAGAAAAACAATGCGAGGCCTCCTTCTGGAAACTGTAACTGAGGCGGGGCTGGAAACATTAAAAGCTTCAAAAAATATCAGGGAACTTTTTGAAATTGAGGCCCCAACAAGAGGAAAGCCAAGGCTCATAGTCTGCGACGAGCTCAGGTACATGTCGGCAGACGAAATGACCTTGGCAATATATGAACAGAATGATGAACTGGCCTCAACAAGTGAAGAATTCTCTGAACTCTTCAAGCCCCGCTTCAGAATGGGCAAAAGGAGCGATACGACCTCAAATTGGGTGGTGGAGGTATCCCCTGAAATCAGGGAAAAACTGTTACAACGTAAGAGGGTCTACGTTCAGTGGATCTCTTGCCGAGTACAAGATTACCTGCGCGTCACAAGATGCTACAAGTGCCTAGGATATGAGCATGTAGCAAAACACTATTAATCAGAACAATGCTGCTCTCACTGCAGTCTAGAGGGACATGGCAGCAAAGAATGTACGAAAAAAAATTCAGCACCAAAGTGTGTGAACTGCAGAAAGGCCAAAAGACCAAGCAATCATGTCTCAATGGACAACAAATGTCCTGCGTACAAAGCTGCCATGGGAAGATTAGCGAAATCTACGGATTATGGACAGTAAAGCACGAAAGAGTCATAGTGGACCTGTTCTACGCTTTGCGCAGCTAAACACCAGAAGACCGCGCAGGGTCACTCTAAAAATAAGTTCAAAATGTGTGGAAAGAGGAGTAGACATCCTGCTTCTCCAGGATCCATATCAGCACAGTAACCAAATAGAGAAGTTCGCCCTGCGCACAAGAATGGTATATGCGAAAGAGCATATCCCCTGGACGGCGATAGCAGTCCTCAATCCTGAAGTGACAGTGCTAAAACTAATGCACCTCACCAGCTCACACTTTGGGGTGGTGTCGGTGAGGATCCGTAATTTAACGATGTATGTGATCAGTAGATATTACCAGCTGAGCCTGGAAATAGGGATGCATCTTATACAACTAAATAAGGTACTATTCGCAGTTCAGGGGAGTATGATGCTTATTGCTGTCGATTCGAATGCCATGTGGAGACCAGATCGCACCGGCCACCAAGGGAAGGAACTTGAGAATGTTATAGACCAGTGGAAGCTCAGGGTCACCAATGTTCCAGATAATATCGCTACCGTCTTCAACGAAGTTGGTGAAGGAAATGTTGAAGTAATTCCTGTCTCTATGAATCTCGAAACACTCATTACAGAATGGGCTGTCAGAGAGCATTGGATCTCGAGTGATCACAGAACGATCACGTTCCACTTAAATGGAGCAGGTACACATGCAAGCACAGGTGTTACAAATCTGGGGCTCAAACTAAAGCGATACTCCAAACATAAGGTGAACTGGGATGCTTTCTTCGGCGAACATTTAAAAATCGGTTGCCACTTGAAAGCAATACAATCCAAGTGTGCGGATTTGTTTAACAAGAACGGTCGCCTAGCAAAATGGAAATGGAACCTCAAATTTAAGACACTGAGTAATATCTATGACAGGCCGTTCACAGCTATCGCTGTGTACGCAAAGGCAAGGTGGCACAATTTGATGTGTCTTGAACAGCAAAGAAAGTTATCAAGTATTCAATGACATGCTCATTAGAGTCACTGGTGCGTACCATCTCAACAGACGCTCTAGCAGTGATAGCAGGAAAACTCCCCATCGTGCTAGACCACAGAAAAATAGCGGAACTGCATGCAAATCGTAAAAATACAGCAACACTTGAGGACCAACGTCGTATCGCGCGAGAGTTATCGGACAGATATCTTGATGATTGTCAAGTAACCTGGAATAACTGAACAAAAGGTAGGCTGACACACTCTGACCTACCTAGTGTCAGAGATAGCATTGGGGCAGATTGGATCAGGCCATCGCGATGGTTAATCCAATTTCTTCACTAGACATGAAGACTTGGGGACTAATTTGCCTGGCTTCGATCTGAGAGAGAAAGCGATACATGCTCAGGTGGGGAGGCGGTCACATCAGAGCACGTTCTGGCCATCTATCCCAAATATGATGAAAATAGGATCAGGTTGCAAAGGGAAATTAATACCTCTATTAAGGTAAGAGCTTTATGGATCCAGAACAATTACTTGGCTTTCGAATGGTTCGCCAAGGAACTGCTAAAATCTCAAGAAGCAGTAGAAAGTTTAAAAAATCTGCTAGCTGAAAAACAACTAGAGGAACCTAAATAAGTAGGTAGAGAATTGACAGTTTGGAATTGACCGATTTTTACAAAGATACATCGTATTCTTGGTAATTTATAAAGTATTATATATTTATTAATCTATTTATTTACTTTGCTATACAAGATCGGCGCTATACATCCTTCTACAAACCCGCAAATATACAACCGTAATAAGCAAAGAACTAGCACTAGAACTATACACTGGTTAACAACTCTATTCTGGAATAAAAATGTGCAATGAATAGTGGTTCGAAACTCGCTATAAAGAGGTACAACAAAAATCGCAATAATGTACAGATCTACACTAATACGAAAAGAATAGCAGAAACGAAATGTTTTAGATCAGTTCCCACCGATTAAGCGAAAGATAGGTGCGACCGGGTATGTGTATACAATAAAACATAACTGAGGGACTTTTTTTTGTATCTATGAAATAAAAAGCAATATCATTTTTTGCATGTTTTAATAAGCATTCAAAATTGTGTAAATTACTCTAAGTACTTTTTGAGTTTTAATATAATCTTTAAATTATAAAACGCTTTTTGATGAGTTTGGAAAATTTATTCGACATTTGTAATATTTTTAGAATAATTTTTATGTTTATATAGTCTTTTCTTGCTATAAAATGTTCAGAATGTTATAATTTTGTACGAACCTTACTCTCTCCGGAATCTTTTTTCCGGAATTCTGAATGTCGTGAAAGAAGTAGCTCCTTAGTATGTTCCTAAAACAATTTTTGTAAATCAGTAGACATGTATACTGTAGCAATCTGTAATGTATGCTGTTTCTTACCAATTTTTCTACATAGAAACTTTTGATATAAAATCAGAATTTACTTCTATTGCACTATATTCTTATAAGCATGCTTTAACTTTATCCTCAAAGAATTCTCAAAAACTTAGAATGTCCACATGACTCAATTTATAGTTTAACTACCATCGACTGCCACTGCTCTATCAAGTACCAAAATCCTGCTTAGCAACACTAAAGATGACTGAGACAAGCTGAAAGTTTTTCATGTTCTGCTCGAGAGAGAACTGGCTTTTGTTCACTTCGCTCAGCTTTATCACAGCCATTTCTGTATTTGTCGAATAATTCAAGAGTGAAAGCAAAAGAAACGAAGGAGAAGGGGGAACACAAGTGGAAAGAGAATATTGATCCTGCTATATAAAACATTAAATAGTCTGTTAGTTTAAGTAAAAGGTCTGTCATATTTGACTAGAGCCAATCAACAGCTTTTTCCTTGAACGTGCAATTCTAAACGAGAGAAAAGAGTCCGGTATCGTTTTAGAACTAACTGTATATCTACCGTTATCTCCCCTTCAAACATACGAATGCTTTTCGTCTCTTACACCCAGTCGTAAATGATTTTCTCTGAGAATAAATTGTTTTGTAACCAATAAAAATTCGACCCTTATCCACCCAATCGAATCTATATTTATTTTTCTTCTATTAGCCAATTGTAAGAGAGTGGTCATTTTAGGAGATGGAGAGACTTACATTTCTGATCATCACTTCTTTTTATAAAAACTAGGTATCTTTAAAAGTGAATATGCTTAAAATACGACAATACGATATAATATTTAGAAAAAGTATTTTCGGAAGATAAAGTGTTCTTCTGGTTCATACAGAGATTACAGGAAAATATCCGGCAAAATTTTATATTAAATGAACTCTGTTTCCTGAGTTTAGAAAGAGATGCATTCGTTATGGCGATTCTCTGAAAGCCAACCACTCCATGGAATCGATTAGCATGGGGTGAAAAACAATCCCAACCATGGCTGGAACTGAATTAACATGAAATTGAATGAGAATTTAACGGCATCCCTTATCATAGAGTACAAAGGACTTTGCATATTTGTCGTGCTACGTTGTAGAAATTGTACACGATGGCTCCAGAGGAGAAGGAATGGTTATCAAACCTAATACGTAAATAGTTTTCATACTTTTTCTAAATTTTCTAAATTTTTTTCTATATGCATATGTTCTTGAAAATATATACTGCATGTTTGATAAAAATCATTTCACTTTTCGTCATTTTTATATCTCATTTTTTATAAAAAACGCATTCTTTAACTATTTATTCATACTGCATTTTTAATAAATATGATGACCTTTTTCAAGATCTCCATACTTAACTAAACTTTTTGAAATTTTCTACTGTAATTTTCATAAAAATAATTTGACTTGTCTTCATATTTATATTTCATTTTTTGACAAAAAGCGTATTCTTTTCCTCTATAATCATATTTCATTTTCTATGAAAATTATGACATATCACTAGATATTCAGATCTCATCGAGCGTCTCGTGACAGACATTAAACCAATAGTTTTATTTCTGGACATGATTTTGGACAGGACTTTACTGACTTCTAGTTGCACTTTTAATTCCTGAGAGAGTTCATGTGAATCGACTTCGTGGGAGTCGGTTATGACATACGTTAGGCGGGGAAAACATGCATGTACATTCGAAGTGGCTCTCTCTCTCTCTTATTGCACGAAACCTATCTCCTCCCACATAGTTATGACCTTTAACCAGCAGAAAAGTGAGTGAACATATGTTACGTTCTCTCTCTCTCTCCCTCTCTCTTTCTATCGCGTTTGTCGGTGTGCCCGCGTGCGATGAGTTACGGTTTGATTTTCGCGGTAGTTTTCACCCGGAAATTATTGTATTAAAATTAGGTAAACTAATTTTTCGCGTCGTGTATTTGTGTGTTATTTCGGCGTTTTTGTTGATAATTTTTGCAGGACTGGCGATATTTCGCCATAGTATAGCCAGTTCGTCATATTTCCGCCGTTTCTTCGAAGGCGCGGTATGTGCGTGTTTTTAAGTGTTTGATAATTACTGCGATTACCTACATTGTGTTTTCTCTAAACAAGTTAGATGTTGAACATGACCTGGAACTAGGTCCATCCGCATGTGTAACCTCTGATTCCCTATTCATTGGTGGTGACACACGGCGCACATCCTGAAGCGCCCCCCATTCTCAGGGTAGCCTCATTATCGAATATGTAAGCCCACCAGGGCCATGGGTCTCCTGTTGATTTAAGCCAAATGGTTGATATTCGGAGACAGGAATCAAAGGTATTACCCGTATGTATTGATCGCGGGACGGTGGTAGTAGTAGCTGCTGTTGGGTATGTGGACCCGCGTTTCTTGCACCGTCGGTTAACGCTGCTTGCTCCTCTTGGCTGCTTCCTGGCCATTAATCCCAGCTTGGCCATTGTTTGGGACGGTCCACCAGTCTTGGACCACGATCGTTTTCGCTTAATATTGTTGTATGTGATCCATTTTTCGTCACCAGTCACCATCCGCTTCAAAAATGAGTCGAGTTCGTTCCGTTTCAGCAGCACATCGCAGGCGTTGATTCAGTTCAGAAGGTTTTTTTAGTTAATTCATGCGGCACTCACACATCAAGCTTTTCTTTGTATCCAGCCTTCTGCAGATGGTTTAAAATCATTTGGTGACTAACTTTTATCTCCTGGACGATGTCACGAGATGCCACATGACGGTCTAACTCGATAAATTCCATGATTTAATCGGTATTCGTCATCACAGGTCTTCTGCCAGCTGGCTTATCCATGGAGTCGTTTTCACCGGCTCTGTATCGTCGAAACCATTCCTCTGCAGTTCGAAGTGATAGCGCGCCATTCCCCAAAACAGCATTAATCTCACGGAACGTTTCTCTAGCGAATTTGCCTTTGACGAAGGAAAACTTTAAAATAGAGCAAATTTCGGCGTTAATAAACCATGTTTACACGTCTATAACTTTTGAACGCAATATCCAAACTAATCATGCAAAGCATCGTCTTTTACGTTATGTCAAGACCTTTCCAATAGTATTGCCCGATACGAGCTCTGTAGCGTTTTGTACATAGCCGTGACATTCATGAGACAAAAAGGCGGAAGGGAGATATTTGACAGCCTAATACATCATTTATGTTTTCTAGATCTTTATATTATGTGTTTACAAAAAATGTATATTTGCGACTGACTCATACTGTATTTTTTATCAAAACGACGACATTTTCAAGGATCTCTATGTCTCTTTACTGAATAATTTAAGAATATTCTCCAAAAATTGATACTGCAAACTTATGATATGATGCATAAAAATTATACTACAAATTTCATAAAAATGATTTGTTTTTGCTGGAAATTTAAACCACATTTTTTACAAAAATCGATTGTTGGTTTCTAGATACATACTTCATGTTCTATGAAGAATACGACATGTTTCGGAATATTCACATCACATACTTCATAATGTTAAAAGCAATTTCGTAGAAATTCATACCGCATGTTTTATTTAAATCATTTACGTTTTCTAGAGTTTTATATCGTACGTTCAAAAATTATATTTTGCGGCAAGAATCACACTGTATTTTTTATGAAAATTTCGATATTTCGAATGATATCCTCATCATATCCTTTTAAAGATTAAAAGGAATTCGATGGAAATTGTTACTGCAAGATTTATGAAAATTATTTATACTTTCTGGAGCTTCATATCATGTTTTTGCAAAAATGTATATTTGTGGCTTAGTCATACTATATTTTTTATCAAAACGATGACGTTTTTTGGAATCTCAATGTCTCTTTGCTGAATAGTTTAACAATATTTTTCGAAAATTTATACTGCAAACTTCATAACAATGACTTGATTTTTCTAGATATTATACCCCATTTTTTATAAAAAAAAACATATTCTTTGATTCATTAACTCTACTGTATTTTTCATCAAAATCACGATATGTGGCGGAAATTTATACTGAAAATTTCATGAAGAAGATTTGTTTTTTCTGGAGATTTATGCAACATTTTCGACGAAAATCGCTTTCACTGCCTTTATAATCCTATTTTATTTTCCATGAAGAAAATGACATTTGACTAGATATTCATATCATATCCTTCATGAGGTTAAATCTAATTATAGAGCCAGAAACGATCAACTTATTAACATTAAAATCGTCAATAATTACATTAATGTGGTCTAATCAATTTCGAAGATAATATAATCAAAATATGTGCAGACGTAAGGTCATGCGAGAAGGTTTTAAAAGTTAAAGAGGCACCCATACTTCAAGCATGGACTGAAGTGATGACACGCGACGAGGTATGTGTCGATTAAGTTATCGATATTACGGAACAATATGAGTTTAATAAAACTCTGTACGAATATCGCGACTGCGTCGTGAAAACGTCGTGGGAATTAGGATGTACCGATATTCTAGAAATGGATATTCAATTTGTAGAAGGCAGCAAACCATTTCTCACCAAACCATATATGTTAAACGCGAAAGATAGGAGAGGACTCGAGAAAATAATTACCCACGGAAAGTGAGCTGGCATTATCACGGAAACGACGTCACCTTTCGCGAGTCCTGCATTTATTGTTCGAAAGAAAGACGGTGCACCGCACATGGTCGCAGATTACAGAAGATTAAATAAAAATACGAAAAGGCTCTTTCCCGATTCCAAATTTTGACGATTGTCTCGAAATACTATGAAACGCGAACGGATTTATAGTTAATGACTTAAAATCTATAGTTAATGACTCCGCGAGAGAAAAGACCGCGTTTATTACCGAAACAAAAATGGGACAATTCACAGGAGCAATATTCGGCTTAGTGAATGCATCTGTGTATTTTGGAAAAGTAATCTGTGTGGCATTAGAGCCATCGCATAAAAGGAAAATTGCCGTAACGTACTTCGATGATTTGCGCATAATCGAAAAAAATTAGAGCGAGCTTCTAGAGAATTTAGAATTCCTGCTGAAATTGTTAAGAATAGCGGGCTTAACTATCAGTCTAAAAAAGTGTAAATTCGAAAAGAAAACGATCGAATTTTTAGGGTTCAGCGTAGGACAGGGTCGTATAGAATCGGATAATGTGAAAACAACTGCGAAAAAGAACTTTGCATGATTGATAAATATTCACGATCTGAGAAGATTTTTAGGCTTAACTAGGTTTTTTAGACACTTTGTACTGCAGTTCGCGAGAATAGCGATGTAGTTGATGCAACTTACAAAAAAGATACGCGATTCGAAAGGAATAATGAAGCTGAAAATATGTTTATAGAATTGAAAAATAAACTAATTTCTAAACCAATGTTTCTAATTTTCTCTTGCTTCTAATTCTTCTTAAGTAGAAGAATTACAAACATAGGTTCTAAACCAATGATTTTTATGTTATATTCTTAATATGTAGTATTCTTACCAACTGTAGTACCTTCCTGGATTATAGCATTCAGCTCTGCTCTTGATATTTGCAGAATATCCCAGGTCCCATTTTAAGGTTAAGATAGTAAGCCACATAACTGAATATGAATATGAGGGTCATCATAGTATATAAATATTTCATCATAGTATAATAAAGAAATTATCCTTGTGTTGATACGATCCTACGTGAATATGTGTAAGAGAGATCCCAGCAGATTATAGCTGAGTATAGCAGCAGAGTACACGATCACGAATGTGAGAAAGAAAGAGAGAAAGCGTATTTGAAAACGTAGTGTAATATATTGTCTATTATAATAAATTGTGATCCGATAGATAACCAGTGCGTGTCGTTATTGAGTGTCGTCCCCTGTACCTTTTTTTTTGTTTCTTTGAGTGTTACCCGCTTTCGTCATGGATAGAGGACGGGTCATCACAAACCGAAATAGTTATCAGGTAGGTGCTGCGATAATACATATATTCTGTGCCAGTGACGGAGGAAAGGCCACTTCGGCACAACCGAAACTACACGTTGCGATTTAAATATTGAGCGGTCTATACAGCGTTTACCCATTAATAGTAAAATAGAAATATTATGTGAATTGTTTACAGGCGCGCATCGACCGTTTTATGTTTTACAGCGAAAACTTTCCCGCGACAAAATGTACATAATGAGTATCATAACTTTATGCAAGAATATATTTGTTTAGGGCATATTACTGATATTGCAAAAAATTTTACTGATCAGAATTATTTTTTACCACATCATATTGTACTAAAGGTTTCAGGTCAAGTGACGAAGATTCGTGTAGTATTTGACGCGTCAGCGAAAACTAATAAGGGTCTTTTATTAAATGATTGTTTAAAGTCAGGCCCTACAATGCAACATGTTATATTGTATATAATTATAATTAATTCAAAATTGTACTTATGTCGACTGTTCTTAATTCAATTAATCAATATATTTATCGATCTTACAGTCTTTATAATACAATATATTAGCAAACATAATGACAGTCAGACTGCGCTTATTTATATTCACCCCCGTAGTATCTGAAATAAAACTTATTACTACAATAAATTACATTGAAAATTAAAAAAAAAAAAAAAAAAAAAAAAAAAAAAAAATAAAAATAATAAAAGCAATATTCTATGTTAGTAAAGGACAACCTTATATAATTATTAGATTCCGCACAAAGTAATATGCAATAACGGCTGACATGCAGCAAGTGTATCGGAAAATTATGGTGGACGTAAGTGATACTCCATATCAACAATTATTATATCGCGGAAACAAAAATTAATCTTTATGAATATATCATGCCAATACGGTAAATTACGGTACAACGTCGGCTCCGTTTTTAGTGATACGTAGTTTATTCCAATTAGCAAGATATAGAGTTCAAATCTCTGGAAATTATAGCAATTACTAAACGAAACTTTTATGTCGATGATATTTTAACAGGCGTGGATAGTTTAAAGAAAACAACACTACTATGTGATAAATTGCTTAAGGTACTGAAGTTTGCAGGCTTCACTTTAAGGAAATGGTCATATAGTAATCTCGAAATTGTTTAAAATTCTACACACACAGCAAATGATCAACCCTTTTTAATCACGGATCCCGAACAAAAAACATTAGGCATTAATAAGGATACAACCGATGATTAAACAAGATATAACATCTGAGGATGTAAGTATTCGAAGGCTACGAAACGGATAATTTTATCGAAAATCGCACAACTTTTCGACCTCATTGGATTTTTAGGTTCAGTGATAGTTTCTGCAAAGCTTATTATGAGAAGCCTATGGAAATATTATGATAAGTCGAACGAATCGGTATCAGGAGATATTCATACAGCTTGGAAACTACAGCTCATAAACTTAAAAATTGAATTACCTTTACTTGTGAAAATTAAATTCAATAGAAAGGTTATTATTAAAAATGTGAATAGAATCTAATTAAACTGGTTTTGCAATGATTCATTATCGATCTAATTTATTTATGGTCGGATTCAAGCATCGTTCTTCAATGGATAAAAATGGAACCTCATTTATTGAAGACATTCGTGGCAAAAAGAATCTCTGAAATTAGATCTAATACTAACGAAGCGAACTGAAGACATCCAAGGAAAATCCAGCTGATTGTTTGTCCAGAGGTCAAAGTCGCGCGCACTTTATTGAAACTCAGATGTGGATCGTTGGTCCGGAATGGTTAAAGCAATCATCTGAATATTGGCCTAATGATCCACTTGAATGTGTTCTTCTACCAGAAGTAAAGACAACTATCGTGTTGAATGTTATAGACAATAGTAGTAATTTCATTCAAATACTAAATAAATTTTCATTTATGAACAAATTATTGTCTATTATGGCGTTTCTCTAAGATTTTTTAGTAACTGCAACCCTGATCGTGGAAAAGGTTTAAATATCGTAGCTGTTAACGAAATAAATAAATCAATGAAGATAATATTAAAATTAGTGCAATTCAAAATATTTAAAGTAGAGAGAAATGGTTTGTAACGTTTCTACCCCCCTCGGGATAGCTTACGCGGTATTTTCGGGATACTTTGAGAGGGGATGAAGTATATTCAGGATAGGGCGGTGGCTCAGAAAAATAATTATAATTAACACAGTATATTTTAGTAACAAAAATATAACATATTTTTTATTCAAAAAATCTGATTGCACATGATTTTGGAACAAACAATAAAACGATAACAATAATTAATAGAAATAAATATATTAAATTCAGCTATATATATATATATATATATATACATATACATGCCACCGATTTATAATAATGATATTTATAATAATAATCATAATAATAAATATTAATTATAATTATAATAGTGATAATAATGATATAGATATTTGCAGTCGTTATACGGCGGGTGATTTTATTTGGGACACCCGTTGTATATGTTTGGAATGTGCGCGCTAGTGTAGAGGTTTACGTGTTCCTCTACCATGGTATATTCTTAAATATTCGTGTGCGACTAGTGTGAGAAAGAACGCCAGCTTGTGGGTATGCATTGGAGGGGGATAGCAGACGCAGGACTAATACTTTCGATGTGGCTCTCTCTGGCCTCATGAGGTGTATCCCCTCACGTGTGCCGATATAGATTTACTTAGCGGTAGAGAGAGATAGAGAGAGATAGAGAGAGAGAGAGAGAGAGAGAGAGAGAGAGACAGAGAGAGAGAGAGAGAGAGAGAGAGAGAGAGAGAGAGAGGGAGGGAGAAAAAGTAGATACTGCGTGCTCTTTCTTTTTCTTCGCTTTTGCCGGTGCTTCTACTGTGGTTCTTAGTCTCGTCGCGGTATAACTTTGTACAATTATTGTCGTCTTCGATTATTATTTCTCATATAATAATATTTGTAATGTCGTGTGCACATATTATGTGATTATTTGTGTGCTACTTGTGTGCTAATTAATTAATTGAGTGCTATAATTTGCACGACCGCGTGTTTTCGGTCGCCGCACGTTAAAATGAAAATAAAATAGTATGAAATTCTCATACACTACGCGAATTAAAATCATTAATCGGCAGAGATGGCTTGATTAGAGTCGGTGGCCAATTAAATTAATTTCGTGCTATCATTCGACGCAAAGCATCCGATTATTTTGCCGAAGTGACACCATATTACGTATTTTATTATAGAGAAATCAAGTTATGCTTTATTCTGGTAAAGAAAATTATTGGCCAATTTCAGGTAAAAGAACTGTGAACAGTGTTTTAAGAAAGTGCGTGAAATGTTTTCGAGCAAAACCGACAAATTACGAGTAGATAACGGGGAATCTTCCGCAGGATAGAATTCTGTTAATATATATTCGGATAACGCGATTAATTTCATTGGCGCAAGCAAAGAAAGTCGAATGACTTCATTAGTTTAGAAAGCTATAATAATGACGTGGCTTCTTTTTTATTAAATTCAAAAATAACTTGGCATTTTTCCCTCCAAGATCCCCCAATATTGACGGCTTGTGGGAGACAGCTGTCAAGTCTATTAAGCACCATTTTTATCGTAAAATCGGAAATGCATTATTTACATATGAAGAATTACTTACTTATGTAAATGCTATAGAGGCAGTCCTAAACTCACGTCCTATCACCCCATTATCATCGGCTCCAAATGACCGAAATGTACCATTCCACTTCCTCATCGGAGAGATACATAGAATCTTATCAGATCAAGAACTTGCGTATATCAATCCCAATTTATTGTCAATATGGCAACATATCTAGTTTATAAAACAGCATTTTTGTAAACGATGGTCCAAGTAATACCTCAATGGCTTGAATGTGAGAAGCTAACGACAAGTGCAGAAGGTAGAAAACAAAAATAGGCACCATGGTAGTACTGAAAGAGAAAAATATGCCACCGCTCCAGAGGGCACTTGGGAGAATTGTAGGTGTACACCCAGGTCCAGATGGTAGATGAAGAACAGTAACAGTCAAAACGACAACGGGACAGTATGATCGTTTCGTAAAACAAGTGTCACTGTTACGTAAGTAACCATTATAAATATGTACTAATATTAATTGTACACATTATGTTAGAATTTTTGCTAATTATCATATCAATTATAGTTACGTACTATATATCCGAATAAAATTCTCTAATATGTAAAATAAAATCGCGAATGTATGTATTTCGTGTGTCTACAGTTCATTGAACATGAGCATTCAAAAGCGGCGGGATGTTAAGATTCTAACACGCATAACTGAATTGAATATTAGGAACATTATAGTATGTAAATATGGGCAAATAAGAAAGACATTATCCTTGTGTTGATCCGATCCCCGCACGATTTTCTGTTTCTGCCTGGCGAAGAACTGAGGGTTTGCCCAGTTTGAAATTACGACCTCGAGTAATAAAATATAAATTTATCCAATACTATTTGTAATACGTAAATATTCTATTCATTGTCTCTATAATTCTACTTCATTTATTTCGAACATTAAGGCTTGTCATTGGATATTCATATGTCATCCTTCATAAGCGAAAAATAATTCCATGGAAATTCATAATACGTGTTTTATGAAAATAATTAACTTTGTCTGGGGAGTTATATAATATTTTCGTATAAACTGTATTTTTGCTAAATTAATCATATTGTGTTTTTTCTCAAATCGATGACAATTTCGTGGATCTCCACATTTTTTTCCTAAATAATTTATCAAGATTTTTCAAAGATTTATACTGCAGACTTCAAAACAATGAGATGTTGTTTCTATATATTTATATAACATTTTTGATAAAAATTTTCTTTTGTGCCTATATATTTATTATTATTAATAATAAAATTAAGGCATTTTACTAAACATTCATATCTCATCCTTTATAAGCAAAAAAACAATCCCATGGAAATTTACATTGCATGTTTTCTGAAAATCATTTACGATTTCTAGAACTTTATATAATGTTTTCGCAAAAATTGTATTTTCGCGGCTTAAATTACACTGTCATTTCAATGGAAATATTAACATAATCACTGGATATTCACATTACATCCTTCATTAGCTAAGAAACAATCCCGTGTAAATTCAAACTGCATGTTTTATCAGAATCATTTACGATTTCTCGAGATTTATATCGTATTTGAAGAAAAACTGTATTCTTGCAGTTTTAATCATAGTGTAATTCCTATGTAAATTTCGACATTAGACTGGATATTTACATTATATCCTTCATAAGTTAGCAAATAATTCGATGAACATGTATACTAAATGTTTTATGAAAATAATTTCCCTTTTCTAGCCACTTAAATAGTGTTTTCGCACAAATTGTATTTTTGCGACTCTAATTATAATATAATTATCATGAAAATTTTAATATTTCACTGGCTATGCACATTACATCGTTTCTATTTAAAAAACAATGTCGTGGTGATTCAATCTGCAAATCGTTTATGTTTTCTAGAAATTTATGTCATGTTTTTGCAAAAATTGTATCTGTACGGCTTTAATCATACTGTATTTTCAATGAATCTTTTGGATATTTTATTGGATATTCGTATTACATCCTTCATAAGCTAAAAAAGTCCCATGGAAATACTAATTGCATGTTTTATGAAAATCGTTTATTTTTTCTAGAGCTTCATGTCATGTTTCTATAAAAATGTATATTTGAGTCTTTAATCATACTACAGCTAAAACTGCGTTTTTCATGAAAATGAGGACAATTTTTGAGATATCCATATCTTCGCGCTGAATAATTTAACAAGATTGTTCGAAAATATATACTGCAGATTTCATAACAATAAATTGTTTTTTTCTGGATATTTATACCAATATTTTACAAAAATCGTATTCTTTGCCTCTTTATTCATATTGCAAATTCTATGAAATATACGAAATTACAATGGATACTCTCCTCTCATCCTTGATGAGATCTCATCATTGATATTTATATTGATAAATATTTTTATCGGACTTACAGTTTTTATACTATAATCGTTAATTCTTTATACTATTATCATCGAAACACTTCTGATAATCATTTTTTGGTATAGCCTTGAGTTCATTCAGCGATACAGTTTTAATTTCCTCAATTGTTGAAAGCCAATGTTCTTTTATGGGTCTTTTCAGTTTTGAGAAAAACATTACTGAGTGCCAAATCTAGTGAATATGGAGGCTAAAGTACGGCTGTGATGTTGGTTTTAGCCAAAAAGTCTCTCACAATGAACAATGAATGAGCAGGTGCATTATCGTGATGCCACGAATTGTTTTTACAAAGTTCCGGACATTTTTTGCGCATCGCTTATTGCAAACGGTGCATAACATTAAGGTAGTACTCCTTATTGACTCTCTTTCTCTCTCCCGTCTCCTGCTAGACAGTAAGTGCCCGCATCTTAGTAATATCCTAATAGTCGGCATAATTTTATATCTGAATTGATCTCAAGTAAAATAGCAAGATTCTTCACTACTAGAGGGAGTAGTAAGCCTACAATTTATTGCAGGACGAAATTCAAAATTACAAATGTTCTGTTTTCCCTCTCATATTTTGAATATAAAATATAATCAAATATCTCATTTTCTCAAAATCGCACTCTTTGCCTCTATAATCATATCTCATTTTCTATCAAAAACACTAAATGTTTTATGAAAATTATTTATGTTTTCTTAATATTTACGTATATCATATTTTCATAAAAATCGTATTCTTTGCCTCTTTAATCATAGTGTATTTTTCTTAAAAATGTGAACATTTTCTAGGATCTTCACATCTCATTTCTGAATAATGTTATGAAATTTTCGCGAAATTTATACTGATTTTTACATAGAAATGATTTGACAGTTTGTTATTTTATATTTATAGCTTACTTTTCACAGAAACTGCATTCTTTACCTCTTAACTCATACTGTATTTTTTCTAAAAATACGTCCCTATTTATATATTCACATCTTGTTCTTCATAATGTTCTCTTTCCTTGTTAATTATAGTATATCTTTCGTAACAATGAGAACATTCTCTGGATCTGCATATCTCTGGCTGAATAATTTATCGAAATTTATCGACAGACATTCTGTATGCACGGATATAAGAGAATATAGTTAATATCGAGTATATTTACAAATTAAGGTACGTCACTGCGATCCCATTAAAAGTAGTCCACTCCCATATCTACGCATTTATTCCAGCGATTTTTTCAGTTTTCGTAACAATTCTGGAACACTTTTTGTGGAAACTCTTCGAGTACCTTCATCATAGATTTTTAGATGTCTTCAACGGACTATAAATGTCGACCTTTGACGAATTTTTTCAAATGGGCGAATAGGAAAAAGTCGCTCGGTGATTATGTCCGGTGAATAGGGCCACTGTGGTAACGTTGCGATGCCTTTAGACACCAAAAACTGAGAGACATTGAACGCAATGTGACAGGGAGTATTGTCGTGATACAGAATCTAAGAATCCAGAATCATATTGAAAGAACCAACTTTCATCAGCAGTAAAAAGTCGATCGAGAAGAGTAGAATCACTTTCAACCTACTCGAGACAATCTTGAGCGATGTTCATTCGGTGGGTTTTTTGCTCATCTGAAAGGTTCTTCGGTACCATCTTCGCGCACAGCTTTTTCACGGTGAAATCTTTGATTAAAAACTTTTTAAATGTTTCCCGATTAATAGTCAACTCGTCAGCCAACATTCGAATGGTGAGTCGCCGGTCTTGACGAACAAGGGTGCGGACGTGCTGCGCATTCGCTTCGGTTAGCACTTCAATTGGCCTTCCGCTCTGCGCCTTGTCTTTGACACTCTCGCGGTCTTTTTTAAAATTAGTATACCACCGAAGCACCACACTACGACTCAGAGCATAACTGTCATACACTTCAAGCACTTTTTCATAAGTTTGTAACTCGGTTTCATCGAGTTTCGCAACAAAATTTTATCGAGCACCGTTGCTCTATATTTCTCTGTTCCATTTTCGTAGCATGCACTATTCATGCATTATTACAAAACAGTAAACAGCTGGCGAAGAAATAATCATATATGAGTCGTCAATATCTCAATCGACAGAGTAGGGATCGACTATTACGGTAGTAGAGTTGCAGGTTCGCAGTGTGACCACAGGCCGAAAAATAAAATAAAATCACATATATCTGTGCATGTGCGTGCGTGTCTGTATGTATCAATTTGTGTGTGTATCTGTACATTTATTTACTATACGTAAAATTCTATGATGCGCCTTTTGTTCGTGTATGAATTGCACATAAACGTTTGGATTACGTATTTTGGTTTAAATTTGCAGACCCCTTACGGTGGTTGTTATATAGTCCGTCTGAACCACTAGCTGTAATAAAAAGGTGTATAATGAAATTGCTTATTGGAAAGCGGGAACTTCGTTCATAAATCGTACTTCCTCGCGAACCCACATGTACATATGTCTCCTTAGTTTCGACGAATTTTTATGTACATATAAAAGACGTGAACACATTACCTGCGCTAGACGTTCTCTCCAGCTAGTCATTCATTTTAAATTATGCCTTGTATTTTTCTTTGACGAAATATTGTTTCTCCACAGTAGCCATCGGGGAAATGGACCAATTATGGCAAAATATCTATATTTCGTTTTCCATAAATATCGCATTTTTGGTCTGTTACGCAACACTGCACTTATCCACAAAATGATGATACTTTCCCAAATTTGCATATCGCATCGTTGAATAATTTAAAGATATTTCCCAGAAATTTATAGTGTGTATAAAAATGACTGAACTTGTGATTTTTATATCTCCTTTTTCATAAACATCATGTTCTCTGCATCTTTAGACATACTGCATTATTTATTAAAATTACGATATTGTCTTCATTCATCTTTCATAAACTTAGCAACCTATTAACAACATTTTACCAAAATGAATACTACATTGCCCATAAAAAGGAGAACTGTTTCTACATATTCATATCTCAATAATTTAATTGTACTTTTGTCGATTGCTTATATACAAATTCATAAATATTTTTTCATTGGTCTTACAATCCAATCAAGTCAATCGCAAACAATACGTAACAATATCAATACATATTTACATTAATATTAATACATCAATACACAAAAATAATAAAAATAAAAATAAAAATTAAATTAAAAATTATAATGACAGCCAGACTGTCCTTGTTTACAGTCACTCCCGTAGACTAATCTGAAAATAAAATATTAGCTGAAAAATAATAAAGTGCAGTCACACCATAGAAGTAAAATAATAAATTATGTATATAAAAGTGACTGAAGGAGTTTGGGCCTGCGGTTGCCTATTGTTTTGAAGGACACTCTCTGCAATGCACAAAAGCGTAGGACCTTAAACGGAGTGTAAGTGATTCCGTGTATAGAAAGTCTGGTTGATATGTAAAGCCTTGGACCTATTGTTTTTTATGAACTTTGTAATATTGCACGCCACTGTACGATTTTCGGAAAGCAGACAGATATTTTTGCTATGTCCCTGTCATATTTTAAAACTTAAGAATAAGCATAGTATTTTCATTTAAGAATTTATAGAATCGTGTATATATTGCACGCTAGTAAAAGCTTTAGATAGTATATATTCTATAGCGTAAGCGAGGGAGTTCGGGTTAGGCGAAAACGTGTGCGAGAGAAAATGAATCGCTCCTAGTTTGTATTCAAGTATTATAATATTGTAAACTGTGTGAAGCACATCACTTAAAGAAAGCCCCTCCCTCTTTCGCATAATAACTTAGGAGAAAAAAAGTAGAAAAATGAACAGCGTGAAAACTCGAAGAACGGATGCCCAATTTGTTTTCCGTCTAGACGTCGGGCTGGCTGTTAGGTCATGGGAGAATTGTTTTCCACTAATTAGACAAATTTTTATTTCATAATGAATTAGAAAAAGCAATTTTAATTTAAGTGAAAAGAGCTCTCTGCGAGTGGTATAAATAACGCGCCCCCACCATGTAACAATTACTGGTTAAGTTTTATCAAAATAAATTTCCTTTTAATAGTTTTACGGGTTTGCAAAAGTTTACTATGAATATTGTTTCTCAAAGTCAGACATTCTGACGAGATGCTACTGAAAAGTGAATGGAATGTTTACCATTCTTTAAGATCGTTTTATTTTAATACTGTGAAACTGTTTAACCTTTTCTATATCTACCATCATCCATAGTTCCATCTTTACAGATAACATCTAATCCATATTTATCATTTTGCCAGCATTCTTTCATCATTTATTTCAACAGAATTATGCACACTAAACGGTAGATATTTAAAGCTTTCAATCGGCTTTAACACTTTATTATTTAAAATTGATTCTATTGATGATTTAGCGATTTTAAAACGAGCAAAAGGATCGAAACAACCAAGTGGATTGTGGAGGTAACCCCGGAAATCAGGGTCAAGCTACTACTACGCAATTGAGTCTACGAAGAGTGGCTCTCTTGTAGAGTGCACGATTACCTCCGGGTGACAAGATGCTAGAAGTGCCAAGGATATGGGCACGTAGCAAAACATTGCAAGGCAGAGCAACGCTACTCTCGCTGCAGTCGATTCCAATGCCAGTTTCCTCCTCTGGGGAACTGATCACACTGATCGCAAAGGGGAGGAACTGTAAAACTTCATAGCGCAGTGAAATTTCTAGATCAGTAATGTGCCAAGTAGTATAGGATATAACTCAGTAACAGTAGTATAGGATATAGTGGACATAACTCTTGTCTCCATGAAGCTTGAAACACTCATCACAGGATGGGCTGTTAGAGCGGATTGGACCTTGAGTGATCACAGAAGGATCACGTTCCACCTAAATAGAGCTAGCACACCTGCAAGTATAGGTGCTGCAAATCAGGGACGGAAATTGAAGCGATACTCCACATATAAGTCGAACTCGAATACCTTCTCTGCTGTGTAAGAAGAAGAATGGGACCAGGTCCCTAAAGAAATGCCCGGCTACAAAATGGAGACTGTCCAAAGAGTCCGCTCGCTAACAGCTACGTTGAGGAAAGCGTACAACGCTGCCATACCCAGAAGTAGGGTAGCTACTAGAAGGGTTCCCTGGTGGAGCCCAGAATTAAATAGGTTGAGGAGGGTTACCAATCGAGCTCGTCGAATATTCCAGAAAGAGCGTGATTTATATGGGAGCACCTCAAAGAACAATACAAACCAGCCAGGAAAGTGTATGTCAGTAGACTCAGGCATACTAAAGAGGCAAAATGGCAAAATTTTATTACAGTGAAGGGTAATCAGAACCGTTGGAACACAGCTTACTGAATTCAAGTAGGTATACTGTCGACATAAATGGCTGTAGGACATAAATGGCGCCTTTGATAATGTCGGGTGGCCCACTATATTAGCAGCACTGCGAAGCTAAGCGTGTCACAGGGGTCTCTATAAATTAATAAGACATTACCTGAAGGGCCAACGAGTCCTCATAAGAGATAGATTTGAAGAAATACAACTTAAGGTCAATAAGGGATGCTCGCAGAGATCCCAACTCTGTGGAGAGGACACCTTCACCCAAAACTCCATTCTCTTACAATGATCGGCGATATAAGGGTAAAGAAATTAGAAAATGTACCATACCTTGGAATCTACTTCGACGAACATCTTAAAATCGGTTGCCATTTGAAAGCGGTACAACCCAAATGTTTGGATTTGTTTAACAGGATTAGACGCCTGGTAAGATCGGAATGGGGCCTTAAATTTAAGGCGCTTAGTACTATCTATGCTGGGCTGTTCACACCTATCTTTATGTACCCAGCGGCAGATTGGCACGATTTAATGTGTGTTGAACAGCAACCCAAGTTGTCAAATACTCAAAGATATACGCTCGTTAGAGTCACCGGTGCGTACAGAACCAGTTCTACAGGCGCTCTAGCAGTGATAGCGGGAAAACTTCCCTTCGTGTTAGAATGCAGACGTAGAGCGGAACTGTATGCAAATTGTAAAAATGCACCATCACTTGAGGACCAATATCGTGCCGCGCGAGAGATAACTGGGAAAACTGGGATAACTCGAGAAAAGGTTGGCTGACACATTCTTACTTACATAGTGCCCGAGTTAGGATCGAGCTCGACTGGATTGGGCCGTCACGATCGTTAATCCAATTTCTCACTGGACATGGAGATTTCGGGCCTTATCTCACTTCATCTGAGAGAGAGGAGAGAGAGAGAGAGAGGGAGAGAGAGAGAGAGAGCGATGGGTGCGCCTGTGGGGAGGAGGATACACCAGAGAACGCACAGTCCGTCTATCCCAAATATGATGAAATTAGTGTCAAGTTCCAAAGCAAATACAAAACCTCTATTGAGATACGAGCTCTATTGAGCCAGGAAAACTATGCAGCGTTCGAAACGCTAACTAAGTAACTACTCAAGACCAAAGAGAAAGTAGAAATGATGGAAATTGCGCTGGTTACAGAAGCAATAGAGAAACCAGAATATGTAGGTAGGGAAGAACTGGCAGTCAGGAATATGACGGTATACCAATTTAATATACACTCTATTCATAATTATATATGGAAATTTATAAAATATATACATATACACTAATTTATTTGTTCCTAAGCAAGTAGACCGGCACTATACACCGGCCTACAAAACTGTAAATATACTATTGGCAATAAGAAAATAATCAGCCTTTTAACTGGTTAAAAAACCTAGTCTGGAAATACATGATGCAATAAATAGTGGTTCGGAACCCACTATAAACAGGAGGTCGAGAAAAATTGCAATGATGTACAGATCTGCAACTAAAAGAAAACTAGATGCGGGCGGGAATGTTTATGTGTAGCAAAACATAACTGAGCGACCTTTGTTTTTTTGTGTGTAACGGTTCATTCGATATTAGATGCTAGTCTTATTAAAAGCAGAGCCTCGCAATAATACAAACGTTGACAAGATCAATACTGTCGTCCGTAAAAACAGTCCGCGAAACATTGATCAAATCAGTGAGATGAGGGGAATATCATGGAATTATATAGCTAATATCCAAAGTATATATACCTATATAACCAATAAATCCTATATATATATTTATAAATATATAACCAATATCCAAAGACAAGGACAAGATTTTAACTGCATAACTGAATGGTTCTTCCATCATCACAACGGACCGGCCGATACCACTCTAGCCTTAAAGCAGTTTTTAATCCAAAATGGCATGGCAATAATCGTTGACCTTCCCTAGTCACTGAATCTGGCCTCCTGTGATTTCTTTTTATTCCTCGATTTAAAAAGAGTATGAGAGGAAAACATTTCATCACTGCGAAGGAGGTAAAATAAAAATCTGTAGAAGGGCTCAAGAACATCCTGAGGAATGAATTTCAAAAGTAGTTTAGACAATGGAAACATCGTTTGCAGAAGTGCATTGTGGTCAAGGGACAATAATTTAATGTTGATGCAAAGATTATATAAAAAATATAATATAATAAATTAATAAAAGTTATTATAAATTTCCCGTATTTTTGGTTCCTCTCTCGTGGACTTTTTTTAATTTAACGCCATTTGGATGTGTGATTAAAGATAATACGCTATTTGTCTTTTCACAGTTTGATAAACCACAGACCGCTGTTCATATATTATCAGTTAGCAATTATCCATGGCGCTGTCTCCTTTTATCATTACCAAAATCAAAATTCGTGTTGAGAAGTTTGATAGTCTATTCACTAAAATTCCTGTTCCCATGACAATGACAAATTTTATATTATTATAAGATAAGTTATGATTAAGCAGCTGAAGATGTTTGTATACAAATCTCGGCAATAGAAGAAGTCAGCGAGTCGATTGCTTTATGGATTAATCAATAACTTAATGATAAGCCTATTGAAATGCCCATTCCTACTTATCAATTCTGCCGCCCTAAAATTAAATTAATGAAGGGAATGAAGGGAAGAATCGAGGAATTAATTCACTTAATCAGGCATGTAAAGAGCATGGCATTGACTAATCTAATAAAATATTATGGTCGTAAAATAGCTGACATGAAGCTTGTTGATAAAGCTTGCCAGCGTGTGAAAGCCAAACATACCAGACAAAATATCTGCTCTTGCAGTTGCAAGTACTTTGTAATTAAAGGCTAAAACTGACATAGTACTAAAAAGTTTGTCACGGTAGTAAAAAAATCAGTAAAACCAAATAGAAATTAACGGAAATGAATTCAGTCCATTTAAAAGGTATCCTCTTCAAACTGTTAAAAAAATTAAGAAAGTAAACGACACAATAAGACAATCCAAGCTGTTACCATAGGCAAAGATTTCTTAAGCTGCACGAACTAGGAATGAGATTATATGAAAAAAGAAAAAACTTTATTTAAGTTTGCCAAATCGGGAACTAACTGACTATGATCTTATGAAATATGCGTGTCAATTGGAAACTCCATATTTTCGTTTATGAGCAATACTTTACCTTCCAGTGGTCAATGGCGCAATGAATCTGCTATTGTTAATTTGGCTGATTTTCAAAATAAAGGTAATCACTGAGATTGTTCTCGAACACATGGTTCCGATAACTTCTACTTTGATAGCTTTGATCATTTTAATAATCAGAATAATCAAAATAATTACGAAATTTTTCTGAATATTCATATCCCTTTATCCAAAATAACAAGACTTCCCTGAAACTTATACTTCTTTTTTCATAAAAATTATATGACTTTTCGAAATATTAACATCTTCTTTGCGTCTTGAGTCCTAGAATATTTATGAAAATAATTATGATATATTTTTGAATATTCATATCTCGTCCTTCGAATATTAGATAAATATTCCTGGAAATTGATACTGTATTTTTCATGCAAATAGCTTGACTTTCCTAGATATTTATAACTTTTTTAACACAAATCGTATTTTTTTCCTTTTTCTTTACACTACTTTTTACGAATCCACCTCAGACTACTGTGATCCGTAATGACGCGGAAATTATATCCGTCTATATATGGACGGAATTTATCCATAGTCCATACGACAGCCAAGTATTTTCTCTTTCTCTCTCTATCTCTCTCTCTCTCTCTCTCTCTCTCTCTCTCTCTCTCTCTCTCTCTCTCTGTGTGTGTGTCTCCCTCTCATTCTTTACTATCGAATAGTATCGTCCGAGCTGAAGGAGCGCTACACTCGCAAACTCCAACCACGTTTTTGTCGGTTGATTGCTTGCGTCAAAACCACTCCAATGTGAGTATCATTCGCATTTATTTGCACAATTAATTAGACATCAAATAACGATTGATCCAAATCGGTGCTAACGCTATTATCGATTTGATCTTATTGAAAGAGGCTTGTTGTTCCTTGATCGACTCGTCGATCGGTTATCGTGGCTAAATCTTTCAAGGACTGTCGATATCACGATGCCATATAGAAGAAGCGTCTAAGTCGCTTCCGGTTTCTCAATTCCATGTATTGCATGGCTATCTCGATCTTCTCCGGATTGGTATGGAATCTCTCACGATTAACGAGAACGAATAAATACTTAACTTCAGTATGACCGAAGATGCTCTTTTTTTATTAATCGTGTGTCGAACTTCGTATACTCAAGATTGAACACGACATATCCAATCTAAATATTTTTCGAACGTTATTAATATATAAGAAACCGTTCACTTCGAGATCTGGTCCGATTCTTTGGTTGATCAACGTTCGACAGAAGGTATTCTAGTAATCTGCGACAATCCCCTTCTAGTGAAGTGGAACAATCGCATTCCATGTACTGTGAATGCCGTAATATGTTTGGATATGCTTAGATTGGTATTTGATGTTACGCAGATCCAAAGTAGAAATATATCTAGCTGACTATAGCTTTCTTAGGATCAGATTCATTTTAGGCAATGGATATACATCAGATTTTCAAAATAAATTTACGTTTCGGAAATCGATGCAAAATCTTGACTTCTCGTTTTTCTTAGATACTGTCAACACTGGGCTAGGCCAATCACTACTGGATGGTTCAATTACTCGAGTCTCAAGAATCCCTTAACTTGTGAGTACATCTTCTCTTGAATTTTCTTGGAGACTGTGTAAACCTTTTGACGTATGGGGCGCGAATTTTCTTTATCTATGACATGCTCTGCCCACGTCATATATTCCAGTACACTTGTCCCGACAGCAGGACTTCGTCTAACATTTTCTTCAATTGCTGTCGTACCTGCCAGGTTATATTTACGGGACAATTGACGCTAACATAGAGAACTCATTGGTTCGAAATCAGTATTTTGTTCCGAATCCGATTTGCCTACTCATACCGTTTCAAAAGATAAACGTATAGTCAATTGCAACAGTGCCAGATGGTAGATTTCGTTAAGTGTAACTCCGGATCTTTCCAACCGGACCCATCGATTCATTATCTTAACGTATAGCGGATTATCAGTCGGGTTATAGATGATTTCGAACACACATGTAAAAATGACACCTACATAGTAGTCTACTTCTAAATTCGGGATAATAGCATCTAATTCGGTCAATAATGTGTCCAGTCACCACCGGCGTCGATAATTGCCTTACATCTCCGAAGCATACTTTCTACTAATTTGACGGTGTATTCTAGTTGCAATGATCCCCATTTAGTTCGACGTAAAACCACTGCTTGAAAGTTTGTGTCCGACTTCTACGAAGCTTCTGTTTAATATATGCCCACACATTGTATATAGGGTTTGCATTGGACGAGTGCGACGGCCAATCCAATGTAAAGATGCCAGATTGAGTTTTTCAGTCAGTACAGAGCTTTTTGTAGTGCTTAGATCGTTTTCCTCCTGCAGAATCCAATCTTTATTTATTCTGATGAACTATCGTTTGACAGATGGCAGTAAAGCCTTTTTATAGATTTTTATCATTTTCTCGGCATTTAGGTTAATGAAGAGGTACAAAGTGTCCAATCTCTGCTTTGAGAACCAATCTCAAAGATACAAGTTTATTTCGGTGTTACGGTTCGCTGAACGAGCCTATTAGTAGAAATTGATCAGGCTCGCGTGAGGACATAGCGTGCCCATATAGAACATTTATCAGTAAAAATTACATTTTCCAAATCTCTATCAATATTCTCATGCACGCAAGTGAGTTTTGTCATATGTTTTTCAGTCAACAAAAGCTTCTTCATTCTGTGACGCCATTTCAGGCCATGATTACGAAGATGGATTCGGATAGTTTCGTAGGATATATCTAACCATTCTACCAATTGTGTTTGTCCTTACTTTAGTGTTAAAGCAGGGTTCCGTGAATACAGATTCATTATTCTTTTTTCATCTTTTTTGTTCACTTTTCCTATCGAACCACGTTCTGGTAAATCATCGACATTTTTATCCACTTTATATCGCTGTACCCACTTCTGTACAAATGCCTTCGACTTTTTCATATATTTAGCAGCCGCTGATTGCGACATTTTGGGATCTTTCGGGTGGATGCAAAGGAACACAGCCTCGTAGCGCGACGCGTACTTAGCACTCATGGCGTTTAAAGTGATTCTCTTTCAAAAGATCAACGACAGCTAAATCTTTATTAATAATGCATCAAGGTTTCCCTCTATTGGGTCGCGGAGGAATTAAAGCGAAATCTTTCATTACCTTTCAGTAAAGTCGACCACGCTCTTAAGTGACTGACTGTATATAACAAATGACCAACTTTCTCAGAGTCTTTATTATTGCTTTAGTATATTATCTCCATTATGTCCCAGATCATTTCATATAAACAATAATACAAAGTGTTTGCGTCCAAAAATTCAGCCTGATTAGCGGAGGACGTTCATGGGTTCGAGGAACGATGTCTTCGAATTGGCTCGTCTAGAGTCGCGTTGGGAACGCAAGTCGACCGGACCTTATGGTCGCCTCGCTTTTTATTCACCAAAAAAACGGGCAGTTATTAGTGTCATAATCCAGTTCACTATAGTTAGAATATTTTATCGGGCCGTCTGAACTCTTCCTTCTTTTGAACGGACGACCCCCGGAGCATTCTTAGACTGCTCCAGACTGATTTTTCTTTAAAATAACTTCGTTTGTTGAAATAAGAGATAGAGATTAAGCAGAACGATATTGTGAACAAAGTCATAAATGTAAACATACGAAGTGACCGATGATTCTGATGCTACATAAAACATGATCGCTAAAAGAAAAACGAAATATATGCGTTTATGTATTGATAATGTAAGAAGGAGTCAGAGCTCGAAAAATATTAATTTATAGTTTTAAGTAAATTGTTTAAGAATTGGTGAAATAGAATTTTATATTATTAATCTACTGAATAATTTAAGATTATGTAGTAAATTAAAACCGTGCACCTCCAGTCTTTATAGAATAGCAAATTAGTGTACGGGTTCGCCTGTAGCCTAGAAGTCATAATTTACGTGCTGAAATATGTTCGAAGCCATGATTTTCAAATAGAAAATAATACGACACTTTTGATTTTTTCATACGTGCACTGTTATTACAATGGCCGTGAGGATTTGGATAGGGTTTAGAGGTTGTACACGCGCGTTATAAAATTTATCTTTCGAGAAATTCGATGCATAAGAACGAACGGTGCTATATAAATGATCGCTCGTCTGATAAACGCTTTTTTAACTCTGAGTCTTTCAAAAATAAGATCGTCGTGTATTTCAATATATTAATAAAGTATTTAAAATTCAGTCCCAGTTTTTGTTCTTTTTCAAATACTAAAAAATAAGGGCATCTAAAAATATAGTAAAATTGTTTTACTTATTTTGTTGTCTTTATATATTTTTTGTATATTTTCAAATAATTAAATTTAAATATTAAAAAAAATGTCCAATAATTGACTAAATTATGAGTTGATATTTCATGTTCTATTATATAAAGAAATTAAAAATCAGGTCTTTGAAATAGTCCGATGTTCTGTTTTTGATCAAGGAAAGTAGATTAACATTTTGTAGATTTTTGTATTGAATTCATTAAATAATAATTCTTTGGACAAGAAATCAAATCTCAAAAAGAGATGTGTTGTTACTCATAATAAACTATAAATCATATTTATTTATATTTTTGGCTAATTAAAACGTATGTAGTTATAAAATTGAAAAGTATTTACCAATAAATCTTTATTTATGCACATTTCTATATGTGTTATATAATGCGTTATATAATTTACTTTTTGTGAATCTATTTCATAATATTTTAGAATTGGATATAAATATTGTTCTCGTATATAAAAAATTTTTTTCTTATGCTATGAACAATATAATTACATATATTAATGATAGTATTTTTGTCTTAACATATTAGTGAATTTAGAAACATATTCTATATAAATTTGTTATAAACTACATAATATATAATCAAAATTGACCCGGACTAACGCGTTTAAACTCCGCGTGTAAACTGAATTGGTAAAAACAGGATACGTATTTTTTTTAATTTCACTGTCATAAAAGTCAGCAATGATATATTTATTGTAATAATCTTTTGATGATAATATTGATAGTAATCGAATGACTTCATTGGTGTGATTGTTATTTCCCGCTGTTCTTTCAGCATTTAATAATGTAACTCGTTCGTGAAGCACATTCGTATCGATCCAGTAGACTAAATCTATTGAAGAATTTTTTTTTCTATTTTATATTTTAGGGGCGAGACCTACTCCCCCGTTTCTTTTATCACTAGTGCTAATACTATTACGAAACATTGATACATTGATATTAAAATAATTTCTACTTCTTGATGTGCATATATCAGTTTTATCTTTACTATATTTTTTCCGATGAGCACTTGTTCCTTCGAGCATTCTGTGATAATTTAGGTCAGAGGAAAACAGAGGGGGATGCTTGTGCGTCGCGAGAGAGAGAGCCACAACCGCACGGCAGTCAGCGTGGAAAAGATGTCCCGCGCTCTCCGCGCCAACGAACTCGAGAAGCAGTAAAAGTACTAGTCGGTGCATTTCGAGTACCACATTTATATTAAATAGTATAGAAGTCTCATTTTTGATATTTTTATATTATTTAATATACAGTACGCATTTAAAATAATACGTGCCAATTAATATTATCATGAATACATGAATAATTAAAGGACAAAAGTAAAATTAATTAAGTAAACATAAAAGGACAAAAGTATATAATTAATCATTATTTACATAACATTATAATATGTTATAATAATTATCATTGCTATTATTATATCCAAATATTATTGCGACACCGAGATAAATCAATATTAACTTAATTATTTAACATTGTTCTTATTATTATATAATATTCAAATATTCACCGAAGAGAAATATATGATTGATTATTATATACATAATTGTAATTGTTGTAGTTTATTACAATAATTATTATTATATTATTATAATTAAATATTGTCTAGAATCCAAAAGAATTAAATACTAACCTAATTATTTTGTGTTGTTATAATAATTATTAGTATTATTATAATACGAGCGAACAAAATTACGAATGATTATTATAAAATAGCGCCAGAATTATTACAATATAACTTATATTATAGAAACAGAAGCGTCATCAAGGATCAGAATATCAACTTAACTATTATTTAAATAATTATTATTATTATAATAATGTGATATATTATTTCTCATTATTATTATTGTTTTAAATAAATATCGGAGAGAATTAAATTACGAATTATAATTGTTAAAGGGCGCCCAAATTATTATAAGCATACCAGCCTCCTTAAGGGTAAAATGATAAATTAGCGTTATAATTATTATAGTTTGATACAAAATTAATCGAACGACGGCCTAAACATTCGATCGACTAATTTTTCGTGTAAAAAAGTCCGCTCCAAAAGTAGTTCTCTCGGCGATGTGGCCGAAAGAAGCTCCCTAGAGCTATCTCGACTTCAGAACTCTAGTAATCCTACCCGTCCGAAAATCCTGAATAGTAGAGTCGCGATCCTGATTGCATATCGCTCCAATAAAAACAAGCGGCGTCACTAAAACCCCTCTCTTCTTTCCTAGCGAGACTTGATTCTGGTTACGCGGCGCCCCGTTAAAGACCAGCGGCCTCATCAAAGATCCCTCGTACACCTTAGTAAGGCTTGAGCCTGGTTGCCTGATGTTCCTTTGAAGATCAGTAACCTTACTATTCCTCAAGAAACCTTATCCTAAATGCGCGGCGTTCCGTTAAGGAAGTATTCTACGTTACAACTTTGAAAAAAAATGTTTTATTTTTTTACATTTTTCGAAAGTAAATATATTTAAGAATGTTAGCTCAAAATTTTAAAAAGATTCAGGTAGTTCAAGTATACTTTTTCACCTTTCGAATGCACTTACCTGAGCACGCTATTCCGACCCCCCCAGCGCGCGCGCCGGATAAGCCATCTACCTGGCCTTGTTCGCTGCAGCAGCTGTTCCCCTATTGTAAATCATTACACTTATATATATTCTCATCAAAATATATACCTTTGTTTCTCAATATTACCTTTCCTTTATAATTTTGCTTCTGTATTTCAGTTCCGTATTTCAGTAGTGGAGAATCAGTCATGATTCGAAGTTCAAAAGTGAAGCATCTATCTATTCGCAATGAATACGAAGAAAAAATATCGTGCACAGAAAACTTCTAGTCTTCCATCTAGAACTAGAAAACGTTCTTTTCACGGAAACAGATTCACTGACGAAGGAGGTACTAGTAACACGAGTAAGTCAGCAGCAAAAATGAAAAAGTCTAACTATCCGAGTGTTGATGTGAAAGTTGATAATACTGGTGGTTATTCTTTTATTCATTTTTCTACTCTGTTTTCAATGCTCTCACAGTGGGCAGTGTGTTCTGTTTCAATCTATGAAGATCTAACAAAAACGAAATTGCTGGAGAGATGCTTGGGCAGATACACTCAAAATAACAATGAGTGTTTCAACTCAACAGCTATGGCTCCGAAGCATGTCTACAATGGACAAAAAAATCGTTAAAATTACATGCCTTACTGCTGCTTGCATTTTTAATAAAGGATTCAGCCCACTTTTGAAAATAATGGAAATAATGAACATGAAAATCGGCCAAACCGCAATGAAGTTCGCCATTATGCGCGACCAACAGCGCATCGTTTGAGAGAACCGCCGCTCGACTGAGGCTTATAAGGAGAGCAGAACTCAAAAAGCATGCTAAATTAGATGAAAATACTCGCCTGGATCAAGTTGAAGGCATATTGTATGGCCCAGGCATTGATGATTGAGCGTAAGATAATTTTTTATACGATTTTTCACTTACAAACACTTTAAACGCGTTTTCCTCAAAACAGCGTTTTTAAGTACCGTGATTGTGTAAACTAAAAAACTATTGAAACGAACCTTATGCAATTTTGAACACATATTTTATATGTTTGTATCAACCGTCCTAACTACAACCAACTTAAAATTTTAATTCTAACTATGTTTTTATTGCAAAAAAAAGACGGAAAAAGGCATTTTTTTTTCGTATTCTAGCCGCCATTTTGTTGATTTTGCACGTACATAAAAGATTCTAGTTAGATCTGTTTCTGGAGTCAACTGAACAAACAACTATTTGATATTTTTGTTTCAGACCATCCGTCGGCAATATTTTACGACTACGACAATGTTACCTACTTTTTGAGGTGTTGGCTTTGACCATACTTTACATGTATAAAAAATGTATAAAATAAATATGTTTTTTATGTACTCCAAGAGTGTATTTATTAAGCATTTTAAATCCTACATCCATATCTTCAATAGCATTCTTTAAAAAATTTCACAAAAATAGCGTTTTTTTCGAGGGTCTATAGTAGAATACTGCATTAAAAATGGTTGAAGTTGAAGACAAGGACCCCTCCGAAAAGCCTAAAAGTTTTAAACACGAGGAGTTGGACGCTTTTCTGAATGAGCATCCGCCGCAGATTCAAAAATAACTAGTTGTATCATTGGACGTCACGCAATATTGTATCGAATCTAATTTATTCGTTCGATATGAGCATTACGGGAAAATCAGCCAGAATATGAAACCAGGCATGAGTCCGATATTTTCCATCACAATAACGTTGGACACATGTTGCGTCTTCGATCAAAAACTATTTGTCGAATGGTGGATGGGCAATCTGTCTCATCTGACTTACTGTCCAGATTTTACATCATCTGATTAGCACATGTTTCAGTCAATGCAGAACACTCTAACAAGACTACACTTTAGTTCAGTAGAGAGAATAAAAATTTGGCTTGATACGTTCTTGGGCTCGAAAGGCAAAAAAATTTTTTGGTGGGGAATTCATACATTGCCAAAAAAATAGCAAAAAAATATACCTTCGGAGAACGATACTTTGAATAAAAGGTACCAGCTGTACACAATGCTCGTTTGACGAAGCTATCGTTTTTAAACTAAAGAAGAAGGCATGTAATAGGCTTAACGCAAATATCATTCGATCAAGTCTCGACTATATTAATGACATTTAGTATGAGACGTCAAGACGTATAGATCAGATTCATCTACCTACACAAAATCCTATCCCATAGCATCCCAGAGCTCGACTCAGCTCTCTAAATTAGTTCTTTCCACTTTCTCTAACAAGTTCTACTACAGAATGAGTTAAGAACGTCACTAATATGATTGTTAATTATATCTGTACTCAAGCCGCAATTTCACAACCCTCGGTTAACCGTGAGGCATCATTTCAACGCGTCGATGAATCTATTATATTATACACAAAAGCAGTCTGTACGGAAAATACGAAAATTTACGGATAAAAGTCAGCGCATCGTGCGCGCACTAGTCGATTTAAAAATGCCAGTGGAAACTCTGGAAATACTATCAGGTATGTGAATAAGTCTTTCCCGTTTTTTTTCAAATTTTGAGCCTTTATTGTGAAAAAATGGTTACAAATGAATTATTGAAAGTATTGGCCATCGCTAGCTACAACTTTTTCCCATCTTTCTGGCAACATACGAATCCCGTTGCGAAAAAATTCGACCGGTTTGGCCTCTATCCAGTCATCCACCCATTTTTTGGCTTCCTCGTAGGAATGGAAGTGCTGGTAAGCCAGGCCATGCGTCATCGATCTGAAGAGATGGTAATCAGACGGAGCAACGTTTGGACTATACGGCGGGTGGGGTAGGACTTCCCATTTGAGCGTTTCTAAGTATGTTTTCACCGGCGGTGCAACATGTAGGCGAGCATTGTCATGTTGCAAAATAACTTTGTCGTGTCTGTCGGAGTATTGTGGCCGTTTTTCTCGCAGTGCGCGGCTCAAACGCATCAATTGTCGTCGATAGACCTCGCCTGTGATCCTTTCATTCTGTTTCAGAAGCTCATAGTAAACCACACCTAGCTGGTCCCACCATATACAGAGCATGAGCTTGGCGCCATGAATATTTGGCTTGGCCGTCGATGATGATGCATGGCCGGGTAGTCCCCATGATTTTCTTCGCTTAGGATTATCGTAACGTATCCACTTTTCATCGCCAGTCACGATACAATGCAGAAAACCCTTTCTTTTATGTCGCTGAAGTAGCTGTTCGCAAGTGAAAAAACGCCGTTCGACGTCTCTCAGCTTCAGTTCGTACGGCACCCAATTTCCTTGCTTTTGGATCATTCCCATGGCTTTCAAACGCTTGGAAATGGTTGTTCGGTCAACTTCCCAATGCAAGTTCTTCTTGCGTTTGAAAAGAATCTTCATCAAGCAAAGTCGCCAATTCTCGATCTTCAAAGATTTGCGGCCGCCCGGAACGCTCCTTGTCTTCCACGTCGAAATCACCGCTTTTGAAGCGTCGAAACCATCCGCGAACACTTGAATCATTGACACAACCTTCTCCATAAGCCTCCTGAAGCAATCGATGCGTCTCGGCAGCAGATTTCTTCAAATTGAACCAATAAAGTGAAACTTCGCGCAAATGACGTCGACTCGGCTCAAATTTCGACATTTTCACAATATCAAAAATTTATGATGCGAAAAAATTTTTAATAATGTGTTAGTATGGAATTGTTGACATATGAATAAGCTTTGATTATGACATATGTAACCATTGAATACTCGCACAGTATTGGTGGCGCCATCTCTTACAAAAAACGGGAAAGACTTATTCACACTCCTAATACATTAGTGCGAACGATCAAACTATAATCACACAGCTTTGCTTTGATGTCTATATGCAAGCAATTTCTGAGTTTCCAATATTGCTTAAGTAAGTGACATTTATAGAAATACATGCTCAGGCTTTGAGTTTCATTAGCGCTGAAAGCATGAATGCTAAAGGGACCATTTTGCTCAGGAAATTATACGCGGTAGCGCCAGGATCGTTTTGAAAGCGAAGGGAATTTAGTCAAAATCAGGAACAATTCCGTTTTACTCAGTTATGTTCAGATATAAAAAGATAAGAAAAATATATTATAATAAAAGAATATACAATGAAAAAGTATTACAAAAGTAATAATAATTTTTCTGACCCCCGGTCCTTGCTGTAACAGAGAATAGAAAATTTTATGTTCAAACCTTATACTATACCTTATTACACTATTTTTCGCACGCTGCTTATTTTATACAAATTTACACCTTAAATTTAAACGCACTTAATTTTCTAATGTCGTGGATTATATTTACGAGGGTGGATTAATAAGTTTCCGGCCTGACAAAGAGATAGCGCCACTAGGCATACCTAGAGGTGGCGTTCTATAGTACTATCCTTAGCTAGCTTGTAGCTATAGTTTCAATCCGATCGTCATGTTAGTTTAGGTTTGAGAGCATGATGAACAAGACGCCTCTGTGTTTTTCGTAAAAATGAAAAAGCTCGAAAATCGTGCTTTCATCAAATACTTTTATTTGAAGGGGTTAACGCGGAAGGAAATTAAAGATGAGATGGATCAAACAATAGTCTAGAGTTGGTTCCCCTGGATTAGACCAGGGGAACCAACTCTAAAGAAGGCAAAAACAATTTTTTCGGCGAACAAGGTTATGTGTTTTTTGGAATGCAAAAGGTATTATATACATTGATTACCTTGAAAAGGGTAAAATTATCACTGGTCAATACTACGTAGACTTATTGCAATGTTTGAGCCACGAAGTGAAAATTAAACGATCTCATCTGGCGAAGAAAAAATCTTACGATGGCTAAAATCAACCATCTGAAGTTTTAATTGATGCCGCACCCTCCCTACTCTCCAGACCTAGCCCCGAGTGACTATTATCTGTTTCCTAAACTGAAAAATGGCTTGGCGGTAAGAGATTTGCGGACAATGAAGAAGTAATCGAAGCTGTAAATGAGTATTTTGAGGAGCTTGACGAATCAGTCTATAGAGATAGCATTGCTAGACTAGAACAGTGCTATGAGAAATATGTCAGCCTTAGAGGAGATTATGTTGAGACATAAAAATAAAATTCTTGAAAACGTTGTTTTTAACTTAAAAACTACTTTAACTTAAGTCCTACGTTCGCGAAACAGTTATGTTTAATACGCGCAATCGTATTGTTTTGAAGAGTGTGCGTTTGACCGCTAATCGGGAGCAGTGCCCGATTATTTTAATTTCGGAAACTTTAATTCTTTCAAATTAAAAGTTTTCGCGTATTTGGCTGTATTGCGAATACAGCCTGATCGTCGCAATTCTACATAGAATATTATACTAATATATTATGATCACAAGAAGTATACATTAAAAATGGCCCGAAATTCGAGATTTATGTTTATGTTTTAATTATTTTCATTATCACGATTACGAACATTATACTTCGAAAGATTGAAGCTCTAAATATGTGGATAAGCATCACTCATTATGGCATTTCGAGAGTAAGCCGCGATTGTTAGCTAACCCACCTGCCACAAATCAGGCATCTCAGGAGGAAACTGTTTACGACATTTCTGAACGTGTCAAGATGCAGATCATGTGCACTACCGCACGGAAATACCCTATAATTCTTGCTATAGCGCAATTCATTATGTTTAGCCGAAGGACCAAACACGTACGGAAAGATCCTTTATGACGAAATCTCTTACTCAAGTGCTTGTGATTCCTCAACAATGAGTAAATATTTCTTTATCTGTAGTTATTGGCATAACTGCCGGAATAGTATGTTTGAAAATAAATTTGAGTATTATTCCTTGGTCAAATACAAATTTTAAGCTAAAGATTGAAGCCCTTATACTTCCAAAACTTTATCGAATATGTATGTATGTATATATATATATATTAGAACCGCGTACTTACGCACAGCTTACGCATTACTTACGTGCTCCTCACGAGCGGCGCGCCGGCTGCGCTGGACCTAGAAAGGTGAAATATGCAAAAGCGAAATACCACGAAACAGGCTTGTTAACTATATGAACACTCATTTATTACGCTTTATTTAAACGATAATTACAACGTCGAAAATCATACATAAAGCGCGCGGCGACGACATTTCAATACGGGAGCGGATTCCGCGGGCGCGGGGGAATATCAAACGGTAAGGAGTGGGATGGGGAACGTACGCGGTGCGTGCCGTCTGCTAGCAGGAACGCGGAGCGGCCGTACGATCATGGCGCGCTCACTCTCGGGGACGCATACATTCTCACACACAGTAATGCAACGGTACTTGCCGGGACGACGCTCCGCTGTTGCTTCTTCTTGTTCCGGGTGGTTCTCTGTCTCGTTCTTCCTTCCTCCTTTCTCTTACTCAACCTCCTCTTGTTCAGGTCGAAATTAGCTTCCTTCCTTCCTTCCTTCTTGTTGCTTTCTTCCTCACTCGTACGGGCGATCGCACCGCGATCGGGTGACTACGGAATCTGCACGTGACTAAATATCTAAACAATCCGAATCACCGGGAACCTGGTGATCACCGCCGGGAAATAATGCTGGAGATAGAGGTGGTAATTTGGATGGTACTCGCTCTCTCGATTCTTCGTGCTCTTCCTTTGGTAGCTGGGCAGTGAAGAAGTTCTTCTCCTCGTACTTCCTCCTTCCTCACGACGGTCGCGCACTCTCGCGTTTTCGCTTTCGCGCGCGAACACTCGGTTTTCACCGAGAACGCGGGGGAACGCGAAAACCGTCAAATTTAGACGCTTACAAACTCCCCCTTCCAAACCGACGTGTGAGGCGCATCCGTTCATGTTTCTGGGCCGGCTCTTACGGTGGAGTTCTTCGGGGGATGGGGATAGGAACTTAGGTTTGGTAAGGGTTATTTGGGGATCGGAATCACTCGCAATAGAAAATAAAACTTTATGGGCTTTGTCTAGTAAAAGAAAAATAAACCTACCTTTGTATATGACCGTCGAGGGTCTCGCACGGTCGTCGTCACTCGGTAATGATTCTATATAATACTAAAGGGAATTCTTATTCTACTTACAAAAAAAAAATCATAAACGCCATTTATACATTTGTTTTGAGGCTTCTAATTGTAACAAAAGAAAATCATTAGTGTCATTTATAAATCGCTTTCTGGGGCCATTTGTAGTTTCGCTTTGTGCTACCGGAGAATCATAAATGTCATTTAGCCAAAAGAGAATCATACGCGCCATTTATAAATTCCTTTCTGATGTCATTTGCAGGAATTTGTAGTGCAGAAGCAACAGAAAATCATACGCGCCATTTATAGATTAAATTCTGAGGCAATTTGTATAGAAAATCAGAAATGTCATTTAGCAAAAGAAAATAATACGCGCCATTTATATGTTTAATCGGCTGGGGGTTATCAAACGAAAATGGGAAACAAAATTACATCTTTGAGTTCAATCTACAAACTAAAACTACTCCTAACATCTAGGAAAAATAAAATTACACCTACATGATTAACCTATATATTATAAACTAGTCCTAATATCTAAAGAAAAGAATTGAAATGTCGCCATTTGTATAGAACAGAAAAGAATGAAAAAAAGAAATCGCCATTTGTATATAACCTATAACTTCTATACTGTAACTAGTCCTAATGTCTATAGAAAATAATTGAAAAATCGCTATTTGTACGGCATTATTCCTAGTTATAAGAACTACGCTATCTTAAACTAACCTACGCCTTTACATAGGCGATCTTTCTCAACTTATGACTAATATATTTTGTTTGTCTGCCCTCTATGAAGGTGTTTTCATCGTGCTGGTATTCTTCTGGAGCAATTCGCGCTGCGCTGGTTCATGTTACGATGTAATTGACTGAAAATGAGATTGGTGTAATTGGTGTAATCTTTTAGTGTAGCCTTTCAGCTGTCGGTGGACAGCGTTAGGGGCTCGGCAAATAGCGTTCTGCTTGTGAGGAGCCAATATATACTCTCTTTTTCTAGTGCTACTACTGGTCCGCCAACATTGCGCCATCGTCGTATTGCCGCGCTCGTGTGTGCTCAATTTTCCTACTCATCGTGGTTTCCCGTATCATGACCTACTTTGTCGCGATTGTGATGCCTGAATGATGTACTATACTGCTGGTATCGCAGTATAAGGGAGATGAAGGGGTAGCTGTGCTATATGCTGGACTAGGGGGCTGAACGGTATGAAGGGCCATCTATTTTGTTATATAGACTGACGCACCCGGCATGATGATCGTAACCAACTGTGCGTGCTGGCCGAACACTCCTGCAACTTCCTGCAGGATCTGTCCTATTCTCTTGCGCTTTGACTGGCGCAGATGTCGATTGCTCTGGTGTGTTTTTCGGCTCGGTCTGCTCACGCGCCTTATCTTCCTCTGCCACGGTAATGGACGTCTGCCGCGTCGTCTTCTCCCCTTCATCCCCTCCCCCTTCGAAGACGAGGCGGCAGTGAGCGGTATCACGGGACAGAAAGTACATGTACGTACATCTTTCGTCCTACTGCCACAGAGATAGCAGAACTTGCTGCTTTGCGGCTTTGGGCAGCTGGAATACCTGTGTCCGCTGTCACCGCAATTCCAGCAACCATCTGCTATCCCAGCCTGTTATTTGGTGAGGGCCTAACAAGATATGATGGATGTGGGCGCTTGAGGGGTGTGAAGTTCTCGGGGGGCGTTACTTTTAGTGCCATCAGCGATGGGATACCCTGGGATCCTGTGGCGGAATTTTGCGTCGCCGTTTGCTGGGCAAGAGCCTCGTGAAGGCTGGCGGCGGGGCTAGCAGTTTGCGGTATCGCAAAAGGGTTGAACTTCTTCTTGGTGTTCAATCTCCAATTGTCATCGTGGCAAGGGGTTGATTTTTCTCGGCGCGGAATGGGTACTGGAAACTCTTTACCGGCACAGGAACCTTCTTCATAGGGATCAAGGCTTTCTTTATATATCGTCGGGACTATTATTTTGCCTTGCCCATCCATGTCTCTGTTTTCCGGGTATGTGGCGCGTTTGCTTCGTTTGCCGAATTTTTGCGTTCCGACTGAGCGCATAAATGCGCATCGATCGCCGTAGTACAGGCGTACGTCGCCATCCTCTGGGGGTACTGACATAAACGATTGGCTCTGGTCTTCCGATTTGCGTTGGTCGCCTACATTCTTTTTTCCTATGGAACTTTGGTCCTGGCCGGTATGATAAGGGGCTGGTATACCCATAAATTATGGGTTCTCGTCTTCCGACTTTTGCTGGTCGCTTGAAATCTTTCTTCCTATGGAATTTTGAGCCTGGTCGGTACGGTAAGAGGCTGATGGATCGTATTTGACGCCTCGATCTGTACGGTATAGCGTCCTCTGGGGTTCTGTGGACTACTATACGTCTGTGAGACGCTTCCAGTGGTCCTGTCCTGTGCGACGCATCGCTGTCGGACGTATACCCTACTGCGATCGTATCGCCCAAGTCCTCGTACGTTCCAGAAAATGGATTATAAATCCAGTCCAGTTACCTTCTGTTTTCTAGTTTTCTGTCTTGGCGGACTATAGCCTTCGGTTTGCTCGTTATTATTCCCTTCCAGTGTAGATGTTGCTTCGTCTTTTACCTGTTCAAGGTTCTCGCTTTTCTGCGCTTTCATTGGCTCGCGTCTATGTGGAAGTCTGAGCTCCTGTCTACGCGGTGGTCTCGTAGTTTTCTGTCTTTGCGGACTGACCTCTTCCTTTTCTCCTTCACGCTCGTCTTGAGCGAACGCCTCTATCACTTCTTCCGATGTTGCAGTGATAATTTTACGTCTTTTCGGACGCCCGCAGATGATGTTAGTGTCTTCTTCTGCTTCTTTCGTAGTTTTATGTCTTTGCGGACGGCCGCACTCTTGTTCTTGTGGGATTTCCGTAGTTTTACGTCGTTGCGGACGTGCGCCCGCTTCGGGCAGGGCTTCTCCTAACTCTTCTTCGTTGGTGAGGGTAGGGGATGGCTGGCGGAATTTTATTGATTCGTCCGGTGATGGGATGCTGGTGTCTAGCAGCGAAAGCGCGAAAGAGCTTTCGTCAATCACTCTTGGCGATTTTTCTTCCCCGACGTCTATCTCCTGGGTCGAGTCCGGGCTGAACTCTATCAGGTTCCCCGGTTCGTTTATGTTGTCCAGAGCTAGGGCGACTTAACCCAGGTCTAGGGTTTGACCTTGGTGGTCGGGGTCGTATTGATGCCCTTGCGTCTCTTGACCGGTCGCTTGCTGGGCTAGGGGTATCGTCGCGTTATCGGGTGTTAAACCCGTGAGATTGCGGGTAAGAGCGTCCCCTGATCGACGTTGTGACTCGGTCAACGTGGACCAGCGAAGCCCTCTGCCTCGTCCGATGTTTCGTAGCATCTTCTTTTCTGCTAGTGATAGCTGTTGGGGAAAACGAAGGTTTATTAGGGGGATAATATTGTTTTATGTCCGAAACGTGTACTCTAGTTTTCTTCCTGTCGTCCAGGTTTTATAGCTCGAAGATGACAGAGGATATTTTCCTCACGATTGGACATGGTGCGACAAATTTAGGCGCCAGTTTGGCTGCAAATTTGTCTGGCCGCGACGATAAGACGTGTTTTCATCTACAAACCATCTCATTTTCCTCAAATGATACTTCGCGTCTATGTTTATTATAACAGTGCGCCTGTTTGTTGCTGGCTGCACAAAGGTTTTTTCTGACTAGCTCGTGGATGACAGGCAATCTTTTTATTCGAACTAGCCAGCTGTTGTTAGTGGCTGATGCGGTCGATTGTCTAAGCGGATATTTTTATACGTGCGCATTTCTCTTGCATTTCTGCCGAAGTTCAGGAAGGCTGGCGACGCTTGTGTGCTTACGTGCACCGATGTGTTCATGGCGAATGCTAACTCCGATAGATGTATGTCCCAGTCTTTGTGATCTTCTTTTACGAAGATGGAGATCATACCCTTAAAAGTGCGGTTTACCGGCTCTACCGGATTTGTTTGCGCATGGTATGGCGCTATGAGCTGATGCACTATCCCAAGTTCGTCGAGCCGTTTTTTTACTAATTTATTGGCGAACTCGGTGCCATTGTCTGAAATTAGGAACTTAGGGCAGCCCCATTTAAATATAACGAGTTCTTCTAGCGCTTTCAGTATCGCTTGGCCTGTTGCCTTCCGCAGTGGCCGAAACTCCACGTATTTAGTAAAAAGGTCCTCGAAAATTAGTAGGTATCGATTTTGTCCTTTACTGGCAGGGAATGGGCCCATTATATCAATAGCCACGCATGTCCATGGCCCCTCAATATTTCTGTGCTTCATTAGCCGGCTGGTGCCCTCTGGGAAACTTTGTATATCTGACATTCTGGGCAGTGTTTCACGTAACTGTAGACGTCTCGTCTCATTCCTGGCCAGTAATGTCCGGATGTCGGTGTGTTATGACACTCGAACATGATGCGTCCCGATCCTTGGAAGAGATGACGATCTTCCAGTTGTCTTCTTAGGGACAGAGGATATCCGAGTAGACTTTCGGGCAGTGTTTTAAAAGGATGTCTTTTCTAATGCACCAGTCAGGATGTTTCTCTGGGCATTCCTGTATCTCCTTCATTTTCTTGTCATACCAACAGTCTCGCTCCATAGCTGTGATGGTAACTGTTGGTGATTTGTCAGTGGTAGGTGGATGTGAGAGTTTGTCTGGCACTTTATGTATTGCGCCTTTTCGGTGGATGATCGTCATGTTGTAGGCTTGCAGCGCTGTGGCCCATCTCGCGAGTCTGTCCGTGGGATTTTTTAGCGTGTGTAGCCATTTCAGACTACTGTGATCTGTGATCACCGTGAATTCTTCTCCCAACAGATAGCCTCTAAACTTTTCTACCGCCCAGAGTACCGCGAAACATTCTTTCTCGGTAATGGTGTAGTTGATTTCCGCCTTAGTCAAGGCCCTGCTCGCGTAAGCGATAGGGTGCTCTTCGTTATCCGTGTCTTGACTAAGCACGGCACCGAGAGCGTAGTTAATAGCATCGGTTTGAAGTATATAGGGCTTGTTCTGTATGGGGCGCGCTAACACGGGTTCTTGCGTTAGCAAGATACACAGTTGGTTAAATGCGTCTTCCTGGGGTTTATCCCAGTGCCACTTCACGTTTTTTCGTAAAAGCTTACTGAGTGGCGCTTTTACGTCCGCTAATAATTTTATAAAGCGGGCATACCACCCTACCATTCCGAGAAAAGTTCTCAGCTGTTTGATGTTTGACGGTACCGGATATTCCGTGACGGGCTTTAGCTTGTCGGGGTCTGTACGCAATCCGTCCTTGTCCACGATATAACCCAGGTAATGTACTTCCGGGCGGCAGAACTCAGACTTATCTTTGTTAATTTGGAGCCCAACCTGGTTCAGTCGGGCTAGTACCGCTTTTAGTTGGTGAGTGTGCTGCTCGAACGTATCAATGGCGATAATGATATTGTTCATGTAGACAAAGACGCTCGATTGCCATTGTGGTCCGAATACGACGTCCATGCCGCGCTGGAAACTAGCGGGGGCGTTGGTCAGCCCATATGGAATTCGGGTGTAATGAAACAGCCCTTTCTGTGGGACTGCAAAGGCAGTTATTTCCTTACTATCGTCATCTAGAGGAATCTGGTGATACGCCTGACTCAAGTCTATCTTGGAAAGGTAACGAGCGTCACGCAGATTATCCAATAGGACATCCATGTGAGGAAGAGAATATACATCCTTCTTTGTCACCTGATTAACTGCCCTGTAGTCAATGCAGAAGCGGATCTTGCCGTCCTTCTTCGGCACGATCACCGGACAACTGCTCCACGAACTCTTCGAAGGTTCGAAGGTTCTGTCGAATTCTGCGTGGGTCTGCCTTAGTAGTTTATCCGGAATACGGCGGAGGCGCTGTTTAATTGGTCGATGGCCTTGCACGTCTATGTGTTGAGGGGGCATCTGTGCAAGCTTTTTCAGCAGCTGGTTCAGCTGTCGCCTCTGTCACTGCTCCAATGTCGCTACTCCATTTACTGCTGCCAAGACAGTGATCGCTTGGATTTCATTATTTGAGCGCCTTACAAAATGTCGCACTATATTGTAAGGCGTCTGCCAGGTCGCCTTGGCAAAATCAATTGTCATTTGTAATTGGATTAAGATATCCATCCCAAGGATGATATCGTACGTCAGGGATATCGACACTCTGATAACGTCTCGGTTCGTCGTTCGTCTGGTGGTG